>VXAX01000174.1:0-77475 GCA_013399835.1 Leptocoma aspasia | reverse complement strand
AAAAAAAAAAAAAAAGTGAACATCTCCAAAGGATTAGAGTCCCTCTGTGTTTCAGAAACTTTCATTTGCTTCTCACTGTAAGTTGTGGAAAAGCATTTCAGAATTCTTGGGTATTCCACATATGGACAAAAATGAGGAGAAAGGGAGCCAAGATTGTAAAACAGTTTGGCACAGAACTCCCCAGGTAGATGCATGTGTATTTCTCTCACAAAAGGCACACATTTGGTTTCCTATCAGTAACGGGAAGGATGGGATGTCATACCCTGTTACACATACAAGATTATTAACAACTTCACAAAAAGGCATTTGACTATGCTGCATCTTCCTCGTAGCTGGTTACAACATGTAAACCTCACAAACCTCTCCAGAACATGGCAGATTTGTCCTCATATAGATTCCTTTGTACAAACTGGAGCACAGGAAAACGGCTTTTTGTGTAGCAATTGTTTTTTCCACATGTACACAGCAGGAACAGTATAAATTAGGGAGGTTAAAGATATTGTAATATTAGTTCTTTTTCTCCAAGTAATTTGAGGGCACCCAGCCTTTGAATGGCTTCACACCATTCATTATCTGGCAGTACCACCAGCCGTTTGGGTTCCTTTCGAGGACCTCCATGCAGACACCTTCCTGAAACCCCGCAGTTTCCTCATCCCCTTCATAGTCTGCAATGGAAACATAGATGTCCTTGAGATTGTTGTGGATGAACTGGGATTTCTCAATGGGCTTTGGCCTGACTGTGGACACAGGGATCCCATTCCTCTGTGTGGGGAGGTTGGAGGTGGTCTCGGAGCTCTCTGTGCCCAGCCGCTCCGGCTGCTTTCCCTTTGTGTCACCGGGCTGTGACCACGCGTTGCTGAAGGAGGAATTCCGACGGACGGCCCGAAGTTGATCTGTAGCTGTTAAAGACTCGTTTCTGCGCAAGGAGCACGACAGGTTGTTGTCCTTTGGTGGTGGAGACACAAACACTGACTGCGGACGGACAGCAAGTTGCCTCACACCATTCCTCATTTTAACTGGCCCTGATGCTTTTGAAAAGCCACCAGGAGGTTTGCTTGGGATGGGTGGTGTTGCACGTTTGCTCTGGTTGATGGTGTTCAAAGCCTGAACCCTCTTCTCTATCTTCTCTAAACTGTTTGACTTGTTTTCATTTTTCCTGTTCCTGGCAAAAGAGGAATCAGTCTCTGCTGATGTAGCTTCTCGCTGGTTATCAGGGAGAGACAAATAATGGGAAGGAGCCCAGCCTTCCATGTCTCCATACTTCAGGTACCACCATCCACTGGCTTGCTTTTCCAGCACTTCCACTTCTACTCCTGCTGGGAAGCAAATTTCAGAATCCTGTACCTTTTGGTATGAGTCAGTGGTCACATAGAAACATCTGGAGTCATTTTCTTGTTCAGTTTTGGCAGTTTGGCTGGAGCAGAAGATGCCACGGGAAGGAGCTGTGATGAGATCAGCCGAGCTTCTCCGAACAGGGTCATCCTGGTTCTCAGACGCTGTGCAGGGGGGGCTTGCAGACTCTTCACTTCTTGAACCTTTGAGTCCACCCCTGAGCTGCCCAGTTGGCCTCAACTGACGCCTTAAAGTGCTAATATCCATCTTTTCTTGGCTCTGAGAGTCTGCCTTGTTCAGGAAGGGTTTGGGCCTAACGATTGGCTTTGCTCTGATCGAAGGACTCTGCCCAGGATCTTTCTTCATGCCCGTTCTTGGCACGCTACGTAAGCCAACATCTGAAGCTGACCTTGGTTTTGTCTCCTCACTCCTGGAATAGTGACATTTTCCAAGATCAGGCTGAATGTTTTTGTCTGTCTTGAGCTTCACGAGTGATGATTTAGGAGAGCTGGAACATGGAGAATTCCTTCGGATCAAGGACAGAGAGGAGCTTTTCTGAGAATCAGAATCCCCACTAGATTCCTTGTTGGACAAAGCGTCTTCCACATAACGCCTGAACCCCTCGTTCTCATAGATGGTTTCTTCTTCATGAGCAACTTCTTCTGAAGACTCTCCTACTTTGAACTTAGCTTTCTGAAGTGATGACACAGGTGAGGGCTTGAGGGGCTGAAACAGTCGTTTTTCAGGAGTGCCCTCTTCATGGTGACTTTCACTCACTTCACACTCTGAGTCAAAGCCAAAGGCAGGCACATCATACTCAGGTTCTTCGTATTTCAGCTTGTGGGGAGAGTCCTGGGTATCTCCTGAAGAAACTGCTCCAGGAGTTGTTCCTTCTTCAGAGTCTTTTGGTTTACTGGGAGGTGCTGGGGGAGGAACCTTTGGGCGGGTTAAAGTACTGGTTCTTCTGTTCAAATTCGGTTTCTTTCTCTTGTCAATGTAAGATGCTGGAGCCCATCCTTCCTTCTCTCCAATCTGCACATACCACCAGCCACCAGAATTCTTTTCTATAACCTAAGAGGTAACAAGGAACATGTTACTTAGACAAAAATCTCAGCTCACTGCTTCCCACTCCTCCCCTTCCAATCCACTCCCATGCAACAGACAAATATTACAATTTTTCCAGATACACTGTTAAGGCTCACCTCTGCTTTTTGTCCTCCACGAAAGCTTATGCCATCAGAGATGCATGACTGGAATTCAGCAATGGTGTAATATTCCACTTCCACGGAGGGTGGCTCTGGTGGCTTGGGTAACTGAAAACCCTATGGCAAATAGGATGCTTTGTTCATTTAAACCAAAGAAACAGTCAGCTAAACAGCAGTATGAAAAAAAAATTGCTTTTATTCACTAAGACCCTTCCTTCTTCCTGTGCTACTTCCTAATGGCAAATGCCCAGTTCTCCAGAGTGAGAGCTGATGTACTGATATGGGCTAAAAGAGAAAAGCCTTTCAACATATGCCCTGTTCATGCCACCTTCAGCAACTATTAAAACTGTAATAATCTTTAGCTGAATAGTAAAATGTTTTAGTTGTGGGTGTTGAAGTGTGAGCTGCCACTGCAGTCACACTAAGAGCAGCCCATTTAAGCTGAGATTTTGTCCAGAAAGACCCAGCTCTGGATGACATGCCACAACTGCAGAAAACTGCATTGCAACAGACCCCTAACAGATTCTGCCTATCATTAAATACACTATCTTAAAATGTAATCCCAATGCATTATTGCTCTTAATGTGCTCCTGGACTTTTTAAACAATCTGAATTAGTCAGCAATTAATGGGCATCTCTTGTAGCAAGAAACAAGGATAATATCATAGACCCCCTAACTTTGCCCAGCTAAAGTGCTAGAAGGGAAGGACTTCACTGCTTGATCAAAACAATTCCAGCTCCTCCCCATAACAGACCCAGAACCTCTACTCAATCCCAACACAGCCTTTGTAAAACCTCTATGAGAAGTGGGACACTGCAATTTACAGCCATTCTGGCAGCATATCAGACTCCTCTAAAAGCTAAGTGCCTTTACATTAAGCTGCCACATTTTAGAGTTTGCTACAATTATTTTTTAAAGCGATAAATGGGAAAAGGGTCCTTCCAGGAATTTCAATACTGAAAGCTTTTCAGATGAGCACAGTGCTCATCTGCAGGGCAGCTAGGTGAAGCTGCACAGCTTCTACACTTCACTACTTAGGGTTCTATGAAAGAACCATAGGTCAGACAAACACAGGACAGACAAAGACACAAAAAGATCCTGAGTCATCAATGGGAGAAGGGCAAATCACATACTGTGCTTTACTCTCCTGCTCTTCTATTTCTATGATATCCTTTCTGTAACTAACAGTTGATGTTTCATCACGCACAGCATGTGGCATTTCACAGAGAATGCATCTCTGCACCTTAGGAATCGTGTCTAACAACGTTATAATTGGATGTTTCTGCACTATAAATGCTGAAATACAGCAGAAGCACAGCATAATAAAATGCCTTCAGATAATAGGATGGTTTGGATTAAATGAAGATAATTGGAAACAGCAGATATGCTCAGGGTTTTGCATATAATATCACTGTTATTTTTAGCATGGGATTAAGTATCATAATCTTGCCAAAATAAAGTCTAATTGAAAATAATGCAAAGAAAAATAGGAAGAAAATGCTAATATCTATTCATGTAGTTTGTTAAGAAGCATCTCTGGTGACAGAAAAATTACAAGTGGCATACTGCTCATAAAGGGTACAGCAAAGATTAAACATTACGTATTGCCTAGATAAACAAGCTATTAGTATGACTTTTTATATAAATACATTACTGACTAGTTCCTATTGAAGATGACAGTTCGAACCTCAAATTGGTACAAACTTCCAGGATTCTAGCTTTGGGGACAAGAAATCATGGGGGGGTCTCATTCCTGTAGCACACATCCTTCCATAGGATTCTGAGCCACTTTAAACATGCACAAGAGTGAAGCTTAGCCACCTCAAAGGAGTGGAAGGAGGGAACACATTCCCAGTTGCTTAAGACAAGACAAGGTCAGAAATTTCAGTCTGGGCTAAGGACACCCAGAGGAAATTTAAACCTTCTGAGTCAGCCAAACAAGTTTTAATGCTCACGCACAGAACACAGCAGCTTTATCCTATTCTCCTTTCAGACCTGATTAGTTGGGGCAACATTTTGAATAACAGAAAACGTGATTTATCATTAGGACGCCCTGAGGTCTGCACAACACTTAAACAATGAAATGAACAGGCATGCAAATAAAGGATCCCTCCCACCTTGTACAGCTGCACAAAGTCTCACAAAGCACCCAGACACCTACCCACTGCTAAGATAAACCATAAACCAATACACACCAGACTGGACTCTCTTCGTGGGGGTGGCCTTGTTCTCAGATTTGGAGAACCTGAGCAGGAAAAGGAACAGGGAGAGTGTATTTAACTTTGCAAGTACTGCTAAACACATTTTTTCAGCAGCTCTCTACTGTTACACAGTTTGAGAATAGAAGTCAGTATTTGCAATATTTAAGGCATTTCTATGAAACAAGATAGGAAACTATGAGGGTATATTAGAAATACCAAGGTAGCTTAGCTATTCATCTCTGCTAAGCCAGCAAATTTAAGAGGAAATCACTGCCAGAAAGCAGTGGATTGTGTTTTCTGCTGGAACTGACCAGCTCCATTGGAGACTGGCCAAGAGAGGACTGGCTAATACCTACTTTCCCCCACAGCAGTAAAAATAATTCACTAAACACTCACACTGTCCTCTCTCCTAGTATCTTGCCATTCCTTGCACAGAATAGTGTCAGCATCTGCATTTTGCAGATGAAGTAGTAAAAACATTATAGCAACTTGCCCCCAGGAAAACAGCAGAACAAATGCAAGAGAAGACCCCACAAGGGGTCTCCTCAACTTGAACATGCTATCACATAATCTACATTTCTGGGGTAGAAGGGCACATTTTAGAGTGTTCAAAAGGAAAAAAAGGTATTCTCTGGAAAAATTAACAAAGTAAACACATGCAGGCTAAGATAAAGAACCACTAGCCAGCCTGTGCATAAAATGAAGTTAAATTTTATCACTACTAGTGAAGGACCACATTTTGGAAAAGGTCTTGAGACATCTACAGTCTCTATAGCCATGCAAAGCTCTGTTTGTGTGGACTTGGATGTAAGGCCAGGACATGTGGGACTTTAGTTGACAGGCAATGCCAGCCCTGAAAGATAGAGAACAAGAATTCATTGCAAGCCTGTGAAAACCCAGACTACTTTACTGCCTTACTTATTTGAGCTCTTTGTGGTGCTATCCTTGCTATGGCTGGAGATCCCTGGGCCAGTTTGGAAGCCTGCTTGTCTGGAGTCATCATGGCATTGCCATTAGAGTCATTGCACAGGATGGGCAAACTGATTTCCTTCTTGGTGATATGAGTTTCTGCAGACTCATTTTCTACTTGAGCTTCCTTGTCAGTAGATGATTTCTTGTTCAGTAGGTTACTGATCTCCATGATGTTTCCTATGATTTCCACTGGCCCAGTTAAGTTCTTTTTCCTAGATGGAAGATCATCTTTAGCCTTCTTCAGATATGAAGCTGGGGCCCAGCCTTCTTTGCCTAGATACCTGGAGAGGCAAAAGGAAACACCATCACATCAAACACAGCCTTCTCATGCATTTCAGGTAGAACAGCTAAAGCAAAAGTGATGGATGAAAACATCAAACAATGTTTGCAGTTCTCAAGATTTTGTAGTCTCTACTCATTTATTATCTATTGAGTGGACATATCAAAGTCAGTTGAGCCAGCAGTGAACTGTGTAGATGAAAGCCACTAATCATCCTAAGGAGGGAGTCTCTCTGGACAAGAAATAGTTACTCACAAAGTAAAGAGTTTCACCAGTTTGTTTTATGCCTCCCCTAGACAGTACTAGGCAAACTCAGTATTTTCCCACATAGCAAAAAAAGCAAACTAGTAAGTTAAATATTTTAATAGTTTTTAAACTTCCTAATGCCAACTCAAATTGAAAATGGGCTAAAATAAGGGTGTACAGCACTAGTACAGAGAACCTACACCTGGAGTTTAAGACGGTTGTGCAAGCCTCCCTCCCTGAAACTATAAAGAACACTGGCCCTCATTCCATAATTCCCAGCTCTGCATGAGCAGCTTTCTGTCATGGAGCATGTGGGACTGACCCTTAAACTACTGCAGCTTCTTCTAGCACCACAAGATCAAGAAGCAATTTGTCTGAGGAAAAATGGCTTTGATGGAGACTCATTTTCCTGAGCAAGCTAGAGGCAATTTGAAGAAATAAACTGGGAAATGTGAGCAGACACCTGAATCCAGTACCTGTTCCTGCAACACCATCCTGAGTTGATCATGCTACACTTCAAACTGAGGTAGTTCTTCTACAACTGGGCTTCAGGGAAGATATTTTTTTCCTAACTCCTGCCATTCCTAACACCTCAGCAGGGATTTCAGTTTACAATCAGACTCCAGGGAGGACCATGTGGATGAACTCTGCTTTCCCTAATGAAACCCTAACTTGCTACAGTGAGAGTCACTGAAAACCTTCTCTCTAATCTCTCAAGATATCCAGAGCAGGTGCTTGAACTGTAAGTGAGAAAGCAGGCATCATTAAAATCCTGGTGCTCAGGAAATCTGCAGGAAATACAAAGGTTAAAACAGTAGGACTCTAAGGTTCTTTATTGAAAAGGGAGCCTCATTAGACAGCAGAGGAAGGAGCTGGGCACATGGGATATGAGCAAATCATTTCCTGGCAGGTGAGCATCTTTGTCATGACAACACTTCTATTCTGAGGTTTCCAGTGAGATTTCTGCACCAAATCTTATCCTGGTCTCCCTCACCACATCCACACACTTGAGAGTGGCTCTGGCACTTCACAGGGAGAACAGGAAAATGCAGTGTAGATTTGATTCTCTAGACTTCTTTATTACTCTTCCTGTACAAAAGCAAATACAAATCTAGCAATGATTACAAGGATCTTTCTGTCCAAAATCCTGCCTTTTCCTCCTCACCCACCTACACCAGGCAAGATACTAGAGATTCTGCTTCTTCCTACACATTTGCCTTCTGTCACACATGAAGGTAAAGATGTAGGATCTCTCCTGCTCAGGAAGTTTAGTGACAAGTTTTTCCAATGATTCTGATGTCAAAGGAAAGCATCCCAAGAGCTCTGAGCTTTGTGTGATGCGTGGAGACTAACAAGAAGCAGCAACCTGGTACTAACTTGATTTGACTTCAAAAAAATACACAGCATCCATTGTGTGATACCATGCCAAGAAGCAACTTGGATCTGTTCAATCCTGTCCCTTTTGAAGCTTTTCTACTAGGCCTCAAAAAAGGAAAAAGGTAAAAAGGCCTCAATACATGCCACAACTCCTGTTGTGTCAAGGCGTCACACAGCGTCATTTTCCACCCCTGAAGACTTTTGGTTTCATTCCCTTTTGCAGCTGACAGCCCTTTTCCAGAGCTGCTGATCAATTCTCTCGCTGCCTTTGCATCAATTAAGTTTTTTTAAAGGATATTTTTGAGTTTATACGATGTGGAGGTGTAGAGGTCTCTGTCTGTGATAAAGCCACAGTGGCCAATGCACCAAGCATTCCAGGTCCAAAGGTTACTTTCAACAGAGCTTGATTGTGCAAAATCAGCAAGAAAAAACAGTCTACATCCATCTTAGTTTGTGGTAGACTTAACATGTTTAAGATCAGAAAGGCAGCCACAGGCAGGTTCTATACTGTTAGTTCTCCTGCCAACTGTATGTATTTGGATCAGCCTGAGTAACCCCACTGCTACAAACACCTCTGATCTCACAGTTTCTCCCAATGAATAACAGGAGCAACAGATGGACAGTAAATAACTCTGGGCAACACACCCTCAGTAGAGAGGCTGTTGTAGGCTACTTCTTCCTGTGTTAGCCAATTTAACCTGAAGCTAATGCTGAGCAGTAATTAACAGAAACTACCAGAAACTATCGGTTTATTTCTGCAATATCACAAATCAAAACTACTTAGGTAAGTGAAATACGCTTACATTTTTTACCTTAGTCTTTGAATTTGTTAATCTTTAAGTCCTTTGAAGAATAACTTTAGAAGATTCCTTGATCTTCCCCATTTTATAGGTGAAAGAACTAAAACAACTGTTAATCAATTTCAGCAAAGTCCTGAACCAGTAACAATTTTCATTTCACATCTTGAGAGTTGAATCACAAGTATCCTTCCTTCCTTTATATTCAGAACCTACTGGAGACATTTCAAACCCCATCCTAGATTCCTCCTCATTTCAGTGCTGCCAGCACCCCTCAGCTGCACTTCATTCTCTTGGGCTGAGGCTCAGAGCAACCACAAAATGAAGGACACAAAGGCAAATAACAAAAGCTTTACTTAGCATATTGGTACCAACTTGCCCTGCAGTCAGTGCACTTGGGCACCACAAGATTGCATCTCTTGCTGTCACCTGGAGGCAAAGATCTAAATGACAGATGCTAATGCCAGCTGTGGGCACGCTGGGAAGCACAGATCTACTGAACTCAACACAACAGTAAGCAGGACTAGGGAGAAATGAAAGAGGCTTTCTTTCATTTCTCCCTAGTCCTGATTTTTTTTTGTTGTGAAGTCATAATGCATGTGGGGCAGCATAAAGACAGACACCAATACTGCCTCTAGCTTGTAGAGCATTGAATTGGGAGGGTCTCAGAATTAGGTGCAGTGATTTGGTTCCTTCATGCTCCAAAACCCTCCCTGTTTATATTACATGAAGGAAAAAATGGATTAAAACCATAGGAATGTTTAAAAAAAAGTCAGAAGTGCCTCTCTAAGTCTGAGAGTCACATCTGCTTTCCAGCTCCAGAGCACTGAAATTATTCCAGAGGGAAGCAAAGTAGGGAAATAAAAAAAAGAAAAAAAGAAAAAAAAAAAAAAAAAAAAGAAAAAAAAAAAAGAAAGAAAAGAAAAAGAAGGACAGGAAATGAAGATCAGCACATGGCCAAGAACTTGGAGAAATTACATATTTAAGGTGGAACAAGCTAATGTCTTTAAGGTGGATTCCATTTACAAATGACTGGATATGTTTTTCTCTCTACACATTGAAGTGTGTTCAGTCTGTTATCCAGCCCAGGGTTCAGCTGCATTCTCCTCCTGCTCCCTCATCCCTCACTCACAACAGGAGAAGGAGTTGCTCCTTCGAAGGCACTCAATACTCAGAGAAGCAAATTCCTGCAGGAAGGGAATCTTTTTCTGAGGGGTACCTAACAGTATGCAGGGCAGTTTACACTTAACAAACAGCACAACAAGCTGGAGATCAGCTACCCAGGCTGCAAAAGAACAGCTGGCAGGGATGGATCACATCATCAGCATTTCTAGAAGTGTTGCCCATGGAAAAAAACCCTGTTTCTAAGAGTTTAATTCTCCAGGAGGAAAGTAGCACAGTGCTCCAAAGCAGTAAAGGGGAGCACGGTTGGCACCCCACATACTTGTCCCACATACAGAGAACACATAACATCTTCCAACAAGAAGAGGGGTTTCTCAAATCCAAATGCCTCTTCCAAAAAAGCTGAGCACATGCTGCAATCCCCAACTATCATGGGATAGCTGGGGCTTCCACTGTCCTTCCAGCAGATTGCCATGAATGAAGATGCCATGGAAACCACTGCAGCAAGTGTCATCATGCTCCAGAAGGCACTCCTGGTGTATAGAAAAATGTGTCTTTTGGGTTGACTCAAAGAAGTGTGTGAGAAAAAGGGGAAAAAAATTCAACTAATTGTAAGAGTGGCAAAGGGAAACCTACAGTAGTAACCAGGCTATATTGCAGAAACAAAAAATAAACTAGAGGTGTCTTGCAATGGTTCTCCCCTCAGAAAAACCTATGTGCTCAATCCCCCTATCTGAAACTTTGGATTCCACTTCTGTAGGCAATTAACGGAGAAAAAAATGTGACCTGACCAAACCCAGGCATTTTTGAGCTCCTCCTATCTAGAGTGTCTTCCTGGCTCCACTGCTATCTTTATTAGCTTATTTGCTCCATGGGATCATTAGACAGAAAATGGATATTTTTTTCTTCTAAGTAAGGGAAATCAAAAAAACAACAACACTGCTTCAGTCAGCATTTTTACAATCCTCATTCATAGCCAATAAATCAAGCAGCATTCAAACAAAAGCAAGCTATAACTTCGGGAGGGAAAGAGGAAAAAAAATCACTATAATTACATGTTGAATGGAAGAAGATGACTATATGAGATGTTCTGCATTGCTGAGAGATAAACCTCCATTTTAAGCTACTTGTTGTATCACATCTTGTTTGAGGAGAAATGGGATGTCACAGCACTGAGAGGTTCACATGCAGATACAAGACAAGGGGCAGAACCACAGAAGAGCACTAAAACCTAAATGCTGTGTGAACCTAGATGAAGAAAGCTCTCATCAAGTGCTCATCCTGACACCCTACATCACTGAGACAATATCTAACCTACAGTCTCCTCATAAGCATTTACAAAGGAGATTCTTAAGTCAAAACTCTGTGCAAGGACTGCTGTTCCAACTACATAACAAAATTGGATACACATTAACAACTTCACCTGCCCTTGGAATGCAGTTCCTCTACATTAGGAATATCCAATGTAGACAGACAAAAATCAAAGCAAATTAGCTGAAACCATTGGTAAGCTTGCAAAAGGGCTATATCCAGCAAACTGATCTCATACCCCTGAAAGTAGCACTACCTGCCCCAAACAAACAGCTCAAGAGATCACAATCAGCCTTTCAGCATTGCTATAAATAGATTTAAATACATTGCAGAATAAGTCTTATACTGGAAACACATTAAAATTATACAGAACAGAAAGCCTTGTTAGGTCTCCCAAATCTTAACTCAGATATGGGCTTTTAACTTGAAGCGAGGAAAAAACCCTCTAAAACTGCAAGTTAAGGCGTTTCCTCACTGGAATGGCCCACAGCCTTTGCAGACACTCTAGTGTTACTTCAGCCACCATTGTATCGCCTCAGACTTTTCTTTACATTTCTTCAAGAGGCATTATAAATGATTTTGGCTTCCCTGTCCATCTACAGAATGATTTAAATGCTAACATGCAGTGAATGATCAGAAAAGCTCATTGCCACAGTCTCTGTGGGTTGCACGGCCTCTTTACCTGATGTACCACCATCCTTCCAGGTTCTTTTGGATGACCTCCACGGTGACCCCTTTTTCGAACCCAATCTCATCCTTCCCCTGGCTGGCGTACGGCTGGATGGTGACATATTTCTCTTCTGGTGAGGGGAGAAAAGGCAACATCAGTTAGGGTCAGGATCAGTCCAGCTGTTTTTCCACACTGCTTGCTTTTAAACTGTTGTGCAGCGATTACGTGAAGCCATTACAAAAGGCGGAGCCCTGCTCAGGGGCCCACTGGTTATTTATGCTGACGACATGACAGATAATCAGCCCCTTGCCACTACCCTGCTGCTGATAATCACAAAATGTTTCCATGCCAATAATGACACAAAGTCCCCAGAGAGCTCCCCCCTCCTTCTTCCCGCCTCTCTCCCCCCCTCCAAGTTCCTCGAGCGGGTAAGGGAGAGGATTTGAAGCTGGACTTAACTCCCATACTGTAACTTGACAGAATCAATCCGGCTGCCAAATCAGCCGAGCATCACCGCGGGAGCTGCAGCCAGTTGGCTCTCTGCACACGCACATGGCTGCACCAAGCACTGTGTTACTGAAACCCGATCACTGCCTCCCCAGAGGGACACATCTCCCCAGCCCAGAGGGGCTGGCCCAACACGTTGCTCTCCTTGCACCTCCCAAGCAGCTTAGGTCTACAGCAACGAGCTTGAAACATTAAAAAAAAACGTGACAAAAGAACAAAAGAGGTTTGCATATGACAGGAGATGATACAGCGTTTGCATTCACAGGTTGTGAAGTGTTTTACAAACATGCTTTTGCTAAACCTCACTCCAGAGAAATGCACGTGTGACACTGGTGAAGGAGGGCCAGAACTAAGACACACACTTCAAAAGCACAGACTGGATTTCAAGTACGGTGTTTGAGCCAAAAATTTAGCATCCCTATTCATCTCCAGCATCTATCCCCTTCCCAGCTGGGCAGAGGTTTGAAGCAGACTTGCTGAGAGCAAGCCAATAAACAGAGCAGAACAGACACTTGTCAACATCTTCTTCCACCTACCCAGGAGTCATTTACTGCAGCATTCTCATAACTCTCAAGGTCAACCTTTCCCTCTGGAGCTTAAAAAATTACACCTGCCATTGAAAACTTGAACTACCATCCTTCCTCTGCAGCAGCAGACATGGAAAGCGTCACAAAACCCCTCTCCTCAACCCAAACTATGGTGCATGTGACAGCATGAGTTTCTGTAGCTAGATTAAGGGCAGGGAAGGCAAGCAATTTAGTGCACCCCAGCCAGCCTTCCTAGCACTTTCTACCAGCAGTCACAATAAGGCAGGGAAAGAACAAATGGAGGGCTGTCAGTGCAGCGGAATGGGCAGGAAATGAAGTGGATCCAAAGCTCCTGGTCACTGCAGAACAAAGGACCTATGAAAAGGTTGCAGC
Organism: Leptocoma aspasia; assembly: GCA_013399835.1. Lineage (NCBI taxonomy): Eukaryota > Metazoa > Chordata > Aves > Passeriformes > Nectariniidae > Leptocoma > Leptocoma aspasia. Next base: position 64,534 of record VXAX01000174.1, on the reverse strand, counting down.
AGCTTGAAGTGAGCACTCTAAGAGAGTAAAACAGATCCAAGCAGCTGTTTGGTTTTGTGGCTCAACTGCATTTTGTTGCTGGGTGAAGCACAGAAACTTTAACGAAAAATAAACCAAAGCCTTTACTGAGACAAAATAAGAAATAATACCTCAGGAAAGGGAAAATAACGTTGACAGAGCATCTGATGGCAGCAAATTCAGCAAAGCTACATCTTTGAAGTCAAGTTCTCTTGACTGGTCCCATTTGGATCCTTCTAATTCTGAGGGGCAAAATCTGTCAAAACCTTTGCTTCCAAGAGGAAAAGACTCTCTGCTGCTCTCCCCTAGGAGGGCTGCTTAACTGGCTTATCACTGGTAAGAAATTCCAGCTAGTTTGTAATTAGCACCATCAGCATATGACACCTTCCCCACAGAAATACTCCACTACAAGATGGGGTCTGACAAATGAAAACTTGGCAAATGAAATCCCAGCTTCCAAGTCACAGGACGTGACAGTTTTCCTAGCTAGGTTTCTGCTCTGGGTGGTAGAATTGGACTAATTTTTCCTCTATTTTCAAGTCTGCTGCAGAAGGAGCTCCATGTCTGGTTTCCACTGCATGCAAAGCACCAAACTGAACTGCAGAAGACCCCTGTAAGGGCCAAGGGAAAGTTCAGAGCTGTTATGTCCAGATACACACTATTTCAGACACTTCCAGGGATGTTTCTAGGACAGTAATACTTAGCTAAGCATTTATTTGCTGAGTCTTGGAAGGAGGCCCTACTTTTTCTTTCCCCCATACCAAAGCTGCTTTATAACCCAGGCTGTCAGAGGTCACCCTTGCCACTACAACTCCCACAGAAATTGCTGTGTTTATTCTATTTTTCCTCCACACAAACACCAGGTTCTGCTTCAGCTAAAGCCAGCTATTCAGCTCCTCTTGCTGGGCAGAGTGGTCTCACTCTTCAGGGATGTGGCTTCCCTTCTTCTGGAGATAAACATGCATAGGGTGCTCATTCCTAGCTTCCTACACAACTTTCCAAACTTCTGTGTGAGGAACTGAGACAGTGGTCACCCATCAAAACCAACAGCAATGCAGGCTGATCACTCAGGAGAATCAGTAAGACTTTTCTGAACTGCCAATGTCTCATTCTGTCCTAAAAGTAAAGAGTAAAGCCCTTTAGGTGACTCCTCCCTATACAGAAGAAATCAAAAAAATTGAGTGCATGGAAATAGGGAGGGAAGAGAGAGAAAAAGGATCTCCCATGAAGCAAGACAATCAAAAGTGTTACAAAATCAACTCTAGAAAAGAAGGTCCCACAATGTTTTTGTTGAGGAGCTCTATTTTTAAGCTTACAGATAAAAGCCAGGAAGCCACCATTACAATTTCCCCTTGCAAAGTACTTTGACAGCAAAAATTACATTTCCAAGATTACACACATTTGGTTTCTGTCAATGCTGCAGGAGTATGCACAAACATACATGAGGTTTGTAACTTAAACAGCATTCTGGAGATATGGGCCCCCTTGTAATCAAAGTGTAAATTCTGTTTTGTTTCTCAAAGATTATCTCTAGCCGGTGGACACTTTGTATAAACCAAGATTTGCTGAAGGGAGCAGGGGAGCTCTCAGTGGATGTGTCACTGAAGAGGACTGATAATACCATTCAACATATCAGATTATTATACAAAAGTCTTTAAGAGAAGATATTTGACACTTCATGACTGATATGTAAAGTTACTGTAAAGACTTAACATAGATAAATGGCTTCATGAGAGAATCAGCAGAGCGTCAGACAGCAGAATGACACTGCTCTGAGTTACACTGACAAATCTGATGTATCATGCTGGTTTCATTCAGCTTCTGTGACAGCCAATAGTACAAAACAGAAGTCAGGGAACCATCCCAGACCTACTATTGAAGTTATATGCCCAGATCTACAGAGAATACAAAAGCATGTAATTTTGGTTCATTAAGTTTTGACTTAAAAATTACCAGGGGGAAAAAAAAAAAAGACAAACAAAAGGATAATTCGTATTCCCCAGCTGCAGCTTCTGTTACATCAACCTCAGTGTTGAGGTCAAGTGGGCAGAATAAACTTTACAACATGCTACAAAGCACATACACCAGCTAAAAGGCTGCATTTAGAAACAATGGGATGAAAGTCTTACCCCCTTTGAGCTAAAAATGGCAAGAAGGCAGCTCTGTTCTTAGTGAGTGACATCCCGAGATCTATTAATTGATCAATTAGCCAACTTCACTCACATTCCTTTATCACTAATTTGCAGGCCAAAGACACCTTCCTCAGCAGAGCTGAAGGAGGTTCCTCTCTGGATTTTCAGCTGCCCCAGTAAATCTGAACAAGGCGTGCACAAAGAAGCAAAGCACGTTTGGCAAAGAGCTACAATACACATCTGTCACATCATGCATTATCCACCTGCAACCTACTTAGGTCGGAAGGAAAGGATTAGTATGTGTCATTCTCTCTGCTCCCCAGACACAGACACTATTTAAAATATGCACAACCAGAATTTTTGCACTATTTCAACCACCCAGCTCATACCTTGCTGCTGTAGCTGTGCTCTGCCCAGCCCTCCCAGACACCATGGCAACCCAGTGCTCAGTCCACTACTTATTCCAAAGCCTCAACTCCCTATCAATATGTCTTTCTCCTCTTTCCTTTCCTCCTTCCCAAAAGAAGCCAGGCTTTTATTTTGCTCTGGTTCTACCTAAAATCTCCTGAACAAATACAGCAGATAACTGGGACCAAAATATAGGGACAGATCTTGGTGGATCACTGGGAAAACAGCATGGACAGCAGAGAACAGTACCTGTGTCCTTGGAACAGCCCACAATACTACAGAGAGGGCTTTTTCTACCAACAAAAATTTTCCCCCAGAAAATGTGGCACAGGTACAGCTGCCTAGCTAGAAGGTGTGCACACATACAGGATAAAGGATCTGAGCTGTACAGTACCCTGCATTACAGCCACATACACTACATGGTCTATACAGATGTACACAACAGACCTGGTACAAGGAAATCACTGGTATTTGAGTGCTATGGATCACTTTTTCACAAGTGTTTAACATCTAGTGTCCTTCTGTAACTACTAGAAGAGGACAAAAGAAGCAAAAAGGAAAGAAAACAAAAAACTCCACCAAAACAAGAATACAACCATTTTGTGTTCCTCTAGCAACACCACAGTGTTTTGCCGAGACCTTTTTTATACATAAATAACAATAGCTCTAAAACTAAAAAGCCACTTTAAAACCAGTTTTTGAATGCAGAGTAGAGTCAAGACAACCCATACAAAACTTGATCTAAAACCTGGCTAGGACAGTTTAAGTACACCCATGTTTCTTGTCCCACCCATTTTAAGATGAAGCTTAATGAAGTGCAACTTTTCACATAAAAATAATTTATAATGCAGCTATTAAACCATCATATGATTTACAGCAGAGCAAGATGACCTGTAGCCACCCTGGCAATGCTCATCAGGTAGCAACAGGTCACCTCTGCAGTCACAGTGTAATGAGGACTGAAATATTTCTTCTGTCTTGCCCAGCCTGTTCACTGGCTGTGATACAACATACCAGCTGCAGAAAAATGAGGGATGAAACATTTGACTTATTAAATTTTAGGAGGACTTAATGTCAATGACAATTATTTTTGGATAATTGCAGACCTTGACAACTGTGCTTTCTGTTTTATCCTTTTGTGTAGGATTGCAGCTTGTGCATAGTGAGCAACTGCATACATTCCAACACATTCCCTTTAAACAACCTATTTCCAAGTAAGTTTTCTTTTGTTTCACCTGATGCGTTTCTGTCAAGTAGTAAAAGAAGAATCTCAGAAGAATTTTTAAGCTTTGGTTATGGCATTTTCCATACCAGGTGACCTGTTAGGACACCTCTCCCACAGGAAAAACCTCAGGACAGCTAAGATGAAGCTCCATTCCTTCCTGAAGAAATTGTACCTACTTGGCTGACAAAGCAAGACACTGGAACTGTGAGCCTGTGAGGCTTCTCCAATCCCATCTGTCAAACCAGAATTCCGTATTTTGCATGTGTGACTGTGCGCACACACACTCTCTCTCTACATTGAAGTTATGAGGTGTCTTGAAATGGCAACTTGGCTGGCTGTCTGGATTTATACTTAATGTCAGGTCAAGGAAAGCAGATCTGTGGTTTTACAGCTCAAGATGTAACACAGAGTTTCAATAGCTCGTTCAAAATCTTCCTTATTCTATCGTCCCAATTGCCTTGGCACTGATTATTTCAGATTCCTCCTTGTCTATCACCAAGGTGATAGGCTTGCCCCAATATTTTCAAAGTTCTCCACCATTGCTGCTCCTCACTGGCCCTTCAGTGACTCTTTTGCACAGCCACCACAGCCACCTCCTGCCTGCTTTGCTCCCTTCCCAGCCTTTCAGCACACACTGCTCTTGCAGAAGGCTCTTGGCACAGCAGTACTCTGGCATTTCAACCAGACTCCTACCAAGGGCATTCCCAATTCAGTTGTTCCATCTTGGATTTTCAAGCCTGTGTGATGTGACTTGCTTTAATGCCCTACTACACCCACTCACATGTTCATGTGGATTTCTCATTCCTTCAAATTCTGTGATCTTTTCCCACTCAGCCTCATGCCTTTCATATGATGCCTTATCAACCTGAGCAGGCTCCTTTTCCTCGATGGTATCAAATAACCCGAAGCTCTCCAATCCTTCCTAAAATAAGCCTTACCTACCCTGATTTCCTGCCTTACCAAACAAGCTTAGTTTTAGTCCTTCTCTAAAAGCTTTTAAAAATACTGAATAAGGATCATTTTACACTGTGAAAACCCCTTTGGTTGCAATAAGATTCATGCCAAATTGCCACTTGCCCACGTTCCTTTGATGCACGGATCTCCTTCTCTTTGTTTAGGCTGTAAACTATTTGGGACAGGAGCCTGCCTTTAAGCAGCTGAAACACCATGCACGTTTCCAGCCCTGCACAATCAGTCTCATCTTTCCCAGGCACACAGCCAGTGCTCAGATATTTCTGCTTCCAAGTTCTGAGAGCCCCGTTTCGCATTCCTCTCCTTCACCTCTATTTTTTAAGTTTTCTCTTTTCTGCCCCCATTAATAAGCGTGGAAGTTATCAGCAGCACTTCAGGAGCCAACCAAATAAGGGAGTCATTTCCTTTGCTCAGCTGGTGCTTGTACATGCCCCCCAGTTTTCTGCGACCCCCTCCTGGTTTGATATGCCGGTAGGGATAGGGGGGAGCTGGGCTAGAAATTAGCCAATTAATGATTTCTCAGCAAAATGCAACAGCCCCAAACCTACATCTTCCAAACCACAGAAGAATTTTCTTTCAAAATACTTTCCCCTCTGTCAGCAGTCTGTGTTTGCCCTCCCCCACTCCTCCGCTCCACCCCCCCTTTGTCAGACCTGCTGCTGGAAAAAGTCTCGCTGTTCCAGAAAGCAATGCATTAATTCAACATGGACTTTGTTTTACTTGCCTAAATATGCAGAGAGAGAATGACTGTCCACAGTTATCAAATGTGTTCATCTGCCGACAGAAGCTCTTCAGCCTTTGCCCCTCTTCCCCTCCCTGCTTTTTTTGTTTTAAATATTAGAAAACCTTGTGCCAACAAATAGAAAAGAACAATAATGACATTTCTTCTAAACAGCTTTGTATTGGGCATGCTCTTACTTCAACCAAGCAAGGACCAATAAGCATTTACTACTTTCCTTAGAGAACAGAGTAAAAAAACCAAACCAAAAGAAAAGAAAAAAAAAAGAAAAAAAAAAAAAAGAAAAAATATAAACCCAACCAAAGGAGAGAACAAACTAAGTCTGAAACTGCTCTGTGCTGGTCTGATTTAGCACAGCAATGTCACTCACAGTCTTCTGCTGTGACTGACAAACATTTCATCACCATCAAGCCCAAGCAGGGAAGAGTGAAAACTAAGGGAGAAGTCCCATGGAGGGGGCTACCAAAGAGGGCAGAGCAGCTCTGGTGAGATGCAGGAAAGGGTAAGAGTGCACAAGCACAACAGCCAGGCTGGATTACCAGTACTGATCAAGTGCTCTTTCCACAGCTACAAAACTGGCTGAAGAACCACCCACCTGGGCTAGGACATGGGGTTCCAGTATTAAGACCAACTCAAGGTGAGGTTCAAGTATCAAGACCACTGGGTTACATGGCTGCCTTCCCTCTACACACTACCTTCCTCCATCAAGCTCCCTCTCTCCATAAGACAGGCAAGCAGTGGGAAGTTCTAACTTTAACTCTTTCAATTAATAGCTTAATCCTTGTGCTTGGGGCTACTCCTAAATAATTGGCTCATTTGGCAGAAATTCAGCCCATATGTCACTATATTGTTGGTACGAATAACTTTAAAGTGCTTTCCTGCATTGTAACAGCTCCAGTTGAAAGCACTGGGCACAAAACCAAAGCAGCAACAGCTTAGGTCAGATATCTGGCATAGAAGACAGGCATGTAATGTCCCAATTTTACCAATCAAACTGCAAAAGCACAAATGACTTTTCATTAAATTAGCCTGTAAATAATCCTAAATTCCCTTCCAGGGGAAGTTCCAAATAAATGCATGTGTAGAATTACTATTTAACCTTGTACAAAACAAGAACTCCGCAGCTTGCAGGTCTAATGAGTGTCAAGTCTGAGGAAAACTACAAACTTTCAGGCTTCTCCTGACAACCCATATTTGTATTACTGGAGTTTCAGAATGTATAGGAAAAAGTTTAGAAAATGTACCACATTTAACATTAAAAAAACCACAAGCTTTGCAGCTACATGAGAAACACAAACCAATGTAATCTCTTAGATCTGGGCATGCCACAGACCATTTTAAAGAGAAAAGTTCAGCAACAAAAGTCATCTGTTTCTCTTTGTAGAAACAGACTACAGCTGTTCCCTTTGCAGACTTTTTTCAGGTTTAAAAAAGAAGCACTACCATGATATTCAACAATTAGTCTTTCATGTTTCCTATTCACAGACCCAGTAACATTGCTTCCAAATATCTGGAGGTCAGAGATGCCTAGCCTCTTCAAATGGCTTTGGAAAGGTTAGAAATAAATAAGCCATATGCTACCCCTAATAATTCTCCCCCATTAGGCAGTCCAACAGGGAAGCAAACACTCTTCCCTTCTGCACTCAGGCTTTCTCAGTGTTTTTAATATTCAAGTCACTTAGAAAATTATGCCCTTCAGAAACAATGCTTAATTCCTTTGATTCTGGCCTTAAAGTGATTCTATCACAGGTCTAACTGATAAAAATGCTTATTAGTGGTACCCAAGCATAAATACAAAGGGATGCATCCTTTACAGTTTGCTTTTAAACTCCAGTGAACTCCTGGAGCTAACCCTTCCAGCAGCAAGGACTATTTCAAGCAGAATATTGCTGGGTGGGAAGAATTTCAGCCAAAATGTTTAATTGAGTTTGTTTCCAAGGAAGAGGCCAAGTGGGGAAGGGGAAGCTGTTCTGCTTGTGTTGAACAATTCTGGCAACCTCCTGTTTGAACAACTTGAGTTCTTCTGTGCTTTGGAGTAAGGACTTGAAGGTTGGCAGGGGGGTGCATATGTACACTTCATGCATTCTGTCATTTCAGTGCGAATTCACCCAAATTTGGCCTTGTTGGAAGTCTTCTGGGCTGGGATGGGAGGGGAAGATGGGAGAGAATCTCTCCTGACCTCATATAAACTGTGTTCTGTTAGAGAACAGCAGGCTGGACACCCAGAGAGACTCATGCTTTCAACAACTGCAGTTTGGAAAGCGTAGATGTCTGAACAAGCTGCAGCTCTGCCAGATCATGAAGCCACTGTCTCCAACTTGTGCCCATTTATTCAAGTCTCTTTCTTTACTTCCAATAAGCCTGCTCTTTAAGGGTTCCCTAACCTACCATTTCTGATGACATTAAACAGCTTACTTTTAGCCAGCCTGGTTAGCTGTGGCTGAAATACATTAGAGAGACCTTATAGAAGCAGCTCAGTCACAGAGGGTGCCTCAAACCTTGGACAAAATCATAGATTGCTGAAGTTTGTGCCAAGTCCAAGTGCCAAGATTCAGTTTGAGATAAAGCACATACTCTCCAACACCCTCAAAACCCCAGCCCTCCTTGGGCCTAATAGGGAAGAAACTGCAATGAAGCAAGAAAAAGGCAAAGATGGAAGAGATTAGGGGAGCCTGTGCTGGGGAAGACTACCAGGGAGGACACTGACACTGGTCAAAGGGCAGGTCTGGAGAAGATGCACACAGATGGTGGGCATCAGAATGCAAGAGGGAAAACTTGGGAATGCAGCTTAGGTCCTTGAGTCTTACCAGCTGACTGCTAAGGGACTGGTTATGCTGTCTTAATGTTTTATGGAACTTTGTTTGCAATATTGTACGAATATGAAAGAATGCATTTGTTTTCACCAGTAAATAAATTGTTTAAAAAACCAATTCCCATAAATTCTCCCAGTTAAATTGCCAGGAAGCATCTAGCAGAGTTTGACAAAGCCAAGTAAGTAGCTCCCAAACAGTTGGGGCACAGAAATAAGCACACTTTTTTTTCCCCCAAGACAGTATGCGTGCTTATGAGGATTTTTTGGTGCCTTCAGAGTGCATTTAGCAGCTGAGAAGCAAGACTGTCTTCTGAAGGTAGTTTCAGTTGCTGCAGGGTCAAGCTATGGGAGGTAGAACACAGCTACTGTTGCTTTTGCTTCCTCAATAATAATTTGAAACAAAGTTAAAGGGTCACTGAAAAGCTGGGTGTGCTTGAGACAGGAGTCTGCACATTGTACCATCATCAAATCCAGAAGGTAAATTTTCCACGTTAGAAGTACATTTCTTAATAGGAAAAGGCACCTCTCCATTAACTGGAAATCATCTCTTGTGCTTACATTTGGATCCACTCCCTCAGTAAGGCTGTCTGAAAGTTATAGAGGTGCAAATGGTGCTTTGTGCCCCCTTTCCTTTCCAAAGTGCAACGAACACATCTGGATGATTTTCCAAGTGGAGCAGGAGATAGATAGGGATACCTTTGTTCTGGGAAAGATGATTCACCTTCTCTTAAGAAATACTTCATTTAGAGGGCTCCTCGGACTTCACCCAAACACAAAGGTGTTCCCTCCTACCCTGCCATACTTACTGTTAGACCAGCAAAAGCTACAAGAACACAGAACAAACCAAACCAACTAAAATGCTGCTACTGGTGGCATTTTAAACACTTAGGAATGATGCCAAAAACTCCCAAAAGTTCTCAAGTCTCTCTTTAGTACCAAGCATGGTTTGCAAGGAAGAGAGGAGACTGCAACTGGAATGATTTTCATCTTTCCACACACTTTTCCAGTGCACACATCTCCAACCACGGCTTTTTGGCATTCAACTCATTTTAATAGCACTGAAAGTATCACTTGTCCTTACTGAGGCAGGAAAGACTGAGCACAAATATGCCCAAGTTTAAACACAACAGATGTGACATTCCCCAACAGCACAAAGTCAGACTGCAGAGCTACCCTTGGTCAGCAGCCTCCAGCTCCTGGGGTGCCTAATCCAGGCTCCAAGCCACGCTCAAGCTGTCACGTACAAAATCCACATCTGAACTCTGGAGCTTTGGCCCCTCACTACCAAAGTGCCGAAGATGCAGGCCCCGACACACAACAGCAGAAGCTGCAGTGTGGCTTTTGGTGGCCCCTGAGTGGCTGGTGTCAGAGGAAGCTATGAATTCACCTCGACTCTGCTGCCTGTTGACTATCCCGCCCAGCGTCCATCGCCGGTCCAGGCGCCTCAGGTGAGCCTTGCGTCGCTTAGAAACTAGTTTGGAACATGGATGGAAACAAAACAAAGGGAAAAAAAAAAAAAGAAGAAAAAAAATGATGGGAGGGTGAGGAATAAAACCAAAACACGGTATTTACAAGCACTGGTCTTGTTAGTGGGAATGGGTTAGGTGGGATGCAGATGTTTTGTTTTAGTTTATACAGTACAGTGGAACAAGTTAACTTCTTGAGCTTGAGTAATGTGAGCCATCCAGAATTGTCACAAATTGCCACTCTTGCTATTGGCTTTTCTTAAAAAATAGTAATTATAAAAAGAAAACTCAAAACCATACACACACTCCAAAACAAGCTGCACAACTAAAGACAACTCATCCAAGGAGAGTGCAGTGGCAGAACACATCATCATTGCTCTTGCATATCCTAATTCAGCTGCATGATCTTTGGGGAATTCAGTCTATTGCATATGACATCAAACCTAACAGGTCTCTAAACCTCTCTAAGAAAAATTATCACACTATAAACAAACCCACAAACTCTTCTGTAAGTTCCCTCATAACAGCAGCACTCAGGAACTGAACCCAAGTGAAAAGTGTCTGACGTGCTTGCAAGACATGACTTGCTTTCATTGCCACAGCTGGTTCTCATGATCAAAACTTCTAATATACAGATTACAATAGAAGGGAAAAACTGACCTTGCAATTATTCAGCAGGCTCAAGAAGCTAACAAGCCAGGACTGAGTGTTAGTTACATACCCAAACAATAACTTATGCTTGAAGTATAAACAAAGACAAGACACTTATGGAAATGGCACTGTGAGAGCAGCTGTGCACAGAGGACACCACTTGTTTTCTGGACCACATACTTAGATCTCTACTCAGATTCTTCTTTTGCCTGTACAGGTGTGAAAGACACTGGAACCATTAGACTGGCACAGAAACATAGCCAAACACTTCCATTTTTTCCATTCAAGGGCTTCCATCCCAATTTGGCAACTACTGCAAGGGTGCTTGGTGCTGCTGCAAAGCAATGCAACATATTGCAAGGTAGTGATAGCTGAAGTGCAAACATAATCATTTTACCAGTGGTGCTAGGAAACTGTTCATAAACTTTGATATCACATCATTAATAATAATTCAGTTCTGTATATGTGCACTCATTTAGGGATTATATCCTTATACCGGAGTAGGCACTGTCGTCTTCTAGAACTGTGTTCTGTTGACAATCAGGCACAGCAAAATTATTTGACTGGGAAATTATTAGCTAGACAAGAAAAAAAACAACTTCACCAAAGAGTGGCTTTTGACTTTTTGTCCTTTATATCTGTCAGGGACTTAGACCAGACTTTACATCCAGCTCACTCTCCTCAATTTCTCCTTTGCTGTAAGGCCCAAACCTCTCCGTGCCATCCTAAGTGGAGGTGTGGTGAATGGCATTGAACAGGTACATTACCTAGTCTGTGGTACTCTGTACTTCCCTTTTGATCCCATGTTGGTCAAAAATCAACCACAAATTTTCAGATGAGCCAAATCTCAAGATTATAGATAGCTGTGGTTTTGGCTCATGGAAGTCAGTGATCCTCTTGGAAGCCCATGGAGGGACAAAAGATGAGCAGATTTAACCTGGTGACTTTCTCCAAATCAACAGGACATTAGACTGCCAGTTACACACATGCTACACCAGAGACAACACAGGACACCTCACTAGACACAGATTATAGCAGAGAGAGAAGTTAAGTTGCAATAAGGCTGCCTGTGTTAGGAGGTTTCTACACAAGAAAGGAGGAAATGAAATGCTGAATGTAAAGGCTTGCAGGATGGAGAGGTGCAGAAGGGGTAGAAACTGCCTTAAGGTGTCAACACAGAGCAGTCAGTGTGCTCCTTCTCAGACTGGGAGTTTAGAGGATTTAGCCATCCAAATACCACTTGAAAACAGTGAGTCACACAGATCAGCCACACTGTGTCCTCACAACGTATGGCCATCCCCAGTGATAGCCCTTTTATACCACTATGATGCTTTTGTACGAGCCAGGGTTTTTTCCTCCTTAAAAATACTGAATTTTGCCATTTTGCCCAGACTTGGACTTGGTTGGTCATGCCACAGACACCAGAAAGGTTGCTTATTAACAAGTGTCTACACCTTTCCAGAGATGATTTTAACATGTTTACTTTATCAGCTCCTGTAGCTGTTAAATGTTTCTTTAGATTGCTTTCTGATTGTTTTCCAAGCCTTGCAAGATGTGTTGGTCTAAACACAGGCCCGAGTAACAATCAGCTGTCTGCATTCACCCAGACAAAAATGTTGTGCAAGCTCAGGTGCAGGGAAGAAACACTTTTGTCTTTCTCAGGGAACAGACTATTTAAAGGGACACATGGAAACATTACTGCTATATTAGTAGAGGCAGAATTATTAGCAAGATGTGTTCAGCACCCCCCTCTCTTTACTGGACCTCCCACTGCAGAGCAGACTTCAAGGTTTGCCTGGCTTGTGGACTTGTTCCAGGCCTGTTCAAATGGGGAGGGACAAGGGGCTGATACACAAAGCTCCCTACATCAGTGTTTCTCTGCTTTCAAAGTTGGGGGAACAGAGACTGCACAGTTGCAGAAGTCAATGTCTGTTGGAGTCACTCTGAAACTTGTACAAGCTCTGAATTCCGGGGCTAAGGCTCTTAATCCACTAGAAGTGCCTTCCTCCTCAGTTACATCAGAGCCCCTTTCTCCTGCCTACCTGGAGAGAGCTGGCAAGTTTTCTGTCTAAGTACAGTCACGTTGATACACCTTTTTAGAGACAATGAATCCAAGTAATTCTTTCCTCTCCTATGAAATAATTATATGGAGAAGAAGAGCCCAAGTAAAGAAGAACTGGAGGAGAAGAAACAAAGAATGTAGGAAGTCTCAGCTTAGATGGCTAATAACATAAACCAAAGTTACTAAAAAGCAAGCAAGCAAAATCTGGGGCACATCAAAGCAGCTGCAGAGGTTACACAACTAGATCTGTCACTGAGATGGAACTGAGCAGAAAGGGAAGGGCAGTCTCAGGTTTCAGCATATCTGGACTTTGAGTAAGGCAGGGAGTAGGACTGCTGACCATAGCTGAAGAGAGCAGCGTAATGGATTAAAAGGGACTGAGAGGAAGGAGATAAGGAGTATTTGATGGATTTTCCATTACCCAGAACAGACTGCTGTGTGGCAGCATCCCTGTGCAGAGTACACTCCAGAGGGCAACATGAAAGAGGAGGAGAGCTTGAAATGAAAGCAGTTTAAGCTATAGGGCTGTCAAGCACACACTGTATTTAAGTCAGGAAAAGGGAGGAAGCTACAGACCAACAGACAAGGCATTCTTCAGTGCCTGCAGACCAGAGCAGTAAAGTTTTGTCCTTTAATAACAGGGAAACTTTACTCACTGCATCATACCAGACTGGTTCCTGGCCTACCAGTCCACAGCCAGTCTGTCTCTAAACCAGGATATGGGTAGACATGAGCAGGGAAAAATGAGTTACAGAGACAAAGGTTTCAGTAAGCTGCAGATGTCACCCTTGGAGCCCAGCACGAAGTCTGGTTTTGCCTGTGTGGTATTTTAATGGGCAGATGGTCACACCAACACATCTCTAAGCCTCCTGCCTGTGCTAAGGAAAGGTCAGCTGAGTTTCCACATACATTTTACATAAGTGTCATGTCAAGAGCACCAAGACTGAGCAATAGATTCACTAGAATGGAGCAAATAATAAGAAAAGTGTCCTTTGTACACAGTTGCTACATGAGAAGCCCATTAAGATGTGGTTAGTCTTTCATAATGGAACCGAGGAACACGCGATGCTCAACTATTCCATTTCTGGAACCTGAATTAAGCATATTTAGTTTAAAAAAAAAAAAAAAAAAGCAGTGCAGCTAAATACACATACATGACAAATGGCATCTCACTTTTAACAGAATGAGACATACCAAATAAAATTACCTTTCCACACAACCACAGACCATAGCAAACAGCAGCAAAACTAGTTTCAAAGATTAATTTAAAGGAAATTATTGAGAAGCAACCATTATAGTTAAATCTCACTCCTTCCAATGGCCTATGGCTCTATCATGCATCTTCTTCCAATTAGAAGCTCTCACTTGGGGGAAAAAAAAGCATAAAGCAAGTGAATACCAATTTTCTTTGGAAAGAAAAAGCTTTCCATACCTTCCCCAAATTTAGATGTGTTGATGTCAGAGTCATCTCTGGTTCCATTTTGAGATTCCAGGTATGTAGCAGGGACCCATCCCTGCTCTTCTGCTGTGCTCACAAACCACCAACCTACAAAAAGAAGTAAAAGAAGTTTCTCAGTCAACATTTAGAGGAACAAGAATAGTAAAATGTTACAGAGAGGATGACAGAGTCAGCAGCTTTGGTGCATGTTTGAGGTATTCTGCAGTTTCCTAGGACAAGAGAAGGTTTAGTGCTATCACACCATTTCTATCAGATCTTCTCCCAGTGGTAGTGTGCAGGCTTGCTAGAAAAAGGGTGCAATGAAGCAAATATCAATTTATTTTAAGAAATTCAAAGTCCATCCATGACAACTTTGACTGAAATTCTCTAAGTCAGTTTCTCCAAGCTGGTCTTGCTACATGTACACCTACAGTATCAAAACACTTTGTATGTGTAAATATGTACATGTGCACGTATGTGAAACAGCACAAACACTGCCCAAATCCTAGTATGAAGTATTACAAAAGGCAAATGAGGGAAACAGCAAAGACATTCATAGAAGAGCACAGATTTCAGAACAGGACATAAAAGTGCTTCTAGAGCACTTGTAACCACAGCTGGTGTTTAACAAACATGACCTGAATTCAATACCCTGGGAAGCTGGAGAGTACTGCACAGAACAGAAATGAAAAGAGAAAAGCCAACTGAAATCTGACTTCAGGCCATCAGCACCAGTTATTTGTCTTCCCACCTGAACATCTAAGTTTCAACCAGTATCTACAAAACTGTTAAGTATTCAGCAATATACATGGATATAACCCTTAGGTCATATCTGTGGATGGATGAATAAAATTATACCCATGCCAGTTTCAGGTTAAATGCATTCCAACTATAACTATCCTTGCCTCTTTTCTTGCTTGGTTACATGGATTTATTGAATCCTCCAATGGTTTTGACATAGACTCACCCAAAACTTGCTGCTCTCAGATATGAGCACAACTAGATTCTCCTCCATTCAGATAAGGTCTGGGTTAAGACAACAGGAAAATAAAAAATCTAACAGGTAAGCAAACCACTCCTGTTGTTTTCTGTGATACCCCAGTTTCCCCAGAAAACATAAGCTGCTTTGTCAGGACCATACAAACTCTTGTCTATTACCACCCTTCCAGCTTCCCCAAAGGGAGTTGGGAAAAAAGCTGTTTCTGTACATGCACATCAGAACAGCTGACACACTTTGATGGCTGTCATAAACACAGCAAATTTCACAGGAGCCTGCCTGTGATGAGCAAACGTGCCAGCCTGAGCTGTAAAGAGATGGGCACCGACACCAGTGAGCTGTGAGGTGGCCACACATCCCTCCCACAGCTGGGATGCCACAGCCCAGCCCAGCGAGGGGGAAAGGAAGGTCTGCTGGGCTCTGCTGCCAGGCCACATGCAACTGTCTGTAAGAGAGGAACCACCCTGCTGAAACAATGCTCAAGTGTTCATGCTAAAAGTCACCCAAGTTCATTCCAAACCCTGTCACGGAAGATTTTACCAAAGAACAGTAGCTACAAACCCTTGCTTTCCTCCCTGGGGCATGTGGCTGGGAGACAATGGACCCCAAGCAACATCCCCTCACATGCCCCTGGGCAGCTCTATTTATTTACTCTCCAAATTCAGACAGAGATTTCCATCTTCTGGCCCAGCAGAGGTTTGGAAACTTTGCTTCACAAGGCTCATGGTTGGAAAGTTTAAATTTAGTTATTCTCCCTCAGCAGGAGGTGGATTCTCCTGCCACGAAGCCCACAGCAGTGAACATGCAGGATCTGCCAGACCGTTTCAAAAACACGTCTTCATGGTTGTTCCTTATTTCACCAGTAACGTATCGACATGGGTAGCAAACACAGTGTAACATACACTTTTAATTAGGCACAAAATGTGAGAAGCTGGCTTCCAGCTGACATTAATTAGACTGGAGTAGTTTACGTAAACTCTTCCTCAGAAGGAAATTAAACACGAGCGCAAAAAGGACTTGCCTACACTTTAAAATGTACATTTGGGCCGAATTCAAACCACCTTTGGAGGGCTGGATGGCACTTCCTTGACACCAACCTCGTGCTAGCCCATTTCACAATACAGCTCCTCTGGTTTGGCTCACTAGCCTCAGAGCCAAGTTTAGATCTTTTGCTTGTGACCATAGGGTAGCTGAGCCTCCATCCATCTAAACATGACTCAGGCTAAAGCTCCTAATCACCACAGAACTCATGAAAGCTATAATTTCTTTCTAAAGATTTCCTTTATAAACTCTGCACAAGGGTAAAGTATAAATGAGAAACCTCTGCAGCTACTGAGAAATCACAGCATTTGTCCAAGCTCAAGGAAAACCAGCCCCTCACTCTGAAATTCTCTTCCTCAGTTTCAAGCTTGCTTCTCAGAAGGACAGAAGAAAGGCTTTAATACAGGACACTGAAATAGCACATCAACATAAAAATGTATGTCTTGCTTAAACAGACTCAATAACTGAGAAGACTGAGAAACTTCCAGCAACATCCCCTGGCAGCAGAGAAGTCACAAACGGGTGCTCACAAGCAAGGTGTGCAAAGTCTCAGAGTGGCCACTGTTGAGGCAGCACATCCCTTATGAGACCAAAACCTAAATTATAATGGCACAGCCAAGCCATAACCCTACAGAAAGGAAACTGTAGCACAGTGCAGGAATTGACTCCTAGCAGAAAACGGCTGCAGTGCAGACAGCTCCTCAACACAGCCTGTGCATGACAGCCACAAACTGCACAACTCTGCCGGGCTCGCCATGAAGTACTTGCTCCGCACCATCCCCTCATTAGAAGCATTAGGGCAGCTGCCTTTTGGTACCACCCCTCCTTCCCCCTCTCACCCTCAGGCTTGTGGGTATTCATGGTTTGCAGACAAATTAGACAGATTGGTCTTAGTTTGCACCATTATAGCCCCATATACGCTTTCTGCAAACAATCCCTTGTCCCATCCCCTGCCATCCTTCCCAACCCAGAGCATCACTGAAAACTTGCTTTTGAAACACAGAACAAAACATTGCATTTATTTTGAGTTCTCTCTCTATGCTGGAGTTTAGCTGGACTTCACAATTCATTATTAAAACCATTCTGCAGCAACATCTGCAGGGAATTATGTAAAGTTATCTCTGTGCACTGCCAAGCCAGACTGAGGTTCACTCTTGCACTCACACCATCTGTAAAAATTAGGCAGTGCTTTACAGCTTGAGTTAACCCTTACAGGTGCCCCTGTCTCTCAGGCATCAAAACAACTCTAATGCTGATGTGGCACGGATGTCTAGACCGAGACTAGACCCAATCCTCTGATGAGGATTTAAAGGCAGTTTGAGCTTCACAGAGGCACAAAGGGAGTTGTAGCCACCATGTCCAGACCAAGTTCAACTTGAGCTTTGCTGCATTTCTCCAACTACCTTAACGCTAACCCAAGAACATAAATTTTTAAGGTAGGAGTGCAATTTTGTCCCCACATATGTTGCTGCTTTGGTTGGCATCTGTCTGCATCCCTAAGTTGCAACAGCCAAGATATCTCCCCATTCACAGAGTCCACCTAGGCTCAGATAACTCCCAGGCATTTCACAAGTTACCAAGAAATGACCAGTTCCACTTGACAGGCATATAATGCACACAGCAGGATGGTGATTGCAAAATGGATTGGTCACACTGGAGAATGACTAAATGACAAAAAGACTTGGACTTAAAAAAATTATGTTCTTATTTATAATTGTATTCCCAATCCTCTTCCCGAAAGGCTTTTGCGAAAGCAAAACAATTAAGCAAATGTTAGCCACAACATGCACCATGGGAAACCACCAGAACATAGTTAAGGGAGTATATTTTATGCCAGTTTTGGTCATGTTTGCATGCATCCTTACCCATCCATACTTCAATGGATGATACACATCAACAGGAGAACAAGCTATTCCCGTTGAAGCCTGTCGGATCATAAGATGCTACAAAACACTTTAAATACATAAAATTGCAGGATCATGCTCAACTTTGCTTTCTAATTCTCTCCTCAACCATAAATTTCTCTGTAGACTTTGATTGTCATTTTATGAGCTTAACTAAAGTAAACAGGACTGATAGCACCACTGTAAAAGGGCATGGCTATTTCTCCAGCATGAGCAGACTACACGTTCTTCTAAACAAATACTTAAGTAACACTCCACCTCTCAAGAGTCTTGGAAAAATCCCACTCAAGCAGCAGTCTGGTACATTTAACACATGGTCTGTGGGCTTCAGAGAGCTGTTCATTTTTAAGTCCTTCTGCCTTGGAACTCTCTCTTGAGAGGTTTTTTTGATCCAACAACATAAATTGTCATACAAAGCAGTACTAGGTCCACTTAGGTCACTTCCAGACCAGCCACACAGACCTTTTCATGCCAACAGCAGATTACTTTCCTTCAGAGATATGATCTACTTAATTAAAAACAGCTAAGATAAGGGTGCTGCTGCACAGTTGAAGGCACTTGCTTTTCCCACCCCTCCAAAGCTCTTGCCACACAGTACATATATATATATATACACATAGGGCAGCCAGTTGTAATTGCCTCTGAAGAATATGTAGAAGCAGACGTATAAAGGCACCAGAAGTAGCTTTTACAAGAGGGATTTTCTGCAGGAAGCCTATTCTCACACTCACTCCTGTGTCTGTGTGCTGTTAGACACCACCATTGTCCATGCTGGCTCTGCTCTCTGTAAAAGGCTTTTTCAGTCCCACACTCTTGGAAAAGGCACAAGGTTGAAACCACTGAATTCATATGAAGGCCAGTGTCTGATTGCTGTGGGTTTTATTCTTATGATTCACAGAAGAGGCATCTTTCTTTTAAATATGGAGATACATGCAAGAGGTCTTTCTAGCACAGAGCTGACTGCAGTTTAGGGTACAGAAGTCTGTGAATGACTCACTGCAAGGCAGACCAAGGCTGTCATCTTAGGATGAATTTTTAAAGCTGGTAAAATATTAAAGGCAGCTTTCACCTCAAAACACATAATGTCTCCCAGCCTGTGTGCACTGCAGACTTCACTGCAGCCACCACTCAACCATGGAGCAATGCTTGTTGTGTTTTAGACATGAAAGTGAGGCCCAAAGACATGCCCCAGGAAGAAAAACGTTTGTGGAAGACATCCTACTCAGACACAGTTAGGATCCACAGCACAGGTTCACACTCACAGCCTTTTATGTGCCACATATTTATGGGCCATAGATTAGGATTCCAGATCAACCAGGTATTATGATCCCTCCAGCCAGTTCATGTCCTAGAGCTACATGCTGGGAGTGTGGTTCACATGGGAAACTCTACTTCCAACAGGAAGTGTTGCCACCCCAAATGTCTGTGCCTGATTGCTCTAACATTCAAGAGTGAAGGCTGTTGCCTTACAACTACTGTGGTTGCACTCTAGGTACTAAATCCTGCTTTAGGAACTCAGGAATAAAATTCAGCACCCCAAGTTACTGCTCAACTCCAAGAGGTTTTTTAATTTGCTGCTGAAATACCCCCAGAGCCCACAGTGCTGTGATAGGGCAGAGCTGTTGGCTTTTTCATTTAAGTGAAAAAAGGATCACACCTGTTTTCCTTTCCTGGTAGGCTGGCATGGGAATTTGGAGATTCTATATCAGTTATAAAAGAAGGTCTTCTACCACAGGGTTAAAAAAATCAAAGAAGAACTACAAACACAGAAACTCTGCCTTTTTATTTTTTTAAAGAGCACTTCTTGTTTAAAGAAGATAATTAAGATTTAAAAGATAATAAGAAAACATTTTGCTCCTGGTACCAATAACCCAAACATCTGAAGGATATACCTTAGAAACCACACACCTATTCAACAGTGGTCACACAGCCACAGCCAGGCTACAGTCTGCCCAGCCAGCTACCCTCAGTATTTAAAACTGAGTAATAGTTTTAATATTTAGTGAAGAGAGTACACATTGAAGGAGGATGAGAGGCTGCACACTGTGCCTTGTGTTCAACTAAAAATTTACAGGTGTCCCTACAAAAATGTAATAGAAACCTGACCTTAAGAGTAGCACTCTGGAACCCTGACAACCCAATGCACACATGGACTGCCCTGGAAACACTTTTCTTTCCCTCCTTAGGGAGGGTCTGAAAGCTGAGTTATGTTCTCATCAGAGTACAGGCTGCAGCAGTTTTTGCTTAATTTGTTGATTGAAACAACACTTGAGGGCTTCCTGACCAGAGAGAGAGAAGATGAGGAGCAGGGGGAGGTGGAGACTTCTGGAAGGCTGAAATTTGTTGATATCATTTTTTGGCTATTAACAGGACAGTATTTTGCCTTATGGAGCTAAAAGTTGGAACAAAAGGCCAAGAGCTGAGGCTGCAGTTTGCTTTCTCCACCAGTATTTGATAGTAACTGCAAATGCTTAAGGCTCAGCAGCAGCATGGGAATTGCAGTCCTTGCACTGCTTTAGGTGTTACTAAGCACAAGGAAAACAGAAGTGAATCCCAGAGTTTGGGTGCTGTAACACTCTTCCTGCAGTGACTGGTTATTAAGGTAACTAGCTGGATTTGCTGTCCTACTCCTTCCAGTTTGTCTTCCTACACTTCTACTGCCAGTCTTGGGACATTTGTAGACAGAGACTTCTCAGCTGTGCTGTTAGCAAATCCCATTGCTGCTGCTCCTACGGCTGCAGAGCTGGCTGGCATGGAGAGCCCATCACGTGAATAAATGTGCTAGTTACTGGTGCCACACAGGTTCTTCCTGGGCCCAAACCAGCTGACTAGGTGTGTACATTAAGTGTTTGATACAGAGTCCAAAGTGCATCACAGGTTCTGGCTGAAATATCTAGCTTGCTCCAGTTGGTTTCACATCATGTTATATACATAAATACACATGTATCTATGTGGAAATTCACACCCTGACCTCTGCAATCAAACACATATTATCCTTGTCTTCTGCTACGATTGGAATTGTGCTTCCTTGTACTTTTGGAAAAAAAACAGAAGTGATCAGAACATGGGAAAAGTTCATGGGAAAAGAGAAAACTGGATAATATACAACTGAGCTCTAATACTTTATGAGTTACATCACTAGCAGAGACTATGGATATTCCAAGTATTAGACAACTAGGAAATACCACATTACTGTATTTATTCAAATCTTATAAGCTAGTAGGCAACAAGCCTTCCAGAGGTGCACATTTGGCAAAATCCTTGTATATTTATCTCTCATTAGAGTGACACACACTTCTTGTGTCTATGTGTATAGGGAGTTGTTCAAGTACAGCACCCAGTTTATCTCTGTGTTCTGATAATACAAACTGATAGTTACAGACTCCAAGTGTTATATCTGCAGCTATTTGCTATGGCCCAATTGTTACCCAGGGGCTTCCCCTCCCTGTTTAAAAAATGGCCTCAGATTTGTGTATTGACACAGCTGGAACGAAGGAATCTGCCAAATACGTTTTCTAGAATTGGCACGTACATCCACAAAGCCATCACATATCCAGTACAAATTACACATTGTGTTCTTAAAGCAAGGGAATCAACACACTACCTACACTGACAGATATGGAAAAGTCTTTGAAATAGCCTGTAAATCCCAGATCAAGTCCCATCACATTCCAGGTCACCAGCTTCTCTTAATCCGTGAAGTACTCCAGTCTCCCCAAGACAGGAGAAGATTAAAGCATTGCTTGCTAAGCCTGCTCATGTCCAACTCCAAAATATACACAGCCAACATGCCCAGGGTGCTGGCCAGCATCCCCAGACCCTCACTTTAGGAGGTCCAGAGAGCAATCAAGTCAGCCAGTTCTACAGGTCAGTCAGCACCCAAGAAGCTGGGAAAAAATAATGTTTTCCAAGGCTCAAACATCCTAATGCCTGCTAAAAATAAATTTAAAATAATCTTTCCCTTCCTGCTTTACTTTAATGAACACCTAATGGTGAAAAACTGTCTCTACAACCTCAGCTGCATTCCACATAGTCCAACACATCTGTGTATGTCCAACCCACAGTACCAACTCAGCCATTACAGAAAATACCTGGTTACTGACGACAGATTTTCCTTTTTTTTCCATCTGATCCATTTGGATACCACTTTTCCTGTCTGACCACAAGTTCTGGTCATGCTATACATCTATTTTCACCTTCTCTTGAATTCTCTTCTCTTAAGAAGTGACAGATTTACACTGATCCTTCAAAGATGAACTCTTTGTGATTTCAGTAACCACAAGGCAAGGTAAGACTGTGGAGATCATACAGACTGAATAGCCAGTACAAAAAGTTCTTCATTAAGTCTGTATGGGCAACAAGTGGTACTGGAGGGTCTCTTTCTTTCTTCTTTCCCTAAAGTTTTGTCTACTTCAGCAGGTCCCAGAGGTTGACCAGTGAGGATACTGTCTGCTGCTAACACCTTCCAGTACAATCTTCCTCATCATGGGAAGTTCCTGGGGTACTTTCCTTCTTTCATGTTCAATTACAGCCCAGAACCATTAATTTTCTCCTCCAAAAGGACTTCTGCCCTATATTTCCTTTTGTATCGCTATTGTTACAAAGATGCTGCTGAAATAGGACAGTTAAGCAAAAAATCCATCTCCCACCCTCCTTAAAGCCTGTTCCCCCATCTTCTCTCCAGCAGCCCATCATTTAAAGGTTGAAATCTATAGACTTGAGATTTTAATGAGCCTGCCAAACTGATGTCATTGTCACCATGTTTACATAGATCAGTAATTTACAAAAGTTCCCAGCCACAAGTGGGTATGCCTGGGGTGCAGAGGGAGGAGGACTCTAGCAGACAGGGCAGAATATACAGAAATCTGGTGGGCAAACCCAACTCATGGCAGAAAAATAATCCACTGCCTTCAGAAAGACTACGCCAGCGTAGTCAGCGCCTCCAGCAAATTTTCCAGAGCCATGAACAACTGATTGCAGTAAAGGCATGCAAGCAGATGGCTTTCCACCCCACGGGGCATGGGGAGCTCAGCCCTAGAAGCCAAGGGAGACTCTATTAGTCATGACCAGTTGTGGGGTTGTATTTCTGTGGTCAGCCAACGGGGTGCAACCATCAAGCTCACAAGCAATTTCCTTTACATTCACAGGACTTAATCTTAAAGAAAACACACTTTGTGTCCAAGCTTTCTTTAGGAAAACATGAATAAGCTTTCAAACGGGCCTCATAGTAATCTTGTCCAAAGATTACAAATTACTTCCTAGTGGTTTAAAAAGTTACAGACCCCTAACCCCAGCTGATAGGAAATGGCCTTCACAGGCAGCAAAGAATAGCCAATATTTACTTCCCATACAGGTTGACTAAAGTTGCTTTTGTTTAAGTTTCTTATTCTGAAATCTGTAAAGAATGTGGTGTCCGTTGCTTACTGGGAATTCCTCATAATCACACAGAATCATAAAAAAGAGTCTGAGAACTAGGAGCAAAACCTAGCAGAGTACCAAACAGCACTGCAGGTGCTAGAGTCAAGATCATACAGGAATTTCGTACTTCATTTAAAAACACATTTGCTGCCTCTGAGGCACACTTCAGTTATGTCAGGACAGAACAGAGCAGTCCTACACAAGAGCTTGAAGCAATGAACAAAGGCTACAGAATATCCAGCAGAAATCTGAGGATAAAGCAATCAAAGAGTGATATTAGTTTAGTGTGAAGCACAGCTGAGTCACCAGATTAAAAATGCTGGCTTTTACAAATAGCTTTTGTGAGATCCTTCTGAACCACAATACTCCTGCAAAAGGAGCAGGGACACCTTGGTTTGCTGCAGCACCACCGTGCAGCACTCAGATACCCATCTCACAAATGGCCATTTCCATGTCCTGGCTGCTCCTTGAAGCTCTGCTGTCCAAATACAACTTCTGTCAGGCTCTATTTACTAGCTAGATCTGGCGAGCTCATAGCCCAGATGGTATGTTATCACAAACACTGATGTAAGCCACATCCAGTGCTCTGCTCTCTCTCTCTGACACTGCTTCACTGCCTTTCTCCTGAGCTCCATTCAAGCCATGGTTCTGCAGTGACCCTGGGAGCTGAGCCTCCAAGAGCTGCCTGCACACGGCTGCAGGAAATGACAGCTTCGGAAATGAGCACAGAGTGATGAATAGCTGGCAACAAGAGCAGCCAGTGCCTCAGTGCACTGCCAATTCATAACCTACATTGTACTGAACAGGGACGTGCACGGGCAAGAGTATCACTGACACACCCCAGAAGAGATTACAAACCCAACTGCACTACTTTCTGGAGGGTTTTTCCAGGCTTCTCTAAAATTTAGAAACTTAGACTTGTTACTATATTTTGTTCAGTGCAAAGCTGAACTGGTCCCATTTGGAGCAGATTATGGAAAACTGGAAGAAAAAAAAAATGGAGAAGATTTGCCTTTTATCTTTATTCATCATGAAGTCCCAGACAATGAGTAAAGCCTGTGCAGGTGAAACAGAAGGGGGTATTGATCTTTTAGGAAGGGGTAACTGAGATCATCCATGCAGACGTTAAAAAAACAAGCAGGAATAACTGGGGTATCTCTGTCCATCAGCTCTAACAAAAAGGTGCATCAGCAGCATAAAAGAAGGTGGTAAATATAAGAAAATTACTGAGGCAAAAAAAGCTCAGGTAAGACGGCTTCCCCCCAGCTCAAAACCACTCTTATATTGCAGAAAATACTCTCCATGCAGCCAAGTAACTAAGCATTAATTTCTACTCATTCTGGTTTAGCCTCTGGATACAAAGGGTACACACTTGGCTCAAGCACCTTTGCAGAGGTTTCACCACATGGCAGTAAGCACGTGATTTCCCTGAAGCTTCCTTGGTTGCCTCACCTGGGATCTTGACTTTAAAGACTGATGTTTAGGCTTTGGTTGCTCCTTACAGACTGGAAAAGCAGTCTAGACTCAGAGCAGAGAATCAGTGCCTCAAGAAACCAGAAACACCTCACTGAGTTAGCCTTGCACTATGAGAACATCAGCAGCAATGTTTCTACTAACACCTTTCTCATGGAAAAAGGCCACGCCGTGGCAGCTTCAGATGCTGGTTTGCCTCCAGGAAGGTACTGTTAAGTGTACAATAAGTCAAAGTCCCAACACATAAATATTTTCATTTTCTGACTCTCCTTTCTGTCTCCTGAAGCTTAAACAAAGCCAGAGCAGGCACTAAGCACAGATTTGCTGGCAACAATCAGGGAAGTTGATCTTCTGATGCTAAATAAAGGTTAGCAATGCAAATTAATGACGTGAGATACAGAAGAGCTGTCAATCTCCATACATTTCACAGAGCTGAGAAAAGACAAATAGATCATTGTGAGGCTTATTCCTTTCCATTAGGAATAAATCAACCATGAAACAAGGACAAGAGTAATACTGTCCTTGGGTAAAAAGCTGAGATTTTCAGACCCTCCGTTACAAACACACATGCATTATACAATACAGCACCATTTAAACTAAATAAGCAGCACAGTAAGGGATTACCTAAACCTGTTAGACAGATGATATAGAGGCACAGTGTTTATCTTTTCAACAGGGACTCACTTAAGTTTACCCGATGAGTGAATGCTAGATTAAACCCTTCCCTCTCCCCAGCACAATGCTACCAAAAGAGGAAATGCTGGACTGTCTGTAACTACACCTGGCCAGAGCCTGCTGCAAGTGCTATACTTTCATGTATCTCCTGCTATTCCCCAGCTGCTCTGAAAACCTTCAACAGAAACCCTTCAATCCAGGCATTTTGCAATCTTGCACTTTTAAGGATCTCACTCTTGGCAGACTGATGGCTTTTTTTAGGGGTCGTTTTGGGGGATTTTTTTTCTTGTTTTCTTTCCCCTTCTCTCAAAGCACATTGATTTCCCCTTCTTGCTTTAGGAAAGGTCAGTGATGGAGCACAGAGGCTGCACATTCACTGCAAACTGAGAACCAGGATGGTCCTGCAGCTGGGGAGCTGGCCCAGCTTTGGGGAGCTCTCCATGAGAGAGCTGAGAACCAGACCAATTCTTTACGTGGGAGGAGTTTTTCCCTCCCCAGTTTCCAAGTCTTAGTTACTTCCCTTCCCCTCCTCCACCACCCAGATCTGAACAGCGTTTCCTTTGTCTGTTCCCTATGTAGACTTCCATTCTCTGGAGACGGGGCCTAAATGTCTAGCACAACAGGACCCTGATCTCAGCTGGGCCTTAGGCACTGCCATAAAAAACAAACAGAGATCACAGAAGCATGGCTCTTGCGATGTAAAACAGCCTGGATAGCAAATAAGTCTCTGGATAGGTCTGTTAGCTGACATACTAATTACACTGCTGGAATGCTATGCTTTCACAAAAGCTTGTATGGTCTGAAAGTTTATTCCAAAACATCCCGTTTAGTGACTATGAGTGCATTTGGAAAGGGAGCTGGAGTTCACTGCAATGCTAACAAAGTATGTGCAACACTGTACCTCCAGCAAGACCAAGGAGATTTCTAGCACACTTTAGGATGACTAATGAATTGAAGTTTCTTTGGCATGCTTCCCTCCCAGCACATGAGGGCAAGGATTACAGAGTGGAAAGAACCCAACCTGGGGAGAAGAAAAGTGCATACTCTTGTAGCCATTGAATCCCTACTGGGGAAGGGGTTTTCCCATTGCATTTCAGGGATGTCTAACCCCCTCCCTTGTTTGCATGGGCTGTTTGACACACACACACATCTGAAATTCTCAGAGTGCAGCTCAGCAATACACCGTGCCATGCAGCTTGCAGAAGGCCAAGACCACACATTTTTGGGAAGGACAACCATCACTTCCACTTATGCAGAGATTCCTAACATGAGGCGTGAATTTCTTGGTCAATATTCTGGCTAGCAACTGACACCACCTGAAGGTTCAACATCCTCCTGATGTTCCTCCCTCCCACGTTAAGTTACAGCACAGCTCTCTTGTGCTCACAAGCCATTTCCATGGAGATCACACTTTCTTTGGCTGAGCCATTTGTCATTGATTGCTAATCCAAG
Source organism: Leptocoma aspasia (assembly GCA_013399835.1). Lineage (NCBI taxonomy): Eukaryota > Metazoa > Chordata > Aves > Passeriformes > Nectariniidae > Leptocoma > Leptocoma aspasia. Next base: position 37,651 of record VXAX01000174.1, on the reverse strand, counting down.
TCAGAGAGTGGGGCTGCCCAGTACCAACCCACGTAGCCTTCCAACTGCCCTGCTAATGATCAGGTTAATCCAGATGCCAAACAATAACAGGAACTCTTTTAACAAAATTTGGAAGTCAAGCTTTACATGGTACTAACATTAAAATTTAATTCTCTGTTCTACAAGCAGTTAGATTTGTTGGTCACCTACAAGCACATAGCACCTCAATGCTAAGATATGCACCTACTTGCTAGTCCACACATCAAGCTGAAGGAAAATGAAAATTCAAAGGAGATTCAATGTCTGGTCTGTCCTCTTGCATCTCCCAGGCCGTTAATGCCACATCACCTGGCTCACCAACACTATGTTAATAACCTTTATCAGACTACCCATTCTGAGGAACACGGGTTTTTTCTGTAGATGAAGCTAATAGAGAGGCTATTCCAGAAACACAAGCACTGGCCATCAATACCTCAAGAATTACCCTACAGACATCTAACCTGCTTCCCAAGATACTTGTTGAAAATTTATGTGACAGGAAGGTGGAAAGATTCAACCTCGTGACAATTTTTTCTAAATTCTCGCTGGCAGTTCAGCTTCACTTTTTGCCTCTCCATCAGCAGAGCATGCTCTTACAACGGAAGTTGAATCTACCTTCAAGCAGAGGTTGTCTCTTTGTTTCTAACCTGTCTTCTGTCCAGAGCTGGTCCTCACAACCACAAATGAATGGAGTTCATCATCATTCATGCAATTTCCACCTCTAGTTTTACAATTTCAAAAAAGCTCCCCCAGCAGTTTACTTATTTATAAAAAGAGGAAACTTTTGTGACCTGGATTGTCTGAATAGGCTGTAGTGCAGGAAAATGGTGAAATGCCCCAAGCTGCATGTTCTAGTCAACTGCAGGGTTAAGCACTTTGCTCAACTGAGGAGCAGAGCCAAGGAGTGAGCAACATCTTTAAGAGATAAAACCCCCATCTGTGAGGAGTCACTTGCTTCTTCATCATGGTGCCATCAGGCCTTTAACTCATCACAGCTTTGCTCTGTCACTTCCAGTCTCCCTCCCTCTTCCCTTCCAACTATGTCTCTGGCCTTTGGATGAGTCTATGCTTATTTATTAGCAACTCAGTTTTCAAATTCTGAGCCAGAGCCAGCAAAGAAGATCAGCTTCTCCAGATGAGGTACTAGAAATTAGCTCCACAGGCTTCAAAACAGCAAGGTAACAGCACTGTATTTGCTTCCTCTCCAAACTCAATCAGGACGTGCAAAGAGCACAGGTACTGCATGGTATGTAAGAAAGAAAAGGCAAGATGAAGCCTTTATGACTGCGTCAGAAATTACAAAAGGCACTTCTGGCTCAAAGAAATTTAAAATATACCTTACCTACCCAGCCTAAACATTAGGCTAGGGTCAGGGTATGGTTTCAGGTTGAAGTTCAAGAGATTTCTTACCTGCTGCTTAAAGCCACTGTACCTTTGATGAAACATTGGTATTTCTACTCAGTTGTGAAGTTGACAAGCAGCAACAGAAGTCAAGCATAAAGGACCCTCACAGTCCTTCCTTCAAGCACTGCTAGCATACCTAAAGGTTTATGTCTCTTTGCTGCACAGTTAAGTGCTGCATTAGCTCTTCAGGATATTTCTGGCCTTTAGCTTCTGAGAAGTATCATTAGGGCAGATCAGTGATTTTCCTATATTTATTTTAAAAATAAAAATAAGTATGCAGAAGTGTGGGCAAAGTGTGACCTCAGATCATTGTTTCTGTGCCTGTAGCTGTAGCATTTAAAATTAGATCAATCAAAGCAAATGAGATGCCTGTCTGTCTTTAGCCAGAGCCAGAAGTCTCAGGAGCATGACATTTCATTCCGATATCGCAAAGGACTTCTGCTGAAAGAGATGAGGTATTGATTAAAAAGAAAAGCAGCTGATGCACCCCCTGCTCGCTCAAGCAAGCTGTAAGTTAGAAGAAAAGGAACAAAATGAACTTTGGTTTGACTCCTCTGTGCCTGAAATTACTCTGTGACAATGATTCCCTGCTGCCAACACACACTCCAGCTCTGAGAGCAAGAATGATGGTGTCCAAGCCAAACACACGCGTGGCTGGAGAGACTCACAGCAGATTAGACAGCTCTTCTTTGTACCAATACATGAAATACATCTGGGGCACCCTGGCCATGTTAAGGGCACATTCCTTGGCTGAGCCGATGCTTTTTGAGCGCTGCTGCAGGCACCAGCGACGCTCATCTCTGGAGCACTGATAGAGCACTTCCAGCAGCTCCCCAGGATGGCAGATGGAGATCTCTGGGAATGAGACTTGTGAAACAGCCCTGAACCGTTGATATTCTCACTCAGATTATCTGAATCCCAGTGTAGAAAACATGCCAAAAGCATCCTTATTCTGAATAACAACGAAATGCTCAGTAAGAGGCTGGATTTACAGAAAGCCAGCTGCAAGCAAAGACAGTCCTTGGTCATCAGTGTCACAGTGTCCTGAGGAGCCTACTCAGATCAACAGATAAAACTTTATGTGCAAGTCCAGTTCCCACCTCAAAGTGCAATACTTCAATCATGTTGTGCATCTGGAATCAAGCTGTTGCCACCCCAGACATAGTAACTCTATAGAGGGTCTGCTCTCCAGAGACACAGGGATGCAAACAGCCCATTTCTCAAGGGAGTTTTTCGGTGGTTTTCAATTTCTTTTAAAATGTGTTGTTGTTTTTTTTTTTTTTTAAGGGAACAGAAATATTATAAATTGCTATTATAGTGATGGTGTCATCTAATGAGAAAAATAAAAATATATACAATATGGAGTTCCCTTATTATCCATTTCCTGAAAAACCAGAACTTTTTTAGTCACTTTATACTGGCCCATGAAGAAGGTAGGAAAATTAACACTGAGTCTGAGTTTCATGGCCAAACCCAAATGAAATGTAACAGGTCTCTGAGTTTATGCACCATAGCTTTTTCATGGATTTAGCAGTAAAACTTTCAACTGTACGTCATGAATGTTCAGTTCAACATTAGTAAATACAAGTTACATCACTGTTCATGTAAATTAGAAGTAATTTGATGGGGCACCAGAAGATTTAAGAAAAAAACAGACATCTCTACCAGCAGGGAGCTCTTGTCCATGCAGCACAGCTTGACTCCAGCACCTTCCAGTCCTCCCTGTGCTAGTCTCACCAGAATGTTCACACTTTGCAGTGGTTTCAAGTTTCCAAATCAGAACCTTTGCTGGATTTTCAATTTTTAGACCTCCCCATGCCAGCAGGAGGAAAGGGAAAAAAAAAAAAAAGAGTTTCTGAAGAATTTTAGTTTTCCAGACTGCATACCAGGTTTAATTCCTTATTCTCTGTTACCATTGTCTATAAGCTCACTTGACAATTTTCAACTCTTCAGATTTACAGCCATTCCTTGCAAAGTATTTCATCCACAAATAAACGCAACCATCCTTTTTCTGAAGGCACGAGGAAAATATATAGAAAGCACAGAGATGTTTGGCAAGTACATCAAAGCTAGGCTAGTCAGTACAAAAACCCTCCCCAAAACCCTTGACGTTCTCAGTGCTTTAACAATACAATCCAATTTTAAGTATGAACAGAGGGGGATTCCAAATGGGTACATACCATCTACAATAATAAATTAATTGGAAGTGCACAGAAACTTGGACTACAGAGAACTGTACACTAAATTAGATATCTTCACGTGCCAGTTCATTCTGTGAGACGAGGCACACTGAATCTGAATAAATCTTTGTTTTTCACATTAATACGAAATTAGATGAGGTTGGCCAGTGATATCAATTCCTGGCCAGTAGGTATCAGCTTACTGTCTTTGGCAAGGTCCTGCTCCTGTGTTCTCTGCACAGCTGGAGAAGATGGTACTTGGCTCCTTGAACCCCACGACTCGCTGCTGTCCCAAGTACAGTCACTTTAGACACTCTTGGATCTTTGGCGAGCAGGGAGCACTTTACCCTCCAACAATATTTCATAACTTCAGCACGTAATACCTTTTCCAAGGGAGGACAGATGTGCAGGAGTAGTTTCAGTCTTCCAAGAAGTTTTCCATCAGGATCTTAATTTTTCTTTGGCTGTGCAGTCCAAGAGCATAACCACAGCCCCTACAAGGCTGAAGACAGGAGGCTGCTGCTCGAGCAATACCTGCTGCCAGCAGACCATCCAGCTGCCCATTTGCTCCTCGGGTTTGGAGCTACAGCTGTGAGGAGGCTTGCTAGCACACAGCTACTCCACTTTTTTGGAGAATTTTGGAAAGGGCATTGTGGAAGAACAGCTTAAGCCCAGCTTGTCCTACAAGGGAAATTTCAGCCAGAAGCCATTATGCCAAACATTCAGGTTTTTGAAGGGATAGAGAGGTATCATATGGAATGGGTGGGGGAGAAAGACTATTTTCTTTTCAGAATACCACATATCTGAGTTAAAGGAACTAGCAATAACACCTATCTGCACTCACAGGTTTTGTTTTGGGTTATTTTGTTGGTTTTTTTTTTTTTTTTAATTGTGCAATCTTTGAAGACAAGAGGGACGAAGATGAACATTTTGAGCTCAAAAAATTTCACTCTTGGCATGCCAAAGCCAGCAGTAGAAATGCCTGGATCTTCCATGGTGGCTTGGATATGTGCCACAGTAAAAGAAGCCACTTCACAGTGAGCTCTGTCCTTGAGGGAACACATTCCAGATCATTCAGCTTCAGGGACTACTTCCCTTCACTACAGAGAGCCCCAACCTCTATGTGTGTACACGCACTGCCCCTACCCAAACAGCCAGCAGGCTGTTCAGTCAGCCTTGGGGACTGAGGCACAAACAAATTGTCATATTCCACAGAAAGGCATCAAATCCATGATGATGTTCAATGTGGATTACTATGGGCTAAAACAGTAGAAACCCTGCAAAAAAGCAGAAAGGAGAAGAAGCTGATGGGAAAGAGGATGGTTGCATCCCCAAAATACCAGTGAAAAGTCACAGGGTTTCAGTAGAGGTTTGGAGGCTGAAAGCTGAAGGACAGCCACAAGTTAACTTTCCAATAGCCACATTCACCTTAGGAAATGTTATTTGTTTTTGCAAATTACTATTAGGGCACATTAGTTTTTGCTTACTATCTTATTTTTTTTTGCCAGGAAACCCTGATGCTGCCACCACATGATTAAGAAGTCACTCAAATTCAGCACAAACCCAACACTCCAGTGTCTTTGGCTGTAGTCACTCTAAAAAAAGCAGTTGGGATCCTGTGACATCTGACAGTTTTCCTTTCCTCCAAGACTGACATTAACCAAAGTCTCATATTCAAAACAAAATGCTAGACAGAATACAACCCACATTCCTGTTTTGGGAAAGTCTGGATTGGAAATGTAATTTCTCATCTTGAACCGATGTGTAGCTGTTCAAGTGTAGTTCAGGAGCCATATGACATTTACAGTTTATTTCTCTGAATGCTATAGAAAGCTAATAAAAAAGTGAGAATCATCAGCAGAATGTCCTACAAAATGCAACACAGAGTAAACTGGAGCAAACTGATCATTTCATACCACTGCTGCCCACCAAGGACCGTCTGCAGCACAGAAGAGATACAGTTTTGGGTAACAGCAACTTCATGACAAGTTGAGAGCTTGAAAAATCCAGTATTTTGAGAAGGGGCTGGGTATTCCGCTCCCACCTCATCCCAAGCCTGCTCCTCATTTTCACAAGGAACTGTACTTGGATTTTCCAGAGTGGCTGCCACCTATTCAGAAACCAGTCTTGAGCAGAAACAGCAAGGCTACACTGCTGCCAGTTCTTCAGCCCCTGCTTGGTCACGCTGTTAAGTCCTCTGCCTCTGAAATCCCTTCTACCAGCCTTCAAATGGTAATTTCTGAACACTTTTGGGCAAAATTCCACCAACAAAATACTATTGCTTTGAAACAGAAGAGGATAGAAACATCCAAAAACAAATTGAAAGCACCTGCTCAAAATACTCCACTAGTATCTCAACAGTCCTTGACTAGTCAACACCTTACATTTTTATTTTTAAAACCTACTTCTGCCACGGTTCTTGGATCCTTTAAACCAACATCATCAAATTCCACTACGGATTTAGACTTCACAACGTGACTTGACTCCTCCAAGCACAGAGTAAGAGTCTTGTGAGAAGGCTTCGTTTCTGCCAGCATCCACTTCCAAGTTCTCCAGCCCTGGACAGCAGAGAATCAAAACAAGGCAGGAGAGCTGTGGAACAGCGTCAGCCTCCTACGCACTCCGGAGCTCCCTGCCCACCGCTGCCTGGTGAACGCTGGGAGCTGTCACACGGAGCTGGGCCCATCTGCTGCCCTGGTTCTGAACAGCCTGGGTCACCACACGCCACACCAATGCAATATTCTGTCCTGTGCACGGGACAGGAGGCACGGCTCAGTCATTTCAGGGAAGATTACGAAGCTGTACGAACACCCAACTAAACAAAAACCTGATACTGTCCATCCTGAGAGATGGAGAGGTGCACACAAATATCATGCCCAGTTGGGCACCCAGTTATAAGAACTGGAATGACCAGGGACTACTTACTGAGTTGAACAAAGCTGATATCCAGACCAGTTCACTGGCAAAACTGTACAAGTTCAGTCAATCAGTTGATTACTGCCTCAGTGTTGGCATTCTTGAATGGAAAGCAGCAAAAGAGCAGAGAAACGTGGATGGAAAACATGACCAGCAACGGAACTCATTTTCCTCCTCCATACTAGAAGTTAACACAGACAGCAGAGAGCACAAGAAGGAAAAATTAAGGAACAGAGAAGAGGGCATGACAGAAGGATACATCTGAGTAGCAAACATCAAGAAAGAAGTCGATTTTAACTATCCTTTGCCTTTCAGGCCACACAGCACCTCCCACAGCTAATGCACCTGGACTGTTTTCAAGGATGCTGGCCACACACTGCTCACATAAACTTCATGGGATTAACACTACAGCCTGTGGGATGAATCACTCGTATATCTTTCTTTTTTTATCCCACATTAAAATCTCAAAAGGAAGAAAACAGTGGCTTGCTCATAACAGATTTCCTCTCTCTACTCTCCAAAAACATGCAAAGGACTTGTTACCAACTGGATATGCTAAGGCTACAGATACATTCCAAAGGAGCATGTAGCACCAAAATAAAAGTCCCTGAGTTACTTTACATTGTTAGCTGTACTCTCTTCTCCTGTTCTTTAGCTATTTGTTGTATCACAAATAGAAGCTGTCTGCCTCCGGTGTGAGCTGGCCATTGGTGAGCATTCAGGGGAACTTCCCTCACTGGGTCACTTTCTCCCAGAAAGGAGGACTGTTCAGCTTCAGAAGTCACAGATAAGTAGTTCTGACCTCAGTTACAGCTTCAGTTGAACAGTTGTGCCTAAAGTTGTGAAATTTTCTTTCTGAAGTGATGGCTGTTTTTACCAATCTAGGTCAGGCTTCACTACAGCAACTGAGGCTCTTTCCTGCCAACTCAAAAAAAACCACTCAGTACCAATGGATGGTTTGACTCCAGAGCTCTACCTTGTAAGTGCAACTTTAGTCCATCCACCAAGACTGATGATGGCACAACTTTACAGCTACAGAAAAATGCCTCAGCATCACACTGTCAAGGTTAAAGTAAAACTTCAGTCTCAAAGAAACACAGGATTTTGATTTCCTTAAACTGAGGAACATGCTGTGTTACATTTCCTTAGATTAGAATGTGCTCTTGACAGAAGAAATTAGAGGAGGATTTAGCTTTCACAAAAAAGCATTAATCACATTAGGTTCTTGACAGAAGGTATAGGAGATCAGTGAAAAGGAACTAGAGACACAGCAGAATAAATGATAACCAGGAAGGAAGTCACTAATCTCCACCTGCACTCAGTTATCCTCCTTTCAGATCTTCTCCCCTGTGCACATTTAAGCTTCCACCAAATTTACCTGGGGCCACTCAAGTGGTCCATTCAGGAGTCAGCTCAAGTAAGAGGCAAAGAAGAAATAGAGGAAGGATTATAAGATTTGAGAATATGGAGAAGAATTAGTAGGTTTGGCAAGTTTCAGCTGTAGCAGATGGTTTTCCTGATGTACCAAGAATCTGGCACTGTTCACAGAAGCCAGAGTAGCTCATCTGGCAGCCTGCAGCCACTGCTAAGGTACAGCTGAGTTTGGCCCAGTCACTATTTCAGTTTCTGTCACTGCAGTGCCTCCAAGACACATTTGCCAAGGACAAGTGCATGCCCAAGCACTCAGCCTCTGCCACATCTACACATAATTGGTGGAAAAAAGGCTTTTGTGCAACTCAAGTGCACCATGCAAGGAGGTTGCTACACTGGCATTGTCACAGCATTACAAAGGGTGGCTACATCTCATCTGTAATGGAAGTGTCTCTGAAACCACCAGCGTTTTCCCTCAAATGTCTCTCCACAACAATTCCCGGCATCCAGAGCCAAATTTAAACCAGTGTCAGCAGGGATCTTGCAAGACATCCCCAGAACCATTCAAATCCCAGGATCCCACATGCACATTCTGCAGACAGTGTTCTTATTGTGGGATGTTGGTTTCTGTTTGGGATTGTTCGCTGGGGAGTCTCTGGGGTGGCACAGGGAAAGCTACACCCTTTCATGTGGCTGACTCTCAAACCTGGATACTTCTGTGAAAGAGATACTTAACTTCCCCGTTCTCAGTGAAGTGGAAAGGTTCACATGCCAGCCCCAGAAGCTCACTTCTTATTTTAAAACCAACAGGCTAACAGTCCAGGAAGTGTATAGTCAGCTCTAAAAATACAAAGACATCTGGAATGACCAAGTGTGTAATTTAACTTGTAGCTGGTACAGGAACCAGTTTGGCTTGCTGTATTCAGGAGGAGCAAAAGAGTCATTTTCTACAGGACTGAGTTATCCCTTTTGTCTGGCAATGAAAGTAACATCCTATTTCTGGTCATTCTACTTTTATTCAAGGACATTTTGGTCACAGACTTGAAGCAAGTCTGTGCTTCAAGCACAACTTGCAAGCTCACCCTGAGCACACAGCCATCCTGTAATTTTAATTCTTCATACTCTGCAGAGCATTTCCTTCTCAGTAACAGCAAGGAATTTTAGTCAGAATTAAGAACAAAACACCAAAGAAACTGTCCCTCAGACTCCTGATCCTCTTTTCAGGCAAACAAGCAAGTTTCACCTTCCCTCCCATGAGTCAGTGTGTGCAGTCTTGTCCTTGCAGACACCCAGAAATGCAGACTCTTCAGAGTGGTTTCCAGGACCCTAAATAAACTAGCCTTGAGTTTAATCCTAGGGTTTCAATGCTCAGTGATGGATCTTACCAAGTTCACATTACCTGTCCTAAATCTCCAGCAATACTCAGTTAAGACAAATGGGTTAAGCCTCTCCAAGCAGCTCTGCTTTTCCTCGTGCATGAGGCCTCCAATAACATCCAAAAGCTACGAAAGTTCATGTGGGAGAATGAAGTGTCATTTCTGAACTTACCAATGTTCAAGCCAATGATTCAGGTTTAATGTTAGATGCTGTTCTTCCAACCTTAGGGTCACCACTGCATGGAGATTTACCCTGCAACCCCCTCCCCATCACTTCCATTGTGTTTGAGTAGGAATCATGCTTAGGGTTTTCATACCTTCAGTTCCAGCCCATTGAAATTTGTCATTCCAACTCCATTCCAGGTTTGGTCCCGTAGAGCTATCATCCTTTAAGAAGGACACATTTCACCTGCACATATGGTCATGGTTTGAGAGCCAGCACAGTGCCTCAAGACCTGGACATCAAATCATGAAGGTGTTACCTCACCCGTGTCAGCACAGATGTGTGCCTGACAGCATTGGGTTGGCTAGTCAGGCTGCTGCTGCTGCTGATCATGAGAAAGCAAATTTCTCTTTTATCTAAGTGTCAAACCAGTCTGTGATTCTTAAACAAACACATGGCAGATGTATTAATAAGGGAGCAAAGTGAAGCTCAGTCTGCAGCATGAGTGCACCCAGCACTGCCCTTACTTTCCAGGGGTGGGAGACAGGATTGCATTACAGTCAATCCCACCAGCATGCTGACCAGGAAGGGTGTGCATGTGATGGGAGAAAGAGATCAGCTGGAGGCAGTTCTGCAACTGAATCACAACAGCTTTTCAAAGCAACACGTTAGGGCACCCCAGCACACATTCACATTGCAGGGAAAAATAGGAGATACAGACTCAAGCAAGGTCTGGGAAATACTTGCTGTTATCACCAAGATGAAGTTTGATTACACTGCCAATACAACTGCACTCCAGCTTCACTTTAAATGATGTCCCACTGCATGTGCAACTTTCAGATGAAGTCACACTGTAACAAGATACAAAAAACTGGATTTGCCAGTAAATGTAGTAACAAGAAGCCAGCCAGCAAAACGGAGTCTCATCTGCTGCCTCTTCCAGAACTGCTCTGGTTAATCCAGCCACAAGCCAACAACTACCAAAGAAATAATTAAATTCTCCACCAAGAATGCCAGAAAGTCTGATGTCCCAGCCCGAGGGAGTGGATGGGAAGAGTCAACATGCGCCCCTTTGTCAAGCCACACCCTAAATCTCATTGTGTTATGGCAATCCTAAACAAGGCAATTACTCCTATAGGTTTTGCTAAATCTGAAGCTGGACAAGAAACTGGTTTGTGGCAAAACTGAAGTCTTTTTAACACGAAAACCAAAAGCATGGAGTTATGCTGCTGGTCGTAACTGAAATGCGTCTGCTAGTGATTAAAGCTTCCATTTTGCTGCCAAAGTATTATTGGAACTGCTTATTTGCTGTGCAGCTTGGGGAAAAAAAAAATCTCTTCCATCCTTTATTAATCTTGTCCTCATCTGACACAACAAAAATGCACCATCAGTCTTTTGCTTACTTTGAAAAACAGGCCTGAAAGTCACTCCAAGAGCCAAAGTCTTTGTGTATAATTACTGTCTTGATTAACTAGAACAAAGGGCAGAAAACATCAGTCATTATGCATTAAATTTAGTATTTTGGGGGTTTATTTAAAGACATTTCATCAACCTGCTTTCTTAAAAGAAACTTTGATATAACAAAAAACTATGAAATAATTAAAAATAAATGATTTTTTTTCGTTTTCTTGGTTATTTGTTTTTTTAAAAACAGTCACATCCAAAGGAATGTAGCTCACAGGGTAAGTATGGGACTTGTTGGAAGGCCTCAGCAATAATACTTGTATCTTCTTGGTGCCAGGTAGTTTCTTGCAGCAGTGCTGAGCTGGTGACCTATTTGGCCGACAGAGGAAACTTAATCATTAGCAAGTTTATGCATTCTAACATAAAAAGCAGATTTTCCTCGGAAACATTTTCTTGGGGCAGGTTTCAGGGTCCTGAAACTGGCAGTGAGTGCATAAACAGAGTAGGTAATGAGTAAAGGCTCCAACAGGGGATGCTACATAAATTTTTTCCCTTTTCAGCCTGCCATCCTGGGCTCCAAACAGGGTATGCAGAAGAAACAGGGAATTTAACTATCTGCCTGAGCCTAAAGTCTCAGCAGAGGAGAAGTTTTCAGAGGCCTGGTAGATACCCTACTATTCAGGAGTAGCTGGATGTGTTGTATGGCAGACGCAAAGGTAGCAAAGGCTGTGTGCCATTGCTTCTCCACTCTTACCCATGTGCCCTGTTCGGCTGAAGCTAACGCTCCTCTATGCACAACTAAGTCTTCAAGTCTGTGGTTTCAGTGGTCACATCCCACCCTCTCCCCAGCAGACAGACTAACAAGGCAGTCTCAGAAATCCTGGAACAGATTTCATGCCCACAGCTAGCAAATATGAAGTCCAGGCAGGCTTGCTCCCTCTCTTGCTCCTATGGGAGGTCTGAGGGGTCTCAGCGCCTTGGATATGGAGAAATCAAAACAGATGCAGATGAAAAACAATCTTTGCAAGGGCTGACTGACATTGATTTTTTTTCCCCCCTTTGAAATACACTTCTTGTGGTCTGAAGACAAGAAAAATCTCCTCACATGCTGACCTGGCAACCATGTGGGGCCTCTTTCAGCCCTGCCTGTGTGAAGGCTTGGCCCCAGCAAGTGGGCTTGCTCTGCTGGGACTTCTGAGGCAAGGGAGTTCCTCTCTTTGGGCTCCAATTCCCATTTCTTGAGAAATTACAGAAATGTAGATTTCTCTAATCTACAATTAGATTGGAGATCTAACAATAATTAAATGAGTTGTATATTGTTCTATATCAAGGCAGATGGATAGAAGTCGAAAAGGGAACCTGTTTACTTCAGTGGAATGCTTAGAAGACAGCATGGAAAAAACCCAGCCCTAGAGAAATATTTAATGCACTTGGTGACCTCCTATTTACAGCAATCACCCTTCTCCCGAGCTGTGAGAAATTTAGAGGTGTGGGAGAGTTGTCCCACCGAGGCATGATATCAGCTAAAGAAAAGCTAAATGAAAAAGTCAAAGTGTCTCCACAAAATGGAAAAAACCCCACATAATTGAACAAGCCCTTTTAGAATACCAGTTGCCCAAGATTAAGACAAACAATGGGAGTAAGACTAGAAAAATTTAAAAACCCCACACACTATAGCCCAAAAGATTTGAAAAAATATATTCTAGTGGGACAGTTACAAATTGGAAGCTATTTTATCATGTCTTAATCTGGAGAGATGTTTCTTTAAAACCATTTTAAAGTGAACGCTACTCAAGAGGGATCGGATAGGTACTGTTAAAAAGGAGAATGCTTTAGAGAAACATGACCCCATGACATCTTTTGTGTCCCTATTACTTGTTAATCACTCTTTTCCCTCTATAAGGGAATGAAATGAGGCAGTATTGCTTGGAAAATAGTAATTAATTTCTTACTACTCTTAAACCCTTAATTATGAACCCAAGGGAACATCAGTACTAGTTAACTTTTGCAAGGCTTTATAAATACACCAAAGGTCACTTTAGTCTGACATTGAGCTTCCCCAATCAAATGGGAACCCAGATAACACAAGCCACAGTCAACAACTCCATCCCAACAGGCAAAACATCCCTAGCAGCAGAGCTCCAGGACAGCCAGAAGGTGTCCCAGGAAAGCTTCAGCAGAACAAGGCACTGCAAGGGGCAGAGTTTTAGCAGACAGATATATTTCAAATGTTCTTAATGAGCTTGTCATCAAGGAGGCAGAGCAAATACCAACTGCAATTTGAAGCTGGGCAAAGGAAAACCAAGCAAGGATGTCTTTGAAATGCAGAAGAGCTTCCCAGAAGAGATGGAAATGTCACAGCACCATTAAAGGGACACTCTCCCCTTGTCACAAGGCTGGAATGAAAAGCACCAGCAAAAAAGTAGGACCCCACCTTAATCCCTTGGCACAGTCACAAAACAATAGGCATTTCAGAGGTGGCAGTGGAGAACAACCTCGTTTTGCACGGCGATAGAGGACAACTACAAAACAAACAGAGCAATAACAACCCTGCTTTGGTTCCAACACAGAATTGCCTTCCAAGCTTTTAAACAGAAACAAACATCAATTGCCATGTAAGTTACTAACTGGGGCAGAGGAAGTCATTTAGACATCACAAGATAGCAACAGAAATATCACAAAACATTCACAATTCAAGAATTTGGTTTTATGCTGCAACATCCCAAGCTCAGCTGAGGTGTTGGTGTGGTGATGCTCAAGCAACAGGCAAGCCTAGGAACTTCAGTCCCAACCCCTTATCATTCAAACCTATGTACAGGGCAGCCCTGAACTGCAGCTCAGAGGTAACTGCTTCAGAAATGTTGTGGCATGATTCCTTTCTGGGCACAGTAAATTCAAGTTTAATTGTGGAAAATCAAACGAGGACTTCAGCCATACCAACATGTTTTGATGGCTGAAAGTAAAACAGCCAGAAAAAGAAAGCAGCTACCATCCTCCTTATCCTTGCAGAGGCACAGAGTTAAAAATTCAACCAGATTAGGAAAAAGGCAAGAAAAAAGGTGTTCAGAAAATAGCCTACAAAACAATCACCAGAGAGTTCAGGGTAAGCTGTCAAGGGCTGCTTCCAGCTTACTACATCTGCTAAAGTCATTAGACAGTGTCACCCCACCCTTGGGCTCCCAAGGGTGAGAGCAGAGGAGGGAGAGCTCCTCCTCATCTCCTGCTGACCCAGCTGTTTTTGGTCTGAGTGTAAATTCTCTCCATCCATTCAACATTTTGCAAACAGGCCACTGGAAGAGGGAGTTCCTGTTTGCAGGGTTGGTCAGGCACTGTGTTCCCAGAAAGGAGCTGATTTCCAGGAGAACTTGGCTAGAGCAAATCATCACATCCAGTTTTACCTCTGCTCTAAGCTAGTCCCAGGCTTCCCTTGGAGCCAGCACAGAACCTGGGTTAGGGTAGGTGTCCCAGTTCCTCCTATCAATACTCCTTTTCTATTGACTACTTTAAAACAAGGCACCCAGGCTCCCTCCAGAGACAGCAGTTTCCAAGACAGCTAAAATTTAAAATAAAACCCACCTTTTGCAAACAGATGCACCAACAGGATGCTCTGTTATACTGCTGCAGAACAAACCAAAACAACAACCAGCCTTGACCTCTGCCTCCAAAAAGCCTGAAGACAAAGACACTGCTTCAGTGAGGCAGGCAAATGCCACTGAGCATCCTTGCTCTCCACACAGACAGGTCTGAACCTCTGCCTGCCCAGAGAAGCCTTTCTCCAGTCCCGAGCTGCAAACATTCAAAGGAGGAAAGCATCTCTGCTTTGCCAGCATTGTCCCTGTTTGGAGAGAAAACTTCTACAAACACTGGTTTTTATGACATTAAACAACTTTCCAGTAACTCCTAGCCAAAAATTCCAAATCACCCACCCTGCCTCCTCAGATGGCCTGGGTTTGACTGCATTAGTATGTACATTGGACAGAAACTGCAGCAGGACAGGAACTGATTCATAAGTGGATCAAGTATCCTCTGCTGCTGGGCTGGTGCCAGAGAGGCAGGACACATGGCAAGGCAGCACTGCATTCAGAATGGACACTGAAGGCTACACACCTTTGTTTTCTAAAAAGGGGCTTGGGGTAGTGCTTCTTTACACTTGGCTCTCCTTGTTAAAGAGTTATGAACACTGGTACATACAGAAGCAGCTAGACAAGCTGTCCCAGGTATTTAGTGGTGGCCACTCACCTAAACCTGTCTTCTGGGATAAAGCCAACAGTGCTAGAGGAAAAGTGTTCAACCTACAGAAGTGTTTGTTTCTTCTCAAATTCCAGGCACATCTCAAGGACCAACCAAGAGAAGGGGCTGTTGTATGAGGGAATATTTACATTTTATATCATGACCTTGGTCTCTTACATGGCTTAAAATTCAAATACACAGACACACTGGGAAGAAGTGGAAACACAGAGAACTGAAGTAGTTTCTCAGAACAAACAGCAGGGCAAAGCTGGGTGTACAAACAGAAATCAAGTCCTGCATCATATCTGATGAATTACTCTCTCTTGAATTGCTACGTAAAGGGGAAAAAAAAAAACCTCACTTTCTAAAGGAACCCAACACACATCAACTGCACCTGAAATAAAGCACAGTGTTGGCAATTACTGTGTCTGGCAGCACATCTGACCAGTGGATGCAAAGCTATTGACAATTCACAAGCAAACTAGGAAACTGCATTTGCAATTTGGTCTAGAGCTACAGCCACATTTGAAACCTAGAAAGTTGCTAGATTGCCACTTATCTGTCAGAATAGACAGAAGTGTACTGAGTTTGGCCAGCTTTTACAAGATAATACTAATGCTCAGAGACATTTGCTAGCAGCGCACACAGTCCCTCCTGTGTATAAAGGGGGGATCAGGAAGTCAAAGACCTAGAAAAAGAGGTAGAGCAGCAAAAAACAGATGCAAGATAGAAACAGTGATCTTTACAAAATTTAAAACAACAGCCCCACCAACACTAAAGAAAGGTGACTAAAAATCAATGCTACTTGCAAAACAGGCATGGCAGAAGGGATATAAAGATGCAAGATTGGTCCATGAGTTGCAAGAAACCCTATTCCTCTGTTTCTACTTAGAACACTTTAAGGGTGTGCCTTTAGCCAAGATACAGCAGTTAACCATGGAAGTAATCTTGGCCCCTTCTTGTACCAAATAAATCCATTTACTTTATCCTGGAATGCAATACCTTCAAAAAAGGGGTGCTGTGTTCCCCAGGAAGAGCCAGAAGCCTAACTCCAAAAGCTCTCAATCTAAGAACAGGGAGCTTCCAATACAGAAGCCAGTGCATCCCCAGGAACTGAGAGCTGTGGCCTTTCTATGTCCTAGGTCACGACTGCAGCCAGTGAGCAGCACCAGTGAAACCAAATGGTGTAGCAGATGACATTGCCAGGCACACACTCATCTCCTGACACTGTGTGGACAACCAGCAAGTCCCAGGACCTCTAAGCCAGGACTCCCAGATGAGCAAAGATCTTCCTCATGGATACTTCAGTGCCAAGTCCCACATCTCAGATAAAGAGAGAAGAGCAGCCTCCCTTCCCAGAGATTCCTTTGGGTCCTGATAAAGTTACACTAACCATAATAGCCTTGTTTTACGTATTACACAGACTGTAACATTGAAAATTGGTCTGCAGTTATGTAATTGCAGAGGAAATGGCTCCAGCCCTGCTCAGCCCAGCTGAAAACGCCATCCCACGACGGCTCCACCGCAGGCACGGCTCCCAGGGGCTGCAAGGAAAGAGCTGCCATCCTGCCTGCAAGCAGAGCAGCAGCAGCAGAGGCAGGGGTGCTCGGGGCTGTGCTCATGCTTCACTGCCTGTCAGGTTTTCCATTGCAAACACTGCCGACACAGTTTGTAGCTTGACCATTTCAAGCCACATCCATGCAAAACTTGGCAGAGAGGGAGCTGCTCTGGCCCTCCCTCTTCCACCTTAAAGAAGTCAGTCAGATTCCTGCTTTAAAGTCACAACATTTCTTTTCTGCAACAGAAATACATTTTTAAGTCGTTCCACACGGCTTTTTTTGGTTAAGGTTTAAAAGAAGCCTATGTAGTCCACAGACAGGACTTACGTCAACTGTTCACATAGTTTTTCTGAAACAACTCAGAAATGTTTAGATAGTGTTGGACAGAGCAGGTTGATTACACCATGCCTTTAAACAAATCACAGTCACTTCTAGCAAGAAACACAAGCCCTGTAACTACAGCCCCTTCCCAGACAACATCTGCAGAGACTGTAAACCTCCTTTTTTTCTCCTGATGCATTTGTGACCATTGCTATGTGCAGGTTTTCCTCCCAGCTAAGGAAAAAAGAAAAGACAAGTATTCATCAGATACAACAGTCACACTGGGTGTGACTTTTGCTCTTATAAACGAAATTAAGGTCTGAAGGACAACTTCTGTTGAGCCAAGATAGGCGTTTGCTGCAAGAACCAAATGCTGAAGCCTGAGAGCTGGTACACTACTAAATAACTTGTTCTGAAGTACAACAGCTTTATTTAAGTCTAGCAACATTTGCTTCCACAGTAATTGCAGCAACAACCAGGTTATAGTGACCCAAAGGCTTCACAACTCAGATTAAGGGTTTTGGAAATTATTCACCACATATACTACACTGACCTTCCTCTTAAGTCATAATACTGGACAGAAGTTTGAACTTCAAATAACGTCCAAGTAATAACTTTCACTTGCCCAATAATGAAGACAACTTATCCAACTCTTTCAGTGAAAGAGAAAACCAAATGAGACAAGGCCCTACCAAATGGGCTTGTACATATCTACCTGTGAGACACCTTAAATACCATCTCTAATATGAGAAAATTAACACTGAGTAATACTATGCAGTAAGTGTGACACACTTGAGGTGAAGCTAAAGAAGCTTGATGAAACACCAGATAAGGCTTCAATAAATCAAATACCAGATATTTTCCCCCCTTCTACCTCTGCCCTATACACTGGGCTTTGAACAACCATAGCTTATGACTTTTCAGGAAAGCACACAATTTGGAAGCAAACACCAGAAAAAATGGTAACTCTAGCTCAGGCCCTAGAAGCGTGCAGAAGAAAACATCCAGCAGGGTGTGAAATGTGCACCATCATTTTGAAACTGATTGTGAGGTTCCTGGTGTAAAAAACACAGGGACATTTGACCAGAAAAGAGAAGGTGTTTCTTTCCTGTGAAAGCCATGCAACAAAGCCAAGTTCAAGTTTTTTCTGCTCCAGAAAACAAAAGAACCATTTAAGTGTCCTTGGCATCAGCAGGCAACCCTATTCCGGCAAGGTTTTAAAATGAAACAGTCATCTGTGCCTTTACACATCTAACCTCCCCAAAGTACAGTTAAGCAACCAAGCAGACATGACATGCTATATACATGTCTGTACATACAAAGAAGTTCAAAATATTGGCCCAACATCACATCCAACACACAGTGTCCAGTCTGACAGGACTTCTCAGCTGTCAGCTAACAAGCTGTCCAGCCGCTTTTTCCTTCCTTTCACTGAAGATGCTGTCCCTGCTGGAAGTGACATCCAAATCACCTTGCATCTCCTCTGTACGGATTAGAAGAATGAGCCTAATTTATACATTACAGGTAGAACTTCCCAACACGTACAAGGCCAACATAACCATACAGTGAAACAAAGTATTACACATGTGCGTAGCCCAATAATCTTATTTTCCTGGAAATTATATCCCCGTGTTCTGAGAGGTCATAACCACATGTACTAGGTTCGCTTGCTTACAATAAGCAGATACTCAAAATCAAGCCATAATTCATAAGTTTTGAAAGCTGACTCTTGAGAAACTTTTCCTAGTTTCATTACATGCCATCCAAAGGTTCAGCTGTAGCTGAAGAGATAAGACACAGTACTGAAGTCATTCCTGTGGTATCCCTAACCTAGGAAAGAATTAAGAGACCATCCGGAGTCCTGTTATTGGAATAACTAAACCATGAGTTCCCTACCAGAACAGCTAAAACAGGCATCCAAGTAAGTGATGCTCTCTCCATCACCAATCTGTGACTTATGAGCTTATCCATTGGGTTTTTTTGTTTTTTCAAGCATATAGATATCTTTATTTTGTACATACATAAATATAAAGAGCAAAATCACAGCATGGAATTCCAGGCTTCAGATTTCCTTTCTTGTTTACATGGACATTAAGGAATCTGGCTGCCAAGCATCAGAATATGGTTTTAAGAAGTGTAATCCAAATTCAAGGATGTTCCCTGAGAAAAGTCACATTCCTGGACCTACTAATTAATTCAAACCCTGACATTCTCCATTTCTGTCTCTGCATACCATGTGGTTCAATACAACAGTGCAAGGCAGAGAGGCCACACTAAATAAAAACACAAAGGAACTGTAACTGGAATTCAGACACTTCTTGTATTACTTAACACCCCAATTAATTCCCTTGGCTCCAGAAGTCATTATCCAAGACAAGGATATCATGAATATCAGTATAAGTTGCCACAACAGAACCAGGCTTGCTCTGGTGGCAGGGACACCCACTACTGACAATGAGAAGCCGCCGGCTTGGGAAGGAGGATGCTTGTCCACTAGGCCAGACACAGTTCAAGAAGTGAAGGCATTTTTCCCTCTTCAATCATAGCTACTGCTTTTAAGTGGGCCAGATAAGCAGTTTGGTTTCTGTTAGTTTTGCAAGAGATACAGTCAGTATCCAGGAGATGGGTATTTCTGTTCACACTAGCCAGTGCCTTTCCACACACAATCCTTTTGGACTCCACACTAAATCACCAGCCAGCAAATGACTGTACCACTTTGAGCCAAACAAGCATGAGGCTCTCATACAGAGAAATTACCACTCCATTAAAAGAAGGGAAAAAATGCCATGCACGGTTATCTTTGTGGATAATTGGCTCAAAGCTCTGGAAGCTGAATTTGAACCTCAGATCAGGGTGCCCTAGTGTCCCCAGGCTCTGCTGTGCCCAGCACACTCCAGAGCCTGCCAGTGGCAAGAGCCCTGAATGTGGAGGTACCACAATGTGAGCCTTGGCTTGAACACATCCAAATGTCAGCAGCTCCTTTGGATGAGGACACACAAGTCATGAGTGGGCTGGAAACCAGTCCTGGACAACAGCTCTGGATTAATACACAAGGAGTGCTGGAGGGGAGGAGGGGGAGCTGCTGAAGACAGGCAGTTATTCAAACCAGCTGCTAAGCCACTCCAACCACTCACACGTACACAGTCTCCTGCATGTGTTCTGCACAACTCAAAGCTACCAGACATCCAAAAGTTGAAGTACACAAAAGAAATCTATACAAACCCTTGCCAAAAATCTCATTTTCCAAGTGCAAGCTGGTTATTCCACGCATGACAGAAGGAGATTTCATCTTGCTTTTACATGACAGCCTCTGCCTCTCTGCCTCAAAATTTCCCAATTAACACTTCTGCAAGAAGTTTTGAAACTGTGCATGGCCACGTATTTATCTACGCACATTCCCTCCCCTCCCTACTGAGCTCTGGGCCACGGGCTAAGCTGTCAAGCCAAGTTTCATCCCAACCAATTTTTAAACACTCATCCTATAAATCCTCTGCAAAGGGAGTTAGTAATGGAAATACTGACAGAAACTTGAAGAGACAGCAGGGCAACTATAGCAGTCTACTATACATCAGCTTCATTAGCTGCAGATCCTTTTCTCAGTCACCTTCATTTTCCATGAGCGTACCTTGGCTAATTAACACACAAAACCTATGAAACATTCTTACAGTAGAAGGCAACATTTGGCCCCCAGCCCAAATCAACATCGAAAAACTTCAACATCCTCTGCCAGACATAGTAACTGTACCAGATGGAGCAAACATACAGCTAACAAGTAGTGATGAGGAAACTGAAAGCAGAGGAAAAAATGCAAAAATCAGACCATTGGAAGAGGGAAAAGCAGCAAATATAACTTACCACTTTCATTTTTCTCTATGACATCCACGACCTCTCCAGCCTGGAGGCTGATCTCAGAGTTCTCCTGCTTCTCATAGTTGGACACCACCACATATTGCTCCAGGATCATGGGTTCAGAGCTAGCATCAGCACCTGGGGAAGGGAAAAAGCAAGCCGTAAGCCAGCTTCCAGCCATGGCTCCTTGAGAGCGACCTCCGTCCATCCGATTCACAATAGGCCAACTTGTCACCAGAGCCAAGCGAATCAGCAAACAACCCTGGCTCGCAGCATATCCCCAAATGGCTGGCCATATAGAAACAGCCTCCTCTGGCCCACAACCCAGCAGCACAGAGGGACATTGGAGAGAAGAAGAAGAAAAAAGGGGAGGAAAAAAAAATATAAAAAGGAGCCAAAAAAAGTGAATTAGTTGCACAGTTTCATGATGGATTCTGAAAATAAACCTCTTCCCAACATGGTTTCCACAATCCTTGCTCCCATTCAGAGAAAAAAATCCTGGGCAGAAGCAGCATAAATCCACAGCTGAGCCATCCCCCCAGTAAACCCAAAGAAGAAACAGCTCTCCCCTTGGCGGCTCAGCTCCTTCTCCACTCTAAAGGCTTGAGCTGAAAGTCAAGAGGGGGCTGTAGATGCCAATCATACTCGTCTGCACTGCAGCCCTTAAATAGAAACACATGAGCGGGACCGAAAGAGAGGGAGGTGGGGTGGAGGGAGCGAAGGGAGGGCGGGGAAGAGTGTTTACTTGAAACAGAAGAAGAAAAAAAGTTATAGCACCAGATCGCTGCTCAAGCCCGGGCGCCCCCCGCCTGCCCCCCGCCCGCTCCGCAGTTCCGCATTCCCCCGGCAGAGCAGCCCCGGCGGGACGGCGCTCGGCTCCCCCTCTCCATCGCCCTTCTGGAGCCCTCGGAGCCAGCCCCCAGTTGTTTGATTTCGCTTCAGACCAAGGGCTTTCGGCTGTCAGAGCCATTTATGAATGAGGGCAGGCGCTCACGCGAACGGGGGCCACGAAAGGTGCAAAACAACGCTCTCCTCCCTCCCTTCCCCCGCACTACTGGTCTTCTTTTTTTTTTTTTATTATTACTTCTGACTTTTTCACCCCCAAACCGAAATCATGCATTTGGAGGTGGGGCCACGAGGCAGGCACAGCACAGTGCCAGATGTGGAGGGAGCCCTTGGGCTGCCGCATCTCGGCTCGGCAGTGCAACACAAACCGCGCAGACGGCGCCTCTGCACTCCCAAACCCGGGCACTGGGCTCGGCCTAGAAACCGCCTTGGAAAGTCATGGAAACCTCTCCGTTTAGGCCTTTACTTCGTAAGAGCCAACATGCCTTAATGCAAAATTATTTTACAGGTTTTGTCAATTACACCAGTTTGGGACATCGGCATTGTTATACATTTTACATATTAAGAGGCAGTTCCTGTCACTCTGGATTAAGATGTGGATTGAAAGGGAGGACAGAAGCAGATATACAACTTGCTGAATGTCCCATTTTACACAACAGGGACAGAGCCAAGAGCAGACTCCAGGTTTTCCTGAATTTCTGATGACAAATTGGCTACAAGAGACGGGAAGGAAGCGGCATGGTCTGAAACTGTCCACCAGAAAAGTCAAGGGACTGACAGCCAAGCACAGGATGCTGGGTGCTGCATTTCCAAACTCAGCATGGTTATATGTGTTTGGACTGGAGATGCAAAGTGATTCTACAGACAAGTAATTAGCATCCCTGCCAAGAAAGAGGTAAAGAATGCATCAGCCATTAAAACAGCATCCTGTGAAATGAAAATCCTAGGGAAAAAAGCAATTAATTCAACTGTTTCCTGAAAGGAAACAGTATCACAATGCCTCCCCTTGGACCAGGTTTAAGAAATCCAGAAAATTAGAAGACTTCCTTGCTCCCTAAGCATGCCTCTGCCTCTCCTCAAATTACATAAGTTAATTTTCTTTAAAGAGGAGTCATCTCCTCTAGAAGCTTGTGTTTAAGAGATTTAGCTTTTCTATAGATACTTGAACCACAGCCAGTAGCAGGAATAGGAGGAGAAGACCATGAACTGACAACATGGAAATGTATAATGCAAATTTTCACCATAGCTGTCCATTCCAAATAAGCGTCATGTTTCTCTTCATGATCAATCAACCTAACTCGTGCACTCTAGTTTAAACCAGTGCTAGCTGGGCTATCTAGAGTATGATGAGATGCTTTCCCCTGTTTCACACTCTTTCCCACACAGTCTTTTCTCCAGTCCAGAATCCAGCAGCATTATAATCTTCCTTCAACCTGCTTAGGCAAGTAATACCTACAACCCCTACTTTGTTTTCATCTTGAGATAAATACAAGCTTTTCACCAGAAACAAAAGCTGTCATGGACTTACGTCTATGCACATGCACCAGCAGAGAATTCAGTGTGCAGAAAGACAAGAGGGACCAAACAGTAGCAAGGGGAGCAGGGGACATGCAGGAAGCTAATTGCTAAACCAACAACTCAAATGCCTTCTTTCATCTAACCTACTAGGCAATTTTCATGGGACTGGAGTAAGGAAAAATCCAAAAGACTGCATTGGCTTGTTGGCTGGAGCAGCGTTCATGTGATGCATGTGTCCCTGCTGGGAACAAAGAGAGGACCAGGCTGGAGCACAGGCTGGCAAACACCCCACTGGCAGCCACAGAGGCCACGCCAGGGACTGTGTGCCAGGGGAATGCCCTTGCCAGGAAACACGGAGAATCGGCACTTCAAATCCACCTCCACAACTCTGCCTCAAAAAAATAAAGCACTTAAAACAGTTTGGCAAGATAGGTTATATCTGCATTCTCGTATCTGAAACCCAGCAGGGTTTCTCTGGGTTACTCTGTCCTGCCTTGCATAAGGTAGTCACTGCAGGAGGATTTCTTTGTCACTGCAGTGGCTGGAGGAACACATACAATTAAGAGATTGTTTTAACAGACGCTTGTAAGTCTGTTAAAACTGTATAAGTGCTACAGGGCTCCTATTAAGATAAAAAAAATAGGGTGATAAATTCCTTGTTCTAGGAAGTAACCAAGGTCAAACAAACTTGTTCATTTACAGCTGCAGCAGATCATGCCTAGAGGATATCCCCCTTTCAAGGCGTGGGGTCCCTGTGGCTCCTGGAGTGATGGTCACCCAAGATTAGGTACTGCACAATGGGGAAGATTTCAGTAAGAGCAAAGAAAGGAAGAAGAGGAGGAGGAACAGACAGAGAAACAGCTCCTTCCAAAAGCCAAAACCAAAAGCCTTAACTATTTTCTGGGTAGCCTGGTTTGAGTTGTTACTACATTCCCTTCAGGCACAGTCAGTAGAGTAAAGGACTTTAATCCTCCTCAGCCTTCCATCCCCCACAAGCTTCTTTAGATGAATTACTACTCAGTGACACTCAGGATGCCCACAGCATTGCTGCTACACTATGTCAGACTCTCCAAAGGGGATTCAAAAGAACAAGACAGGCAACACCACAGGGAGCAGAGCAGCAATTACACCCGCTGCCGTGGGCACTTCCGCATCCCGGCCAATTAGTTCAGGTCTAATTTGTAACACAGGACACAGCATGCATTGAAGAGTAACAGCCTGCTCAGTGTGAGCACACCAGGGGAGAGGGATGCAGTATGGCACGAGTTCCCCAGCAAGCTCACATGCAGCTCCAATGCCACCCTGACACAACAGCCCTACTCTTTAAAAAGCATCTTCAGCCCAGGCAGGAGAAATGGAGAGCAGAGGATAGGATAACATTAATATGCCAGGTAGAGGTCCCCCCTCCTCTCCCTCCAAAAAAGCAGAATTAGTGTTTTGGTTAAGCTCCAACTTGCAAGCCCTCCCCAGAGCAGAGCACCGATTGCTGGCTGAAATAAGAGTTTGCTTGCCTCTCCATTTCTTTTTGCCTCGAGTCCGTTTCCTGGTTAAAGTCTTGAGGATACCCCTCCTCCTCTCCATAGGGCTCCACTTTACAATCCTCCCGCTCCTCACCTCAGCACTTCTCTTCCTGGGGCGGAGCAGAAATG
Organism: Leptocoma aspasia; assembly: GCA_013399835.1. Taxonomy (NCBI): domain Eukaryota; kingdom Metazoa; phylum Chordata; class Aves; order Passeriformes; family Nectariniidae; genus Leptocoma; species Leptocoma aspasia. Next base: position 12,847 of record VXAX01000174.1, on the reverse strand, counting down.
TCATTGGAGCTTGTCCATGCCCCTGACAGCTGGCACTATTAAGTGACAACAGTTGCACCCTGTCCCCCTCACCAGGCAGTGAGGAGGGAGCATCATTCCTCCTGCTGTACTCGGAGACCAGCAACTACTGTGAAAGCCTCCTAAATAAGAGCGCAGAACGTCCGTTCCAACATCATCCTCCTCCTCCTCCTGTGTTGCAACAGCTAAGACCTACGATGGTTTTGCAATAGCCAAAAATGAAAACCACCAACTGGACTCCAAAAATAAAATCATCTGGATATGGGAATGTGAGACTCCTGATCTTTGCCAGATTGCTCTGTTGTTATCAGGCTATAAACATGTCTGCTCTTTTAATCCATACAGTGCACAGGCTTTTATATTGCTTTTTCATGATTATCAATCAAGTGTTTACAGATTAAGACTAAATGAATTGGTACTGGGCTGGTCAGTGGAAGCCCTGCAGAAGCAGCCAAAACCACAGAAACGGCCAGTGAACGCCATAAGGGTGAGTCACAGCTGAACAACCAACTGGCAGGTAGTCCAGCCCTTCCGACACGGGCACAACTGCTGGGGACACGTGCAGAGTCTGCACACTGGGGTGTCTGGCAGGCACGGCCCCGAGTGTCCTGGCACTCTGTAAGATGATGGCAGAGCTCTCCACTTCTCCACGCACAGGGAGGAGTAACTGTGGTAGCTTGGATCTAGAGCTGCGGTTTCTTGTTAAAGCCAGCTCTTGAAGGGTAAACTTTTATTTATCTCTGGAAAACTCCTTTTGGGGAAGGACAAAGGGAAAAAAAACCCCCACCAAAATAGCAGCAAGCCTACTTAAAATCCTCAGATCAGTCTAACCCCTTACAGCAATCATACACCCAGCTCTAAACACATGGAATTCCTTCCCCTAAAAACTTCACCTCCTTTTTTTCTTATCAGAAGGACCATATGACTATAATAAATAAACATGAAAACTGCATGTTTTCTTTAAGCCTTCCACCCGTGATTTATCCTGAAGTGTGTTAAGACAGAGAGCTTAGGTCTGCCTAAAAATTGCGTCAAGTGTGTATTGCACACAAGATAAAACAGACTTTGCCATGTAATGCATGTGAGAGTACACAAGAGTTCATCATATCACAGCAGTGCTGGAAAAGCAGTTCTTAAAATAACCAGTTCCTAGAGTAAGCAGTGAGAGGAGACTAATGAAGCCTGCTACAAATCTCTGTGGTGACAACATGGATTCAGATCAAAACTCTGTTTCTCAGTCTAGGATCTCTCTTCAATTCAGTGAGAGGGTTTTTGTTTTGTCTTGCTGTTTTGGATTTTTGTCTGTTTTTTGTTCTTTGTGTGCCCTAAACAGTTGGGGCTTCAACTCATCTCCTAGATACTCCTGCACTACAGCCTGCTACACCTCAACCCCATTGCTACTTACCAAAATTCAGACTGTATTTATACATCAATTATTCCTGGAGGTAAGACTACTACTACTGCCACAAGCTGTGAGTGAAGGGGATTCATCTTCATCCCTCCTGCCAGATAGCAATCCTCCCAATCCTAATAGTGTTTAGCCTCAGAGCTCAGAGGCTCTTGCTGTAGCAGCCCTGAGCCACAAAGCTTTAAGGACAGAGAAAAAAGTTTATCACCTCCCACAGTTACTTCAGAAATTCAGTACAAATCCAGTCTCAAGGTCTGGATTGCCAATTATAGAAGAAATCAAACATTTGGGCAAGTTTATAAATAAATGGGTTATTAATACACTGTGATTTCTGTAGTTCTTCCCTGAACCTAGCCAGGTAGCTCTTTTACAAAGCACAAAGACACTCTATTGCATTTTCAGAAGAGAGTTTTGGAAGCAGGTGACACCCTGCTATTAGATAGAGATGGGTGAAAAGCAGAAAGGGAATGGTTTGGATCTGACCACCTAGGCAATGGAGAAGACCCAAAGCCAGAGAAGTTTGGCCTAAAACCTTGTCCAAATCCCGAAGAATGCCCGAGAATAAAACAAGATTGAGCATCATGCACCCAGCAATGGCCAGGTCAGCATGTAAACCCTCTCACCCCAGGCTGGCAGCCGTGATCGATGTACGAGAAGTTTCTCCCTAAGTGAGAGTCCATCCAACCATCCACCTTCCTTGCCCATGTGCTCTGCAAGCCTTTCAGGACATGGGACAAGAGTAGCCAAAGCTCCAGCCCCTCTTGCTGACTTTTTGGCTAAACATGCCAATATCTGCTCTAGATGGTAACTCCATGAGCTGCACTAAGTCTCTGCTAACCTCCTGGGCTGCTGCTACAAACAGCTATAGGGGGCCCACACCAACAGCACACATTGCCACCAAGAGACTATGATCAGCAATTATAGCAGCAAAAAAATTAGCTGGATGCCTGGATTCATTCCCCACCATAAGACACACATAGTACTGTCTGTCACTTCCAAGAACCAAGATCTGGGTGAGCCTTCAAGAGTCTGGGACAAGTGGCAGCCTTAAGGTAGACTGTGGCTTCCAGCCCTGGAGTGTGTGTGACACACAGCTAAAACCAGCAGCTAAACACAGCCCCCATGGGGAGCACCTCAGGAATGAGCCTGGCCCATGGTAAATGGCAGGAGCTCTCTCAGGCAGCTGCTCCAGTTCAGTTCTTCCCTCTTTACAGCCCTCAGCAGCATTTCCAATGAAATCCTGACCAACAGAAAAATTCAGTGCTGACCATTGCCAAGTGGAGCCTGTTGGTCTCGGGATTTTTATTTTTTATTTTTGATCTGCTAGGTTTTAAAATAGAGCCAAGAAAAATTAGAGGCAGGAGGGTGAAAGTAAAAAGTTGAGTCCTCTTTCCACTCCTTTTTGGAAAGTTGGCTCTCTGAACAGTGATTCCAACCAACTAGGTTACAGGTAGCAACAGTTAAGAGTACTTAAGTATTTTGCACACAAATCTGTTAAACTGCTTGGAGATTTTCACACAGCTGCCAAACTGGGTCTTCCACCAGGCTGAAGTCACCAATATACTCTGGCATTTGCTCAGTGGTGCAACGCATTCCCATCCCTCCACACAGCACAGAGCAGACCAGCCAAGGATTTTAACAGCAGTCAGGGTGACCACACTAGAGTCCCACCACAGCACCTCCCAGCGTGTGGCTGTGTGGCACCCATCTTTTCCCAAAGTACAAAATAAAACAACTTTAAAGTCTTGGTTAGAGTGTCCACCTCATGGAGCAGGTTCATATCCTCAGCTAGAGCTTGGGCAGCATGAAACTGGCTTCTGTTCTCATCTCCAAGCCACAGCCTAGCTATGACACAAATTTACTACATAGGTAAAGATCACATCCAAATTCAAATCTGATCTACCAGCTTGACACATCAGGATACAGCCTATGGCAGATCTGGACTGAAGAACAGCTGGTTTTGAAACTGGGGATTCATTTGGATGAGAAACTGAAAGGCCACATGAACTACAACAGCATGGGGAGCTTGCCAAGTGTATATAAGACTTTTGAGCAGCACTATGTATCAACATTCACCTTCTCAAGCACCATGCAGTGCAATTAATCACTTATATTTGCACACTTATCATGCACAGATTTTTTTTTTGACAATCTAGCAACATGCATTTAGCTAAAAGCAGTAAGCAGATGGGAAAAAAAACGTATCTATTAAAGATTTTGCTTCCTTGCCCTTTGAGAAGGCTGAAAACCTTGGCATTCAGTTTGCCATTTTATATATGACAACATGAAACAGTCCCAACAGATCTATTGAGTCAAAGAAACACAACTTTACCCCCCAGCCAGGTAATATGAGGAGTTCTTGTCATTTTTCCTGAGGGACACCACCTCTTCTGTCTCCTCCTAAGATGTTTCTCTCCTGCTCAGTCTCATTCTGTTTTTCTGTCTCAACTCTCCCATGACCTATGAAGCAGCAGGCTCCTGTGACTGAATACTTCAGATATTTCTGCACTTTTATATCCAGTTACCACCCTCAAATTAGACCTATTCTGCAAAGATGAGGCAGAACCCCCCAAGGAAATACTCAATTTCTCTCAAGAACAGTGTTTCTGGAATCACAGCAGTCTTCCTCACTCAAAACTTCAGACAAGCAAGCACTCATCCATTGAGGATGGTGGGATTTTGTTCACATACTTTCAATGGGGCATGAACTTGAATATTTACCAAATCTGGTATGGAAATCAGCAGGAGTGTTTCCATCTTTCCTTGCCCTGAGACCTGTATGTAGCCCTAACTGCTTGAGTGACCAGCCCAGCATCCTGTACAGACACAGGATCTATCACTTCTGATCTCTCCTTCTAAGTCTGAAGGAGAAAAGAACTCTTCTGTGATATTCCATGTCAAGTGACAAATGTTTGCAGAAGAAATCCACATGGTTACACAGCAGAAGTCCTAATTCCTTAGAGTATAAAGCTTGGGTTTTGCCTTGTATGGGACTACTGTTCCCTAGCCCCTGACACCTCACCTAGAAGCTGTTCCTCTGCTTCCCCCTCCTTCCTGACTCATTGCAACAAGGAGGCTGATGCTCCCTTGAAAATTTAGCATCTTTATCAGAGTTTCAGCTTTTTCATGTGAAACCACTTCTATTTACTGGGGAAATGCAAAGAGCATTTCAGAAGGATGGGGAGCACACCGTCATGTTTCTCTGCCTTATCCTGACCCATAAAGTTTCTCCCACACAGAACAGTGAGAGCACAGCTGTGCAGGTACTTAGCTGTGGCCAGGCTCAACCCACCACAAAAGGGGAAGCTGCCTCGGACTGTGGCTTTGAGTTGGGCAAGGAAAATAAAACCCTGCACATTACCAACCCCTGCTAGCAGCAACATCAAGGTGAGGCAGTCATCAGAAAAGCAAAGCTCTTCCTTACCAGAAATCATACATCATGAAAAACCAATACACAAGCAGACAACAGATCCTGGGTATCCACTCTCAGAGATTCACATTCAAGACAACTCCAAAACCACACACAACTTGGACTAGAGAATTCTGGTTTTAATAGCATGCAGAACACCAAGACACAAGAATTTACCTGGAGTGACACTCTTTTTTGGAGTCTCAGACAAACTGGACATCCAAACTTGAAATCCAATCATAGGGCAGCCATGAAAAGAGAAAGTAATTAGAGACACAAGAAATAGTCAAAACCAGTCATATCAGAAAGTCTGAGAGTTAGTAAAGACAGCTTTGAAAGAGACAAAGTTTTTCTTAAGAGTAGTGTTGGCATGATGGGGACTCAGAGGAAGGTCAAGCCATAAGAACCACCCAGTTAATTTTTATGTTTTACTGGATTTTCAGAACTTATGAAATTGATCTGTAAGTGGTCCAATTTTGAGCTCTAAGATATGCCCTGAGCTTATTCCCAATAGCTCAGAAGACACATACCAAGAGACAATTTTACTTATTAAGCCTCAGACCTGCAAAACTATTTATCTTTGCAGTTGGTAATCATACCCAAAAGACACATAGACAACTCACAGAGATTGAGCTTAGCAAACACATATAAGTTTCTACAAGCATCTTGTTACTCTGGAATTGCATTAAGGAAAATAACAATAGACAAATAATGCTCCATAGAAAAGAGTACAAAGCTCCAGTAAAGGTACATTCAGAGTATAACTAGAAATTCCATTTTTTAACCAATGAGTGAGACAGAGATCAGGTTAAGGAGAAAGCTGATAGGAGTTGCTGCCAACAAGGTCAAAAGGTTTCCCTCCCCCACCATGAAATGAGGTGGAAATACTTGGCTTGGAAATTTGGGAATAATCTTCAAATGTTAAGTGTTAATTTTTTCTTGAATATACTGGAAGTATGTTTTGAAGGTTAATAGATTTCCCCCCATTTCTAAATAACAAACATTCCCCTTCTGTGGGATGAAGGAACAGAAGGGCAGCTGTTACTCTCCCCTTGCCTGGGAGAAGAGACATCTAGAAAGAGATGTTTATATGACAATCTAAGAATTTCCTAAATTCTGACAACTCCAAAATGCAATTTGAAAAACTTATTTGCAATGGGGAGCCCTGCTCTGGACCCAGCAGTTTAACAACAGAGAAGATGCATCCATCAACTAACTGGAGAGAAAAGTAGACTATATTGGTGGCCTTGTCTATTTGTTAGTCTTTTGAATTGCAGAGTATCTCCAAGACAGTAAAAAGATTAATATGTAGTAATGTAACAGATTCACAGTAACTGAGGAATTGCTAGCATGATATAAATGTTAAGAAACAGCTTTCAAACTTTCCCAATGGAAACCAGAGGTCCAAGAAACACATTGCTGTTTTCTCAGCACTAAGGAAATGCTGAGGTTTTGAAATCCTTTCTTTAAATTAGGGACACAATTTTCATTGTGTAGTTGCACTGCAATTCAAATGGATTCAGTATTTTGACTACTTTACAGTAAACTCTCTATAGTGGCAGCTTGGAGAAAATTCTGAAGTCTTTCAACCATCTGACTACCAAACCCATGTGCTGCACTGTCACAATACACTGCAAAATACACAGTGGTAAATAACAATAATTTACTTTGGACTACCATTTAAGAAAAAATGAAAAAGGCTTTGTATTGGTGGAATGAAATAATCTGGCAGAGTAACTCGTGCTGTAGCTCATGGAGGGAATATACAGCATGTTTCTGCTACAGACTTGGGGCACGCACGGGAAAGGGTGTGAAGGAGTTGTTGTCAGCAACTTGTCTATTAGCTTTTGAATAGATTTCCACTGCCTCCAGAGTACGATTATGAGCTTCAGTCAGCTGTCAGATCTTTTTCCAGACAGAAAAGAACCTGAATACAACAATGATAAATCAAGCAGATGATGTATTGCAGGAGTAAGTGGGAAAATTTCAAAGTTTGCCCCCACCCAAGCTGCAGCAAAAGACAGAAAACCTGAAGTTAGAGGAAATACACTGCACTTAACACAAGTTTAGGGCTACTCTGGACCTGTCTACCCAAGAAGAGAGAGAGTTTAAACCTAGATCAACAGTAGCTATATCTACACCCATGTGAGATATCACCATAAATAAACCAATTCCGTTAGCAATTATCAATCTCTAAAAAAAATTATTTTTAAACTAAGTATGTTTTCTCTTTGTCAAAATTATTGGTTTAAGCCAGAAAAGAAGGGCAATATAAGTATTAACTGGTAAACAATCCCACAGGTCACCAGTGTGGGCTTCCCAGCTCAGGAAGCAGCATAAAAGCAGCAGCACTTCTGAGCTGCCCCAGCCTGACAGCAGCTAGAAGTGGATGAGGTTGCTTCTGAAGCAGAAGACAGCCAGCATATTTCAGCTGCTCCTGCACATCTGCTTAGCATTAAACTTCCTTCTTGGGGATTTTTTTTTTTTTATTCCAAGACGTTTAAGCTCTAATTGCTACCAGCTTTTAAGAGTCCCCCCTACAAATAATAAAAATATCAGACATTAGTGATAGATTCCACTTCACAGAGAGCTCAAACGAAGAGCCGCGGCGGGAGCCAGCGTACGGGGAGGAGGTCAGAGGCCTCAGAAACATGCTGTGCCTGAGCCAACAAAACACAGGCTTTGAACAGCCCCAGGTTTCCCCTTTAGGACAGGGTTTTACTGGAATTCTGCATGAGGCTTGGACCTGGTTTCCAATGGGATTGGTAACAGTAAATGAACAAACCTTCGCTTCCTGCCACTCCTCTCCCCCACTGCCACACGGCTGAACACTGGCTGGTCTCAGATGACTTGGAAGTGCAGTGGGGGGAGTCTCAGTATCTGGAAGGAAAATTAAAGTTGCCTGCTCAAAGCAGGCCACTCCTAAGGCAATGGCATCTCAGTTCTGCTCTTAACACCAGTCCCCACAGCCCCTGCTGCCGACTTCAGTTGGAGCCAGAACAAACTCCTCCTACCGGAATTATTTTTAAAAGCTCAAAAGGAACATGGATCCATAAATTACAGCTAAGTCACGAGGCTGAGGCAGTTGTGAGGAGCACAGAGGAGGCTTTCCTTCAGAGCCACACTGCACAGAAATAGCAGCACAGCAGGCGTGTCACTGAAGTGGCTGCTGAACCCCATCCCATCCCTTTCAAGCTGCCACGAGGGAGTTGGGCAACCCTCAGACGGGTCAAGGGGGCTCCTCAGGTGTGAAAGAAAAGGAAGGAGTTGAAGGGGCAGAAAGCTTTGAAGACAAAATTAAGCTGGTTGCTATGGTGAACATGAAACACATTATTCTAGATTTCAGCTGAAGCTTTTCTGCTGCCAGTGAGACTGGTTTGTTTGCTGCTCCTCCCACCTCTGGCAAGAGAACAGGCGCCAGACTGCTGGGGACTAATGCTTTATGCTTGTGATACAGCTCCACTCATCTCATTTTAGCAGCAGACTATTTGTCTTGTGCACAGTTAGAGCAGAGCAAGCTTCCACAAGAACCTACAATAGCTGGAGTCAGTCTAGAATCGAATGCATGAGCTCAATGCTACCAAAATCCAGATACCACATTCATGGTACACATCAGTACTGCACATCCAGGTGGGCCCCTGCCCCAGCAGGTGCAGAGGAACTCCTCCTCCATGGGCATTTCAGCAGCAGCTACTGATGCAGGTTCCTTTTGTTAGTAACACTGTCTGAAATGTTCAGTTCAGTGTTGAGCCCAGCATCCATGATTTAACACTGATTTAACACTGCTGCCAGCACCAGGGGGGACACTCTCCTACACAATCACAGGTTTCATGTTGCTGGGGCTATCAGGGACCTTTATAACAAGCTTTTTTTAAAACAACTGTCTGTATTGCTCTCTAGCATGTTAAGCTACATATTTCCCAACAACAGCCCTGCAGTAATTGTGGGGAATTGGATCATACTGGTCATGAGTTTCAGTGTGGTTGTAGTTCCTTGTATGTAACCCTTGCCCCAAATGATTTCTGTGCATAGCTGAGAAATTAGCATGGGCCAAAGACAGGTCCCTACAAGTGATCTGAATGTGGCTACCTTGCTTTGGAGGGCAAAGAGTTTAATTCTACAGGTATGGCCTGTTCTTTGGAAGTTGCCTTCCACAGAAGATAACAGTCCCAGGGCCATTTAACTAATAAAACTATTTTGTTCTCATGAAGGCCTACCTTTAACATCAAGTGGGAATACCAAAATCTCCCAGCTGTTACGGTGCAGCTTAAATTACTGAAAAAAGGATTATAAGATCAAGTGGCAATACTGAAGAGATACTGACATCTGGTCCATTTCCAACAGTGATCTGTTCCATGAGTGCAGTTGAGTGTTTTGCAGACTTGTTTTCTAGACTTACACTCTTCCTGTCTTAATTGGAGGGGTGAAAAGAAAATAAGCAATACAATCAGTGATTCTTCAGAATGGAACTGGGGGAAATAAATGCTTCTTGTGAGGAATGGGCATGTTCTCATGCCAACAGTGATATCTGACAAGTCAGCAAGAAGTGGGCTGACCACACTTTTCCTTAGATGTGTCCACTTTGTAGAATTAGCCTAGAGCCTTGTTGGCTGCAATATTCATCACATATGGCAGAACAGAAAACAGAAGTTGAGCCTGTATTTCAGTTTACATTTTGGAAGACAAGCCTGCCAAGGAGTTGGTATAAATGAAGCACTATACTGTTGTCCTGGGGGCTCAGGTGGCACATCTTACTGCCCCAATCAGGTAAAGAACCCAAAAGCCAGCCTCAGTCTGCTCAGTCCAGGGCTTCTTGCTGGGATTTTGCCTCCACTTTCCCCCTTCTTGCTTCCTTTCTGCACTCTTCAGACAAGCAAAGGAACAACCTCCTCCTCCTTCTCCTCCTGACAAGGTGAGGCTGCCCAGTCAAGAGCAGAAAGCTCAGTGAGGAACCCCAAAACTGTGGGGCTTGTTTCTGCTTCCATCTGCAGACAGTGCACCATACTCATACCCTTGTGAACCTCTCCAAAATCTCCATCCCCCAGACCCACTGACCATCCTCTGTCAGCCTGTCTCCAGGTTTCTCTCCTCTAGTCCCTCCCCCTTCAGCTGGGGCTTGACACTTTGGTTAAATGGGAAGGCAGTAAAATGCAACAGTACTAGACTAGGGGAGGAAAACAGAAATACTTGGTGTTGCTAAGCCCACCCAGAAATGGAAGTACTTCTACCAGAGAATTACTCTGATACAGAATCTGTATTAAGTTTTACAACACGGCTGGAAAGAGGAAAAATGCAGATGAGCCTTCATCCAAACTGGAACCATTGCCATGCATTCTTGGCTCACACAATTAATTCATTCAATTAGGCAGAGAACAACACATAGTCAGAGAAATGGGAGGATGGCACAGAAAGGTTGCAAGTGTTTTGATCTATCTCACAGAGTCCTACTCAGGGCACCCTGTTGAACTGTGCCATTGATGTCTCTCCCCCCAGGCTCCAGAAAGACCTAAACAAAACCAACATTTGTGCCCACTGCCTGGCTCAGTGTGAGCCTGGTCAGACATTAAACTTCTTAGGTACCACAATGACAGATTCATTTGTTACTGTAATTGCTGGGCAAGCAGCTGTCCCACACCAGGGTAGCTTAAATAAGCTTTCCTTGCTCTTATGTCTGTGGGATGCCGATGCATCACGTTTAAAGCAAGTATTTTAAGATAGTCGTTGAAGGAATACACATATATTATTTTTCTCCCCAACAGGAGACTGCATTTTAAAGTAAACCTCTCATCCCTGCAGAGATAGCTCCTCTTCTATACACTTGAAGCTGAACATCACCTCCACTCCCCATGCCATCTGTTCAAGAGGGCTGCATCTTGAAAAAATATTTGACTAGTAGATTATCAAACATGCAAATCCAGCTAAAGTATGTAAGAGGATTGGAAGTAGGCATTAAATAAGGCCTTTAATTTTAGTCTTATTCACCAAATTCAGCTTCATCACGAACAGCCAGGGGAGGGCCTGTCAGTGTGGGGAGTGGGGGCAGAGGTGCTGGCCTGCAGTGATGAGCACAGCCAGCACCTTCCTCTTTCCCTGGCAGAAATGATCCCTCTGGGAGCTGTCGGGCTCGTCGCCTCCCTGGCAGCACCACGCTGCAGACCAACCTCAGACCACGTCCACTTGCCACGTAGCCTGGCGTATGCTAGACCCACACACACTGCTTGGAAAATGTTCACATCTGGCTTTCACGTGACTCGAGCGTGCCTCAGAAATTCATCATCTGGATAACTCACTCCTGCAGGGGAGAAATCCACAACCAGGGAGCCCTTTCCTGAGTTGGAACGGAGGAGTGGGGCCAGAGGATCGTGTGCTTGACAAACTGCACAGTGACACGGTCACAGCTGCATTTTCACAGCCTCATCCAGTCCTTCATCCTTTCTAAAAGTACAAACACAAAGAAAACTTAGTCCCAATTTTCCACTCTGTTTACTTCTGTAAAAACCCATTTTAATCCCATTCGCAGACCCAGAAGTATCCAGGACTGTTTGGTTTTTGTTCTGGCAGCCATTGCTCACATTAACTCTTTCCACATGGCAAGTGGGGATTGTTTCCCCCATGATCCCTGTGGTACAGCCCCTGCACATACAGTTTTGTACCAGTTCCAAGTTTTGCTGGGAAGTGCCTAGAATATCTGAATGCTAATCCACATCTACAGCTGTACAAACTGAGAGCATCACCCCTCTGAGGAAAAACCCGCCTCCAGCACTGCCAAGGAGGAGGGCAGAAAAGCCCAGACCTTGCATCTCAGCAGAGTATTGTCTGACAGTCAAGAGTTTCTAATGCTGTTTTTTTCCCACTTCAAAATAATCCAGAGAATATTCCTCTTGAATGAAATAAATTACGAAGGTCTCTGATATATTGAAGGGAGGAAAAAGACCAATCTCTAGTTAGGAGTTGACTGATGATTAACCCAGCTGATAAGAGAAGGTGTTGCCCATCAGGACTGACAGAGGAAGGTGATGGCTTGTAGGTGTGTGACACCTTATGGCATTGCAGTGGGTGATGGTCTTCTGTCCACCTCAGAGCCAGGAGTCTGGCACAGGAGTTTACAGAGGGAAACATCCTGGTTGTCTTTTGAGCCAAACACAGCATCCTCAGGCTTGGCCTGCCTGGCCAAGAATGGATTTAAGGATAGGTACACTGAGTGCTATTAATCATGGTTGTTCTCCTTTTATGTAAATTATAATGCTGTTTCCTACAGAAAGGAAGGAAGCTGGTCCCTGCTGGGGAGGGATTCTGCAGCCACTGTTGTGAGGGTCTGAAGTGCCTCAGCCAGGCTGTACCAGGAGCTAAGGTAACACAACCTTTGGGACAATTATACTTTGCTAAGATGAGTACTTTGAAAAGGAAAATGCTCTGGAGAGGCAGATATCCAAGGAATGAATCCTATATCCCTATGACATACTTCCCTTGCCCTGTCCTATCTAACCAGGTGATGGAAGTGGGAGGGGTCATAAAATCCCAGGAAGGCCATCAGCAACCTCACCAGCTCTGTTTTCTGTTTAATAAAATCTGGTTACAGGGTATTGATAAGCCCCACCTGACCTCTTGCTACTCTTGATGCATTTGAGTGGTATTTTTTATCACATTTGACAGTGAGATGCCCAGCTGTATGGCTCAAAAACCACAAACCTTATCAGACAATCCAGAAACTCATCAAGAGCTTTCTGTTTGCAAAGCAGGTTTTGAGATGTTTCATTCTGCCACTGGCCACACATGTGGTGTCTGTCTGTCACCTTCCAGCACACGCCTGTCACTCAGTGAAGGGTGTGGAGGAGGAAACTGAATGTAATAGGAAGCCCTGGATAATAGGAAATTGAAAATGAAAGAAGTCCCTGGCCTTTGGAATTAAAGGATGAAGCAATCTCTGGTTAGCTCACTCCCCCTAGGGAAGTCCTCAAGCCTCTTGCAGCCTGCACTGTAAAGAAGCTTACAGTAAAATATGCATTTCATTT
>VXAX01000173.1:164773-227970 GCA_013399835.1 Leptocoma aspasia | reverse complement strand
TGCACCCGCAGCAGCCGCCCCACGCGCGGCCCCGCCGGGCCCCGAGCCCATCCCACACCGAGCCCCCGGCGCCGAACCGCGTCACACAGCGCGGGGCCGAGCGGCCCTCGCCAGCCGGCGCTGCGGGTAGGACAGAGCAGGGCAGGGCGGGCCTGGCGCCGCCGCCGCCCCCGGCAGGCCCGAGCGGCCGCCAGCCCCCGCCCGCCCCCACCAGCTGGTAGACGCTGTTGTTGTCCCCCTCCGCCATCTTGCGCCGCTCCCGCACCGCCGGCCACACCCTCCCTCACCACGCCGCGCCGCCGCCTTTTATAGCCTCCGCGGGCCGCCTGAGCGCTGTGATTGGCCAGCACCGCCGCCCCGCCGGCCGCCGGTTGGCTGCTGGGATTCGAACCGCGCGGNGGCCCCCGCAGGGCCGCCTCCCCACACCTTCCCCAGCTCCAGCCCCTTCCCCGGCTCCGGGCCCTTCCCCGGCTCCGGCCCTTCCCCGGCTCCGGCCCTTCCCCGGCTCCGGCCCCTTCCCCGGCTCCCCGCTCAACCGAGGGGCCCTGAACCGCACACGACACCCGAGGTGTGGCCTTAGCAGCGCCCAGCACTGGGCTAATCCTGCTGGTAACATCAAAGCCCAGCAACTTGTTCTATTTCCTTCAGAATTTGTGGCAGCATGGGGATAAATACAGGAGAAAGGCACTGGGATATAAATATTGTTTCTGAGTCAGCTTTCTAAATGCTTCAGGCACGTGTGTTAATGAGCGTAATCACCGTGCCCAGGATGCAATGCAAGGCTATAATGAGAGCAAAGAAAACATCTCGGGCACCAAAACTGCTCTGGCACCAGCTTGATGGAGACAAAAAAAGAGAAGGACTAAGGAGGACACTGTAAAAGCAAACATATGTCTGTCCTGAATGGTTTGGTCTTTCACAGGGTGCTTCTCACTCACCCTAGAACGTATGTAAAGAACAGATTCTATACTGAATGACTTTCAAATTCATTCACATGCTGCTAAAAGCAAACAGTATTTTCATGTAACATTTTACACTTACAAATGGTGGAGTTCACTCTCAAAATCAGTAATTTTACCACAGCAAAGCTCACACGAAAAGTGATTTCATAAGGAAACGATGATGCCAGATAGTTTTATTAGTCTTTTAAAACAGTATGGAGCCACACATAAGCAGGACCTCTAAGCAACCTTCCAGTGCCTGAAGGGGCCTACAAGGAGAGGGATTCTTCATCAGGAACGGTAGTGACAGGACAAGGAGTAATGGGTACAAACTGAAAGTGGAAATTTGGGTTAGATATTAGGAGGAAATTTTTTACTGAGGGTGGTGAGAACAGGTTTTCCCAGGGAGATTGAATCCTCGGAGATGTCCCTGCCCATGGCAGGGGGGTTGGGACTAGATGGTGTTTAAGGTCCATGCCAACCCCTCACCATTGTGTGATTCTATACTGCATTACAGTTTCTACAGGTATTTGCAGTGCCCTGCAGCAACACTGCTCTGGCTATAAGATACCATCAGCCAGCTCCTGGTTTCATCCATTTATGTGATTCTCACCACAAAAAACCCAAGCACTTACCAATGGAAAAAGCAGGCACTGCCATCATCTCCAGCCAGTCTTTAAAACACCCACTCCCCAGGCAGGTGCCCCTGCAGCATTTCTCCATCCCAGAGGTGCCTTTCCCTCCTACGATGTGTTGCTCCACAACTCAGTGGGGCAGAGGGACAGGTGAGTGTTGCTGGGTGCCCTCAAGCCCAGAAATGCCAGGGAGGGACCACTGCACTGCAGGACACAGGACAGGGCTCTGCCACCTGCCCACCCCTCCCTCACTGAGCACCCAGGCCTTGTGAGGCACCACAGCAAACTAAAACATGTGTGCCTACACATACATGTATTGATAAATTCCATTGTTAAAATCTCAGCCATGGTGTAGGAGGCAGAGGATCAGCAGTAGCTCAGTACCTCCTGTACCTTACCTGAGCTACACCACACTGTTCTGCTTGCCTCAATGCCTGGCACAGACCATGCTGCAATGGGATCAATTCTTCCTGCACCAAGATTGTCTCTTAGCAGATGCACAGAAAATTAAATCCCCAAGCTGGCCTCAAAGCACCTTTAAAAGGGGCAGTGCAATTGCTCTGTGCACTTAGAACAGGCACACAAAGTTTACATGTCAAGCCTCCATCCTTTTAGCATACCTAATACACATTTATTATGCTATTAATAAAAAATGAGCCTGTGAATGGCAGAATTGCTCTAATCTATGCATTTATGTACACAGCAGTAATTGTAGCTAATATCTGTAATTTCTGTGAAAATCTTTAGCTAAAATGTTAATGATATATTCACAACTTCTCTTCTCCACTAAAGAAAAAAATGCATTTTATAATTTGGGACCACATTAACAAACACACAGATGGCAGGTGTCATCTCAAACTTTTTTCCTAGTCACATTCTTTAATGCATAAAGTGTGTCTGCTAATATTACGGAAAGCTTGACAAAAAAGAAAAAAAAAAGGAAAAAGAAAGCAAAGAAACCTTTGAAGTACTTGAGTGTACTAAAACAGAATGGCTAATGTAACAGGCACAGAACATATTGATGAACAATTGAAGTAAATTAACCTTAAAGACTGCAGTAGTTAGAAAAACAGAGCTTCAACCTGGGGAACTTGAGTCTTTTACAGACATTTGAAAAATCAGACAAAACATTACTATTTAAACAGAATAATCCTTGAGGGCAGAACTAATTGTTGCAAAGCAAATCCAGATCATGAAGTCCCTACAAAGTACAGAACTAACTTCTGTTAACTATAGATCCGCTGCATTTTCAATTTGTTGTATTGACATTGCCATTATCCTACCAAAATAATCTAGGACACCACTAATGACTCCAGTTTAACACATCCCAGCAACCCATTTGGCAGGGTCATGTTCACATCCTGGCTTTGCAAAAAAGGGGAGAAGGGAGAGAGGCAAACAAGCAACTCGATTTTCAAAGGGCATCTCGAGCCTATAGGATTGTGAGGGGGTAACAAAACTGCTGAACATATGTGGAATTTGGCTT
The DNA here is from genome assembly GCA_013399835.1 of Leptocoma aspasia. Lineage (NCBI taxonomy): Eukaryota > Metazoa > Chordata > Aves > Passeriformes > Nectariniidae > Leptocoma > Leptocoma aspasia. The sequence goes on along the minus strand of VXAX01000173.1, from coordinate 224,908 downwards.
AGAGAAATTACTTTATAGCACGGTCCCTTGGTTAACATTTACTGCAGGTAAGCAGCAGGCAAAAAAATGCCATCGGTTGAACTGTTTGACTTCTATAGCTTCAGCTGGTTTGCATGTATTTAGAGAAGTGATTCTAGACTTGCATCATTCTAGGTGTGCCTTGCTGCAGAGAAAATAAACTCCAGTTTTACTGAAAATAAAGGAAGTACCCTTATCTCTTTGTAAGAAGCATCTTTTAAGAGAATGTAACTAACACAGTCTTATTTACTATGCAGGATGTGTGAGCAGAATCTGAATTTTAGGTTTCATCAAGACTGTACCAACCTCCCCTACTGTCAACATTTCCAAGAAAAATGCATCAGCATACAAGCCTACAGTGACAGTCCCACTAACTCCTGCACATCTGAGCTGCTTCCTTTGCATTAGTTATGCAAATTTAAATCTCTGGAGAATCCTGCTCTAGTTTGGGGTTTGGTTTGTATTTGTTTGCATCAGGCACTTTATTCTTCCCTGTAATTTTCACAACCACACAGTGTTGCATAGAAAGAAATTAAAAATACATATTCTTTTTTATTTTTTAAAACTTTATTAAATTACGCAGTAAGAACCCATCTCCACACAAGTGTTTCATTTCTGGATGGCAGAGGTATAATACATGAGCCACAGGTGAGTGCATTACCCTCCCTTCCCCCCAGCTTCCAAGAAACAAAACAGCAGGTACAACACACTCCTGTCACTACACTTCTCCAACAGATTGTTCATAAGGTTATTTTGAACTGGAGAAAAATGAAAAGGACCAACAGTGTCAAGTGTCTTGTTCTGCATATGAGTGTTCTTCACTGCAACATTCCGAGGCTTCTCCTGCGACGAGCGTGGCAGAGGGGCAGGAAGCAGTGGCAGTGGAATGCGTCTGCACGGGTACTGTTAGATGCAAAGCCTGTGACTTCCCTAGAGGTAATCAGGCAATCAGAGTGCAAGGAAGGCCGTATGACTGTTGAAAACTCTTACATTTCAAAGTGCATGTCCACAAAAAGTTGGCAACAGAGGAGAAAGTGAATTCTAAGACCTACTGCAGAGGCAGAGCAGTCAGCATAGTGCAAATACTGAAAGGAACAGAAGTTTGCTGGCATTATCCAAAAATCACCAGCCAAGCTTCCTACTCAGATGAACTGCTGCAAACCCTTTCAATGAAATTAATTTTATGCCAGTAGTGGGCTTGGCTCAAATATTTTAATACTTGGATTTTGACTGAAAAAATGCTGTATTGAAAGTGTGGTTTTACTCTGAAAAGTGACTAAAATGGCATTATGGATCTTCCCACATTTTTCAGCAACTGTGCATAATGAATTCACCAGGTTTACAAAAGAGAAACTTTTTATACAGAGCTACAACAAATTTATCTGGGTTCAGAATGCCAGGGTGCACTTCTGCTTCAGCCGTCAGCACCTTTACAATTCTGCAGGTGTAGCTGAATTCTGTGGGGTTTGTTTGCTCTAAGAAAAGGAAGTTGCCTTTTCTTAAAGGTGTCCTGCTTAAAAAATGAACCAAGAAGTCTTTTAGACAACCAGCAGACAAACAGGACCTTGATCTAAGGAAGATGATGCCATTTTTAGAGAGACTTTTCTGACCATAATCACACTTTGAGAACTGATTAAAAAAAACCTTGGTGGAAGATTCCCTATGGATGCATTACTGAACAGCCATCTATAGAAGAAATATGGCAAAGGAAAACTACTTTGCAGAAATCTTTACAGATCTAGTTGAACAAAAATTTGAGAGTCCTTCATTTCTTGGATTATATGTATACCCCTGTGAAGTGAAGCACTAGAATTTACAAGTGTGAACTAAAAGGATTAGGAAAATGAAGGAAAAAGCATATCACTCTACCTCCACCAGAACATCACTTTATTGTTTATCTGTCATCAACAATGTAAAACTCTACTAGATACTCTATCCTGGTTTTTAAAAAGGTAAAGATTACATTGGATTAGCTACTTCGTAGGAAAGAAACTACAGCAATCACAGTAGAATGAGATTGGAGGGACAATTTGAATTACAAAAAAGTGTACACTGCAAGCAGAGGGAAGTGCACATTAAATCAAATGCCTGTAGGAATCATTACTTTTAAATGCACAGTGACAATTTTGAGAAACTGTACATAATAGAATCACAAAAATGACTTTGAAATAACCAAAATTACATCTTGCATTTGACCATCCAACTCATAAGTAATCATTGATGTTCTATATTTTCAGTGCTTTTGGAGAAATTGTTTACCAAACAGAATTTAAGTTGTTAATTTGACTAAACTGTGAAGTAGAAGGATTGAAATAAAAAGTATATTGGAAGTACGCCTAACCTACAAGAATAAGCCAAGAGGGGTGTATGCAAGGAGAGGCTGGGAGGGAGGAGTGAAAGGAAAGAGGAAAGGGAGAAGAGAACAAAGGCTTTTTCTTCTGTCTCAGAAGTTCTTCCAATGCAGCGTGTATCTGATGTACAGCTCTTTGCTTTCAGTCCATTTCTGAAGTTTACATTTTGTAGCCTTTTCCCGTACTAACTGGTCAACTCAACCAGCACTGCTGCCACGTAACAAGAGGAACAAGAATCTGAATGCATCAAATCTGCCCTTGCTGTGATTTCTTCATGGCCCCATTTTTCTGTTTTTCTTTGAACAGGGTTCGGTGTTTCCTGAATTGTTCACAGGGTCAGGTGGAATTGAGTTCCAAATCACTCTGCCGTTTGTAGCATCCTGATTTCTTTCTGCAGCTGACCCCCAGACACGTTTGCAGTTCTTCCGTAGCAGAAAGACAAACCGTGTTGCTCAAGCGGTGAGCTTTCACCCTTGACCGTGGGGGTTGCAGACCATTGTGTTTAGCGTATCCCTGAGTGCAGCTATCCTGCAGGATTCACTTCCCAGTGCACCGAGATTTCCTAGGTTTCCTCAGATTAAGCCCCAGTATGCATCACCACCGACTGTGGTGCGGCTACGGATGCCTGAGGCCGAGTTGATTCTGGTGGATGTCTGACCTCGCTGAACCAGACCGAGCTGCTGTCTCCCTACTCATACCCAGGCAGTCCAACCTTCATACAGCTGAGCCAAGTTATCTAGATTAGTTGCTTCCTTAATCACAAAGTCAACCTATTAAAAAGGCCAAACAAGGAATTAAAAATAAGCTGGAATTTTAAAGTGTTTAAGTGATCTTAGAATTTACTGTCAAATGCCACCTGCAAATATTTCCCTGAAAAAAATCAAATGTAACTGTAGACATAACTTCGTGCAGTCCACATAAGAAATGGAAAGCTGTACTGCAAAAAAAAAAAAAGATCACATCATCTTATTCACAGCCCTTATCTTGAAAGTAGCCACACCATTCTCAAACAGACGTGGACAACTGTGTCCCCTGACTCCGTTGCCCAGAGACAGGAGCGGTTGTGTTGTGTTAGTGAACACAGACAAGTTCTGTCCCTTGGGCAGCTGTACAGATCTCGTGTTCTCCCTGGCTATCAGCAGCTGTGGAACAAATGTTAGCTTACTGACAGACAAAAGACAATTTTATCTGATTTATAGTTTTACATAAACCTCCCATATGGAAAACAAAAGCATATGACAGAAAAAAAAAAGAACGCAGCAATACAAGGCAGCAGCAATGTTGATTTCCACTGCAATAGCTCCCACCCCGAAAGGACCCCCACTGACAACAGGATTTCAGCCCTGAAGGCACACTTCTGCATACACACCTGCTAATTAGCATGTATTTAAAGCAAGGACCAGTACTGGAACTTTATTTTCAACTCACCTGTTCAGCCACAGACATTCTCCTGTTGGGATCCACATCTCGGCCCTCTAACTTGGCTTTGACCCGCTTCCACACGCTAACTGCGTAGGAATTCCTCTCCTGCACAGCTACAGGTACAAAATAAAGTTAATGCAACTTGACATTCCTGCACAGAAACGCACTGAGGTATTTTTTTGTTGCTATCAGTGGTAGGGTTGTTGGTTCTTTTAAAGTTTATAATTTACCTTTTCCTGTTTTAGGGTCCCTGGCTGTCTTTTTGGGACTACAAGCAACACTTTTGCCAGTTCCTGGGACTGTGTTTGGAGGAGTATCTGCTGATGTTGCAAGATTTTTCTGAATTAGCTTTCTTGCATTCTGTGACATCACCTCTGGCTGAGTTTTCTGCCCTGTATTGCTACGTACAGCTGTAAAGAAAGTTTAAAAGTGCTTAAAGTCTTCAAAGTAATAGCTATTATAGAGGCAAGAAAAAGCACAATGAAATGCGTATCAAATACACCTATCAGTTTTTCAGAACAAATGCATTTTAATTTGCACTTTAAATTTGGCACCAGTTTTCAGTCTTTCAATTTTCTCATTTCTTTTGGTTCATAAACCAGAAGTTTTATTCCACTGCTAAGAATTTATTATATTAAACAAATTGCCTGCATTTCAAAGTTCAGTAAGAGCTATGATCCCCTCTCTAGTATCAATTCCTGGTGGTTTCATGTTTGGACTTTTGCAAGTATTACCTGCAGCAAAGGTTGGCTGATATGTAGCAGCTGAAGTTGGGCTGGAGCATTCATTTGCTGTATCCGTGACTAAGGGTGATGCAAACCCCACCAGATTATTGTAGACACTGGGAAACATAATGGAGTTAATAAACACTCATGCAACTACTTGACTTACTGAAAACCCAAAAATTAAATTAATTCAAATTTTGCAAGAAGATTTCTGAGTTGTAAGAAAATCATCGAATATGTGCCCCATGATGTGTTCCTGCCACATGAAAGCAGGTATGCAAAATGCCTTTTCTCACCTGAGACAAGGTAACTCTCTTACCTTTGGCTCTGCGTTTTAAGTTCTTTCAAGGTGGGAGTTATCTCCTGCAGCATTTCAACATGTTCCTGACTGCGGACTTGACCCATAACCTGAACTAATGTAAACAGAACTGTCTGAATATTATCTTGCCACGATTTATATTCACCCAGGAACTGCCTAACACTGTTCTCATAGGGAACATCTTCACCATCTGCCAAAGCTGCTTCTTCATCCTGTAACCAAGATGTGCAAAAAGGTCAACTGCTATATTTTGCCTAAGAGAATAAAGTGGAGCCTTTCTTAGCCCTTTCAACCCTTCAGTTTGTCACTTGATTATAAATAACTCAAATTTTCAGTAGTTACGTATGAAGAAATAAATTTTTAAATGATAGAATCTTTTACAGATTAAGAACCAAAAGGATTTATAAACACAATGTTTCAACTGCCAAGAGAGAGAAAAGGTTCAGTTCAACCAAAGCCTAAGACTAGTGCTAGAAAGCTTTATGAATTCTTAAACATGAACTTTATGTCTTGAATTCCATATGCACAAACATTTTACTGTTTCTAGATACTTTACAAAGCACAAAGCTACGACTTATTTTTCTTAAACTGTACTGACATGGGCCTGAGGAATAAATTTAAGGACGTTTCAGGCATACCTTTGCCATAGCTTTCAATAGATGTTTGACATCTCCAAGCTGTCTGTTATGACCCGTGAGCACAGTTTTAATACTATCCACCAGATTCTGAATTGTTTCACAAACTGTTTCTATTTGTTGTTCTCTTTCTGTTTGTACTGTTCTCTGTGTAGATATCTCCTGGGTCAACTGCTTGTGAGCTGAGTGAAGCCATTCAGAGCTGCCAATAGGATGTTCGAGACCAGTGCCCTAAAAATAACAGAAACATTTCTTTATCTGTACCCAGAGATAGAATTCACTTGCCGTGCAGACAGCACTGCCAAGTGTTTAACTGACAGCATCAACTCTGTAGCCATGCTCCATCTGAAGGTACATAACAGTGAGAATGGAAGACAGAGCTGAACTCCCTGCAGTGATTGTGAAACGTTCCATGTTTTGCTTGGCCCCGTGCTTACCACTCTCTGCAGCAGGCGAAGCTCCAGGTCAGACACTGAGCTGTTGAACTGGGATGCAAAGGAGCACATTTGTTGACAGCGTTTGAGGAGCTCAAACAATGCAGCATCAAGATTTAGGGCTTCTGCTGTTCTTGTACGTAGACTTTCAAAATGAATGATATTACTGCAAAGGAAAGTGACCTGAAAATCAAAGCAGGAGTGAGAAAAATTATTCCACTTCAACTGTCTATTAGACAAACAGCATTTTTTTCACATGCTTTGAAGTGATGATTTTAAACACTCAGATACTGCTCTGTTACAGTAGCACTATCATCCCAGGGTCATCCAACCCTGCAGCAATTCTCACAAAGATTATTCCTATTGCTTTCAAGTGGGATTCCCAGAAGTATTTGGTTATCTATGTTTGCTCTTTAGATGCAGAGCAGAAAAATGTCTTCTTCATAAACCTCGAGCAGAAATGAACAGTAAGCACACTCATGAAGTCAAGATACTGTACTTATCCGTAGTACCTGACTTGCTCTTTGACTTTCTTTCAGTACAAGGTTTCTTCTTTCAGCAATAGTGGCATCAAAATCTTGCAAGACTGGGGCCAGTGCAGGATTAGCACCTCCTGCCCATTTTAAACGCTGCTCAATACTTGCTTCAAGTGCTGCTAGTTTCTCCTGCATTGAGGAAGAAAAAAACCCATATAGATAAACCACACTGATATACACCATTCTAAGCCTGACTTGAAATAAATTATGCATATATATAACACATGCAGAAACTCTCTTATGCCCATGTATATAGGTAAAATACCATGGCATTCATGATTGACAAATGTTAGTTTATGCTGTTTAAAAGTCTATTTCCAGTACACATCACAACTGGATTTGATTGTTATAGAAAGTATACCTGTTTAGATTTTAACTCACAAAAAAAAAGCAAAAGTAACCAGATTTCTAGACTAAGAATCATATAACATCACAGGAGCCCCTCCGCTATTTTGCAAATAATTCAAGAAATTATTATAAACAGTGCCTTCACAACTAAAAAAGGAAATTAAAATTCAGGAAGCTAAGCAGTATTTAATAAACAATTAAAATTCTATATTACTGGCACCAAAGAAATCAAAAATACTGAGCAAAGCCACAGCACACAAACGTTAACACACAGAAGAATTAAGTTGCCCATTTCTACAAAGGGAACTTCTGACATTTAGCTAGCAAAAAGATAGTAATGATGATTTAAGGCAGACAAACTTAAATAAAAGGAGCATTACCAGCCTTCAGAAAGAAAGGTACTTTCACAGATTTGTATTTTTCTTCAAAGAGACTTACTGCTATTCCAAAGAGAACATTTTGGATGAGACAGCAAAATCAAACAATATAACAGTATCCATCAGACAGACTGAAAGAGATCAATGACAACACCCCCACATTTGTGTAAGACAGCAAGCCAGATAACGTAATTTGAAGGTGGCAGATGATTTTGCAGTTTGTTTTAGTCACATTTCCATGTGCTGCTGAACAGCCCTCCCCAGAACAGTCATACCTGGACCGTTGCAATGGAAGCTTCAATCTGACTGAGCGTGTGAAGTTTCTTTTTCATGCTGGCTAAAATTGCTGAACGAGGTGGAGGAGTGACAGAAATAGCCTGGGGGCGACTGATGAGGAGATCTTCATGCTGCCACTTTAAGAAAGGAACAGCAACACTTGGTTATCAATATTGCTCAGCACAAAATACTTTGCATCACAAACAGCAATTCCAGTGCTCTGGTACCCTTTATAAGTAAGGGCACTTAAGAGGGCTGCATGTCAGACAGTACCAGCACAGCTCAAAGCTCTAAATCATTCGAGAGCATTAAATTATACAAGTAGTTGCAAATTATGTTTTGCTGGCTTGGATGTTTATACCATTAATCAGTCCACTAACTTACTAGATGTGATTTACACACATCTTTTTAATCTAAAGGAAAAGCCATCAATATTCAGAAACAATTCACTTGTGATACCTTAAAACCAAGACAATTTTGCTTACCAGTCGATGAAATCAGTTTATTAACTGACCTGGAGAAAGCTTTGTCCCTTATAAAATAAAGATCACTGATAGTACAACACAACTTTATACCCATGTAAAAGTACACAATGGCATTTATCTAAAGCCTCAGAAGAGCATTTTTCAGGACTGATAGTGCTGCTATTTGTATATTTAATGAAGCAAAGAGTGGAGCAAGGAGACAGTCAATGCATTAAAACTTTGAAGGAAAGGTACAAAATGACATTCAGTAACTCAAACCCTCTGTTCTAAGCCATCTCCTCCCATAAAGTCATAATCTGAGAAAAAGGGGGAGAATGGGACAGCATTGCCGGTAAGAAAGGCAGTGAATGACCAATTTTCTAAAAAACAACTTAATGGCTATTGAAAAAAATTACATGTATTGATTCAAAGGAAAGTATACATTGCAGAATTTGCTTCTTGTAAAGCAGCTAGTCTTCCAGAAAAGCTAGCAATAACACTGTTCCTTATATATTTACAGCATAATTAAAACCAAAATACCTTATAAAGTCCATTTAAATACCTTAGAACTTATTCAACAAAGTATCATGTTTGCTGTGCTCAGACACTAACTCCTGCTCATTTTTCCCAGACCCCATCTGGAAATGCCCAGCCTGTGCTGGGCTCTCACCTGGAACATGGCAATGTGCAGCTGCACTCTCTGCAGGCTGGTCTTGCACGAGGAAATGCTGGTTTCCAGTCTGCGCACCAGGTCGTGCTTCTTCCAGGCTGTGTCGTAGGAGCTGGCCAGGACTGTGGCCCTGTTCATCACCAGCTGGGAGAACTTGCCAATCTGGATGTTGTGTTCCACAGCTTTCTTGCACAGGTCATCCACAGAAACTTTGCTTTCTGCTCCAAAGTCTTTAGCCTCTACCTGAGCAATGATATCGACACCCAGAGCGCTGATGAAACTGCACAAGGTCAGTCCCAAAGCTTGATTTGGAAGGCCAATTAAAAGCTGCCTCACAAAGTCTGCTGTAAAAGCCTTAATTGGCTTGGCCATTTGATCTTCACTAAAGCAAGAGTTCCTGTAAAGGGCTTTCACATTAACAATTTGAACAGGTCCATTTACTGCATTCTGGTCTTCAATTGAACTGATTCCTTTTAAAGGGAAAGAAATAGTATTTTTGTTATAAACTAAACACTTGATGCATCCAGAAGAATAATACCTGACTCACAAACACAGCAAAAGCACGGGAATTCATTTTTAGTTTCTGTTTCCTTACCACATATTGAGGGTAACTTACAGCAAAAGTGACCACTTTATGTTCTTCTGAACAGGATGAGAAGGGGATAAGGCATACTGAATATTTGATTACATTTATTTACCTGACAGTGTCTTAGAAAAGGTACCACAGAGCCTGAAAAATTCTTTAATTGTTTGCAGTCTCTTCAGAAAGAAAATTTCCTCCAGAACTTGCCGATTATTGTCATCATCAAAGAAGTTAACCTGGGTGCTGCGGGCTTCCCTAATTATGTCAATCTTACGCCAAGCAAGAGGTATCTCCATCTTGTTTAGCTGAGTAATGTAAAGGAAATTAATTAGTTTGGTTTTTTTAAAGGTTTCCTAATTCTGACTAAAACAGTACTCCAGAAAGAACAAATCCATACCTTTTCAATCAATAAACCAAATGCAGTTTCCACTTGAGCAAACATTCCATCAAAAGCTACCAAAAGCATCTGACCAGCTGACATTTTGGGAGTTTCATCAACTGAACCATTTCTTGGCTGAATCAGTTCACCATACTGAGCATGAAGTACTCTTAAAAGGAAAAAAAGAAGGAAAAATTACGTGGTTTTGCTTAGTCCACAATAAACATAATTTTCTTAACTGACTGACTCCACAGACCCACTGTACCACTGACGGAGCCACCAAACTGGCTCAAGGGAAACACCACTTGAAGATTTTGAATTGGTTTGTTGTGTACCAAGCACCTACCCAGAATGTACTGTTCCACAGTACAAGATGCACAAGTCCTTCTGTTGGCTCGGTGTTTTGTCTCATTTTACTTTTTTAATCAAGTCACTGACTCATTACGCAAAAGCTGCTCATCAAACCTCCTGATGAGGAGTGCCATGGTTACAAGCTCTCCTTTTCACAGGTTCCTCCCACAAACTAATGAACAAGTTCCTATTTTTAGCATCCATTAACTTCAAATATAAAATCACAACTGTGTATTTTGGAAGAAGCTGACTACCAAAAGTCAGCTCTAAGCAGATGTAAGTGCAAATTGCCACAGCTCCACATTTCTGTGTATGCATGTGGATAAACACACAAACACGTAGAGAGGAAACAAGCCCTGCACTCTGCTTAAGGTATTCTTGGCCAAGAAAAGCCTGTGTATCAAACAAAAAATAATTGTAGACAAACTAATGTTCTTCAGTCTTCACTCTCTCACACCTAAACTGAAAATAAGGTGATTTACCTTGCAACATCAATGTAATGAGTGTGTGTCTCCTCCTCTATACCCATAGCAGCATTTCGTAAGTAGGCTTGAAGAGATTCAACCAATGTTTGCAAAGGGACTCCATCAGTTGTTTGCTCTATAAGATTATCCAATTCATGGAGCATACTTTCTAAAGTATACTCTCCTTTCATTAAGCACCTAAGTGCTTCAGGGAAAATGATCTGTCGGAAGTTTGAGTTCAATTCCTGTTGGGAAGTAAGTATGAAAAAGTAAGACATTTTCCCCCTCAGAAAGTATCACATGCAACATCTTGTGTCATTTCAATACTACACCACCATGCAGCTGACATTATCTAAAATATAACATGATGGTGGTCAGCCAAGAGTCAAAAGTCTACTCTTTGATTAACTTTGAAGAAATCAGGAATACATTAAACCCTGTACAAAGTCAAAGGTTTGACATCTGTAGCAATGTAGCAACAACCACCTCCACAGCACCAGCAGCAATACCTAACAGCCATCCTCAGCAGAGGCTAGGGGCCACAGAGTTCATAATTTGTGAACTGGTTTCATCAATGTCAGCTTTTCTTTTCCATTACATAACTATGAGCAAATTAAATTATTTACTGAATTTATGATCTGCTAAACTGATTGGACTAGACAAAGGAAAAGTAGCAAAAACTTGCCAGGTAGTGATAATTCTGCCACAAAAATCAATGCAGGGAAGAAAAACAGTACCTTAAATGGCACAGAGCAATTTCCCTCAAGCAGAATGCAGCAGAGGGCTAAAGGCAGCTATAGAAAGAACCAAATTGCTCTGTCTCCAAAAGGAGATGAAACACACCAAAAAGGTTATCTTGACTGCCCAGTAGGCTCAGTGAGTACATCTTATCTAAGAGCTCACAGGGAGGACAACAATGTGTGGATGAAAGATCCCCACTGCAATGCAGTGAAACTGCTGCCATGCACGTTTCTGAAACAGTTCTGACATGCTACAGGTTCAAAGAGGGAAAAAAATAAAGTGATGAAAATCCAAATGCACTTATGCAGCTTTATCAGAAAATATTTCTCAAATACAATACAACAGAACCAAAAGCCTCAAAATTCTATTTAACCAGTCACAGTTTATAAAGCACATCAGTCTTCAGCAGATATTTCACTCAGACTGTCTTTAATGGGTTTTTTGTTTGTTTTATTAATTTGGAAACATTTCTGAACCACAAAATTATAAATGAATTTTTTTCCTTCCCAATATTGGAGACAGGGACCTGTAACAATGGGTTTTCTGAGTTTATTTGAAACTATTTGATTCAGGTGAAAATAAATAAAGTCTAGCAGGAGTAGAAAACAGAAAGAAAACCAGAAACAGTTTGAACAGTTTGGAAGTTGTTCTGGACTGCCAGCAACAGAACAGAAAAAGGAAAAGGAGACATGAAGCTGGTGTGTCGGTACAGCTGATACCAATGTCTTCATCATGGTTACTTACTTGACAGCAGTTTTTTGCTATTTGTCATATATAGGTCAAAATGGTTTCTTTCAACCAATAAAAATGTAAATGACAAAAGCAAATGTCTGTTCAGATCAATCAAATACAGCAATCAGGAGCAAGACTTCAGAAAAAAATCTCAGCAGCATCATAAACAAACGTGTAGCCCATTAAGGAAGAATCTATTAAGAATGACTTTGCTGAAGCCTTAAAGGATGGGGGGACAAGTAACATAAAAGAATCACCTGAAGTGAGATATATACTCCATTGGCCAAGTGAACAGCTTCTGATGCTTCCATGGGGTTCGGAATATCTAAGTCCTGGGGTACGAGGTGACACTGCTTCAGCAGCTGCACAAGGCACGTGACATTCCCACTCATGCTGCAAAGCTCCTCCAGGAACCAGGCTCCATCTCTGGAAGTCAAATCAACCAGCTGCTCTCCAGCACTGGACGCTGCACCTTCCATCATCAGGTTTCGCCTAGATGAATGGAGACACTTAGACAACGTGCCTGGTGTTGCACTCCTGACAGAATCCCCTCACTGAACATTCCCACGCTGCGCTCTCCAAGAGGGAATTTCCTGGGAGCAGCTCACCTGGTCAGCGCACACAGGGCAGAGATGATGACGCTGGCCAGGCTGAGCGAGCCCTCCTCGCCGTTCTCGTGCAGGAAGACCTTGATGCAGCGCTCGATCTCCTTGAGCTGCTCCTCGCACACGGGCACAGTGACCGCCTCCTGCTTCAGCCGCTCCACCTGCCGGATCAGCCGGCTGTTGATGTCGGCCGCGTAGCGCTGCAGCGTCATCTCGGTGGCCGTGATGAACTGGCACACGCTGGCCGGGGGCTGCGGGGCGTACTGCATCTCGTACCTGCAACGCACAAGCACGGTCCCTGCACTGCCCCGCCCAGGTCAGAACAACTTGCATTCTGCTCTGAAGGCAGGGAAAACACTTGGTGTTTGACCTGTCCCCGTATCACCTACTCCTTCTTAACACTTAAATACCATGAGAGGTTGACTACCCTAACAATGCTTTTATAAGGTCCTAAAATGCATCGTATTCCACACCTATTTGCAAGGACGTAAGACAACTGTCCTTGAAGCAAAGAATTAACAGAAGAGAAAAAGAAAGGAAAGATTTCAGAGGAAATGCTCAAATATAATCTAGATCTTTTAAGCCAAGCCATAATAATGTTGAAAGAGCCTGACTTTAGAAGACAAAAAAGAACCAGAAACTGCTTGAAAATCTACTAATTAAAAAAAAAAATTTCCTTATTAATTTTTAAATACTGGAAGTTTCTAAAACCCGAAATATCACCACTGTGAAGCCACAAAGGTGAATTCTTCTTTTGTTCATTACAGGACAACGTTACTTGATTTTCCTATTGAAATATATAGATTAAATTCTGGAATGGTATTTTTAAAGCAGTTTTTCATATTTACTCCGAACTTCTAGAATTACAACTTAATGTTGGTTTGCTTTATAATTAGATAGGTCCTTGCAAAAGTATTTATTTTAATGACAAAATTAGGGTAGTACCTTGAAAATTATGTTCTTTGAATAAGACATTATTCTGTCAACTTACTTCCTAAAGATATCCTGACAACGCTCTATTGTCATGTTACAAATGAGCTCTTCCATCCAGGTTTTCCACTGCTCTATTCGGTGCTTCTGAAACACAGCTTTTGGATACTGCAGAGCTACTGTTGCATAGTTGTGCAATTGTTCCAGACAACCACGTAACACGGATCTTCTCTGCTGCAGAAGAGCACCAACCTCTCCTTCCAGTTGCTCACACTGACTGATCAGATGTGCCTGGCCTGCATTTTGCAGAAATGCTGTTGCTGGGACATAACTTGGAGGACCTTTTAAGAAAGAAGGTTAAAAATAAAGCTATGTCTATTTTATACCACACAAATACTGAGCATGAACACCTTTTCAAAATTTTTTTTTTTTTACTTGTGGTAAAGGAAGCGTAGATAATTCATACTGAGAATTCTGAGCACAAGGTAAGAGAATCTGATGCCCAGGTAGGATAAGACAGACAAGTTCCTTCAGACAGCTTGGCACTGAAACTATGAAGTGCTCTAAATCACCCTTTGAAGAAGCTCCTTTCTTTTAACTTATTACATACAGACCACTGCCTTTAAGTTAGAGGATACTCATAATGCTTCCTGATATGAAACTAAAGTTCTTTTCAAACCATTAAAACCACCCCCAGAAATACTGTTTTGTACCTAGGTCCATTTGTGTGCTAATTTCTTGGAGCAGACTTGCAAGTTGCGTTGCTTCTAAATTACTGAAGGCAGTTTGGTAATGGGTTATCCACTGCTCAAACTCATTCAGCTTCACCTGGATGGCTTCCTGGACAGCTCTTTGTTGAGACTGCAACTGTGTGTGCTCAGAATACCTGAATTATCGAAGACACAGAATCAAGTAAGTACTACAAGAAACAAAATACTTAACACAACAGGATATAGAATGATATTGAACAATACAACTGTTAACCAGGAAATGAACATGTTCTCACCAATTACATAAAACTAATAATGTTGCATTATTAATTAATTCTGTTTTCCTACAAAATAATTAATGCCTGTGCCTCATCCAATTCTGAAATAGTTGATTAATTTCAAATAACCTTCAAAAATAACTTAAAAAATTAGAAACTTAAAATATATTTGTGCTACTTATCAATAGCTCCCATATGTGGATTATAATGATGGGACAGCACATTCAGAACATTCCCTCTCTTGCCTTGAGGGTCATGTGTGGAACTTGGACTAGCACAGGTTATACTGATGGAGTATGAGGTGCAGGATATAAATAAGATTATCCAGTAGGAAAAGGTTTCAGTAGCTCTTCTGTACAAGGAATGACCTGCTTACTTCAAGAATAGCTTTTACCCAGCAATTCACTCATACACAGATTTCTAACATTTAACCCATAAGTACATGAGCTAAAACTAAAACACCAAGTAACACACAGTAAGCTAAAACACCATCTGTATTCAACTGTGAGACTTCTGACAGAATTCCTGGCTCCTCTGTACCTGTGCTGAAGTGTGTGGGAGGGATGATCCACTCCTTCTGCACCTTCCAGAAATTCTATCTCTTCCAGTAGTTTTCCTTGCAACTTTTCTACATCTGTTAACTGCTCCTGCAGGTTCAGGTACTCTTCTAAACTACTGTCCAGTTTTGGCAGCACAGCAAGCATTTCATCTCTGTTCTTAAACCAGTTAACCTGCAACCAAGACACAGATGTTACCGAACTGCACTAAATCAAACTGGCAGAGAAATTAGGATCTGGCAGAACTTAACCCTTCAGCAATGCCATTCATCTAGCACTGCTCCCAGTGCTACAACTGCCAATTCTTAACAGACATTCTTTATCTAATCTGCTCTCTAAACCTCTCTTGTTATTCTCCTAGCCCAGATTCAGGCAAAGCACTAAAACATCTTTCAGAATTAAGCATGCAGAAACTGAAAACTAAATACTTGCAAGTTCAGCATAAACACTTCCCTTCATACAAACTCAATTTATCACAATAAAATCCCTGAACTGTTGCTGATATATGACCATATCTTCCCCCATTCCCAAAATGCAAATAAATAAAATGAAAGCACAGAGCCTACTTTGGTTTTAAAATAGAAAATTATTGTAGTAAACTCACCTTTATCTCGGCCACCCTCGAGGAAAAGAGGCTCCGTGTAATATCCCTTTCCATTTCCCTTTTGCTCTGTTTGTTTTCAGCCTGCTGGCCACCACCACCATAGACAGCCCCAGCAAATCCTGCCTCGCCTCCAGCTGTCCAGTCCACCAGAGGATCATAAACAAAAGCTTCCAGCAGTGTTAGCAAAGTCTCTCTCCCACGCCGCATAATATGAAGGACCTGCATCGTATTTTAAACAGACTCATTCTGATTCTGTGTTATCCTTGCAGAATAGTGCAAACTTAGAGGCAAAATGCTGTACTTGAGTAGGTACAAAAATGCATAATGTATCCCTAACTACTACACAGACAGGAAAAACACCACAGCAGGTACAAATGCAGCTAAGCCTGTAGGAAGATCTAGCCTTCCACACAAACCCTATGCACAAGCCACAGACTTGTGGAGAAAAGCCACAGACTAAAGGAGGAAAAAGCTCCCTTCTTCAGAGCATTTTTCTTTTAAAAAACATATCTGTCATATTTATACAGGATGAGTCCCAAAGGAAGAGGGCAAGGAAAACATCTCAAAAATTCAGGAAAAACATAACATTTTAATCTACAACTAAAAGTCCCAGTTTCACCGTAAATTTTAGTTGTACCACTACTTGCATGTGCATTTATCAGACAATCTCATGTTTCTTAAATACCTACCACAGGATCTAGCTAAAGTAAGTCCAGTTAAAACCACAGCAGAAAGGTGAAGGCTCTATAAACCAGCAGCAGAATGTAGAATAGAAAAGCTCTAGGACAGTATTTGGCCAGGGATTGCCCTCATATGTCCTACCATACCTGTTCACAAGAAAGCCTGAACACCCCCTCCACTCCTGTCACTCCCAGGGCTGTTTCAATGTTGTGCGTCATCCGGAAGGGAACCTTCTCAGGGACCCTAAGGCTCTTCCCTTTAAGATAAAAAATTAAGTTGTTTCTTTTAATTACCAAGAAAGAAAACCTTTTATTTGAATAACATAGAGCATTTTTTAAATTACCTTTTTCAAAGCAAACATTATAATCTATGTGGACAACTTCTCCTGTAGTCATATCTATAAGAACATTATCCAGATGTCTGTCTCCAAGACCAATGATGTAGCCAACCATGGACATAACTGCAGTGGATCTTGCATACGACTTAAAAGAGAGTTTCAGGAAAAAATTATTTGTGGGAATCCTCTGCCAACACATTGGACTGACTACCATCTTAAAACATTATTTTAAGTGTAAATGTAAAACAAATCAAGCCCAGCTTATTCCAAGCAGTCTTCTATTTGCTGTTTGATGGTATCTTACAAGAGTTTTCATTTTTTAGGCTGATAATTCTAGTATAATAATGTAGACTTAGCTGGTCTATACCCATGTTTTCATTCCATGGCACAACTGCCAATATTTCATCAAACTCACAGCAACACTAGCTCTCCAAACTCACAAACTCAGCTCTCCAAACCACACCTCAGGCATTTGTTGCCCCTCATCCCATTAAAACCACAGCCTCTCCTATGTAAAATACACTTGTTATAACTCACCTGTGTAACTCTCCACCACTCATCTGGTGTGGTACACGATGACCAGAGCTCCTTAGCAAGGAGATTCGGGGGAGTTGCTTCCATCAGTTCCTCCAGAACAGCCCTCATGACATTCAAGGGCCAGTCACGACGTGACACATCCAGACTAAGCCCGACTGCCTTTAAAGCAGGTCCAATTTTACTGTAGTAAAGTTCACTGGGTCTAGGAACTATTCCAGGGTTCTGAGGGGTCTGGTAAGAGTCCTGAGCCTAGAAGAGATAAAAATGGTAGTTGATGTATTAGCACAGAAACATATCCCAAATTCAGTTTTGGTGAGAATGAAGTATGAAATCAATGCCTTGACTGATCATGACTTCTTCAGCTCTAAGAATGCTTGCAAAATTCAGTAGTTAAGGTCTAAATAAACTGAAAACACATGTTTTGGTCTAATTCTACTCTCAAACTAGATTTCAAGTATAACTGCAAAAACTGTATTTAGAATTAAATAAGAATGAGCAAAGAAGATATGGAACTAAAATAATTTCAACCAAGGTTAATCCTACTTGTAAAAAACAGTTCTCTTGAATTATCATGCCAGAACAGCATTTTTACATTACATATTGTAATTACATATAAATAACAGAGATGCAATTTTGTTGACTGCTGATGAAGTCCCAAGATACATGAAATACACAGAACCTTCCTGCATTATTAGGAACAAATCACAATCCTTGTAAAACTACATGACTTAGAATTACAAAGCAAATCAAAATGAGCATTTCTCTCTGCCTTGTTCTACTTAGCCCAGAACAGAGCTGTTACCTTTTGTGCCTGCAGAGCAGCTTCCCGCTGCTGCCAGCGCTTGTAGAGCCCAAACAGAGGTGTGGCTCCATCCACCCACTGGATGAGGCCTGACCTTGTCCCCAGAGGTGTCACCGAGTAGTGCCTGGCGTGGAACCGCGGTGTCTCTTGCCGGTTGATCGTGGCAAACATGGTGTTCACAATGGATAAGAACTGCATGATTCTCTCATCTAGATGTAAGTCTTCCAAACCTGCAATGAATTTGTTTAAAATTTAGCTTCTAGATTAAAAAATTCTCCTATAGCCCAAAATCTAGCAATTTTTTAAACCTACTACATTTCAGACTATGAGTATCTTTATAATATGTAGATTAGGGATGAGTTGTTTGGCCTAAACCAGAGTGTTTACATGGCACTTACCTACCAGTTTATGCCAGTTTGCTGTGTGAGCAGTACACACAATAGTTGCAACACAACGAATAGGTCTTTCCCTCGCAGGGAAAGCAAGAAGTCTCTGAAGTTCTCTTTTAGGGGCTACGTTAAGCTTCTGGAAAATTGTATCCAGCTAATCCTATCAATGTGCAAGCACAGCACTGCTTCTAATGAAAGCCTTGAAAAGGAGGGATTTGACTTAGAGTTTCACAAGGCAAAATTTCTTGAAATATGTATGGTGAAGTGGGAGGTAGGGAAGAGAGAGAACAAATGCTTCAAACTCCTCTTTCTCTGTATCATTCAGGCAAATAAAACTAGAGTTGCACGATGCAACCTTCCTAACTTTAATACAGCCTAATTTATAACAAGAGACAGTACATGGTATGAGAAAAAGTCTTTTACTTACTTACCTTTGAACAAGTAGGGATAGTTCTTCCCATCTGAACCCAGGAAAAGCAGCTTTTTAGGTTTGGTTTTGGTTGGCAGGATGGTGATGGTGCTGCCCACACTGTGGATGGTGACTGTGTCCCTGGTGGACACCTCTCCAGGAAGTGCTATTTCAGTGTTCATCATGGCAGCCAACCAGGGACTGATTTCTTCAAGTCGTAAGAGGTAACTGGCCCGTTTCTGTGCTCTTTGCTGCAAACTCAGCATTACCTATCCCAAAGAAATTTGTTTCTTTTAGGTTGACATTCAGCTTAACAGTTAGCAGTAAGAATAAAAACATCATCAAACTGGACTTAATCGTGGTCATCTTCCAGAAAATAGATTTTCCCTAAACTCCCTTGCAATGCTACTAATACAGACAGAGTTTAGGATGAAGATTACAAAAACTAAACAGCCTCTATGCAGCAAATATGCCCTGTGCAGTGATAAGAACCAAAGTCACAACAAATCATGCTCCTCAAGAGGTTTGCTCCTGTATTTATAAATATCTGAGCTGTGGTTAAAGGCAGCAGCATTTAGCAACCTCCTGTTTATGTATCTGAATGCTTGTTTGTTCTGCAAAGCAGAAGAGGGAGTACAAGGAAAAAAGGTCTATCTGCATGTAAAACCTCCATTCTGTTTAGCAAGGTTTTAAAAATACCAGGCTGGTTCTGGATAGACAAGTGAATATTTTGTTTCTCTTCAAACCCACAAACTAAGAGAAGAAGGGTTGATCATTTGAAAGCTGCTGCACAGCCCTAGGACTACGCTTAGATAAACAGAGAATTAACTTGTTAAAACTTAAATCAACTAAACTCAAATACCAGAGTTTCAGAAAGACAGTACTTAAAAGAAATAAAGCCCTCTGCTCCCAAAGCTGACAGCATCCCAGACAGCAGAAGATAAAAGATTTGAAAAATGTAATTTCAATGGGTAGAAATGCAATAACAGCCAATCAATAGGACTGGCTAGAGGCAAAAATTATGGTGCTTTAGTGCCCAGTTTGCCTGTGCTGACAGCTGAGAAGATAAAAGTTTCAGGCTGCAATTTTGATATAGTAAGAGACCACCAAGAGAAGGAGAGGGTCAAGAACATGGTGCAGCAAGAGCAACAAGTGTCTCTACATTGTACTCTTCCTCTTGTATGTAATACCTCTTTAAATGGGAGCCAGCTGCTTCCAGGTTTAGCAGGATTCAAAGGATTTTTAAGTTTCTCTAGTGCATTTTCAATTGCATCTCCATAGTTGTCCTGAAACCATTTCTCATGAGGAGTTTCTGCAGGAGCTGCAGTGATGCTCCTCACGTGTTCCAAAGCAAACACAATAGGCTTCATCAGAGCTGTGTGCTTTTCACGCATGATTGCTATTTTCTCCTCTCTGTCATAAAAAACACACAAAAATTTCCTCTTAATGCCATAAAACCAAGTTATCTCATAAAGACAGCATTAAACAATAAATGAGACATTGAAGAACTCACAAAAATCATTACTTCTCTAAAATGAGATCTTCAGTTATGATCATACTGAAAAGAAGAGTATTTCATTCCACATTAAGTGTTCCTCTGAACCACATTTTTAAAAAAAACATTTGAAATGCATTGTTTCCCACCAGAAACCCTGATTAGAAGCTCTGAGCAGAAATCACTCTAAGCAACTGATTTCCCTTAATAAAGGACCTTTTTACTACTACTTGTTGAGGATTCACCTCACTATAAAGAAGGAGAAGACACATTCAGATCATTCTGTTCTCCAATTCCATGTCAGTCTTGACTACAGAACACAAGAGGAATTCTTAAGTTTGCCTAGTGAATGGATCTGCTCTTCCACTACTCTGTTCACAGGAGAACCCAGGTGAGGGAAAAAAACAGACTTGCTCAACTGAAAACTAAAATCAGATTAAGACATTTTGTTTGCTCCAAATATCTGCATTTACAGTGACGTCTAAACAGATTACATCCTTCAACATGCTTATACTCATTTCATCCGACTTGGAAATCAAGAACTATAGGATCTCATCATCCACAACACAATATACATTGGGTTCTAACACATTATTACTAAAGAAATCACAACATGGATTCACAGGTAGACTGTTTCTCTCATTTGACTGGAGAAGTAGCTGTAGCATAAAATGTTCCTGAAATAATGTCCTAGGCTTACAAAGCAGCAGCTTGGATAGTATGGATTCAGGAACAACATCACTGTTGATTCATTTGACTGTTTACTTCTCCAAGAACACACATTTGTTATGCCTATCCCTTGTATTATTGAAACAGACATACTTCCTCAAAGTGTTGTTGTTTTGGACCCTCTTGACTTCATCCTCCAGTTGCTGAATCCTTCTGAGGACGTACATGTGCTGCTGCAGTAGAACTCCCAGCCAAAGTTCATCCCACAGAACTGTAACTCTGCGCAGCTCAGCCACAAGCATCTGAACCTGGATAAAGCAAGATGCACTTTTTAAAAGAACTAAAATTCAGATTTGTTTCAGTAGATGAACAAGTTGGAAAAAAGACAGAGACACAGCAAACTTTCAGTAGGCCAAGACCCAAGACATACAAATTACATATTTGTGGTTCAAGTACCCAAGTAACACACATTTGGATTATCTACCTGCAATACCATTGTTGGATTTGCAGCAGAGAGTTTCTCCACAATTTTGCTGTAGCAATCTTGCATCATTGCTTGATCTTCATTTAATCCAGCTTTTGTGTCATCTTTACTACTTTCTTGGGAAGCTGGAGTGCTCCCTCCATCACATTCACCACCCAACAGTTCTTCTCCTTGGATATTACCTAGCAAAGTAGGGATGGCAGAAGGCAGCTTGTTTCCTAAATTAAGAACAGATGATAAAATATTAGCTACAGTAAGATATATCACTCAGTTTATTTAGCATCAGGTCCCCATTAAGTACTGGTGAAGTATAAGAAAAATTTGCAAAATCTGACAAATCAGATTAAGGGTATCAGTGAAATCCCATAATAAAAATATTCTTAAGATCAAAGCTGAGGAAACAAGAAAAGCCACCTCAGTATCATCCTATCCAGTATATAAAGATATAGTAGCTTAAGTTTATTTGAACACTTTTTCCTTTTCTCCATACCTGAAGTCTGGGATTCACTGCTAAGTGAAATGGTTCCCACTATTGCAGGATAGAGGATGAGATGAGGAGAATCCTGAGCAACTCGACAGAGTAAGTTGCAAATGCTCTGACGAACATACACTTCTGGGTGATTCAGGCGGGAGAAAAGCTGGGGAATAATACCTGCAGAAAGAGGAAAAGGAAATGTACTGATTCACTTCATTCCTCTTCCAATGAGACAGTTTTATTTTGAAAAGCATGTCTTTTTTTTTGCACAGGGAGAATGCAAATCAATGAAGTACAAATTTACTAATTTACAAAAAAAGTCCAAAAGAAAGTGCAATTTTACAATAGGTGGCCTCCTCTTCTTTGCCTCCCACACTAACTCCATAAACTTTATGGGGAAGTCCCTGAACAACCAGAACCTGCAGTGTAGTGACAAACAACTCCTTCTGAAATGTGTGGCTTTAGCCACACATCTTTCTCAACTATAGCTAGAAAAAACCCACCTCATTTGCTTTTTAAAGTGGTCATATGATGTAATACTTCACAAACTACATCTCCTTTCTGCTTCCTATGTCTTCAAGTGGGAGAATGAGGGGATCAAAATCTGTGCTACTTATCTACTTTACAATCAGAGTGTGTGGCAGACTCCAGCATCTTCAATGACATCATTTAGTGAAAGATAGGGTCTCTTTTCCTCACACTTAAATAAAATTTTTATTAAAGTGCCATGAACAACTTCCTGCATTTAGAGAAAATGCCTCAAAATCAATTTAAACAGCTAGATAACTTATACTTACCTCTCCAAGGAGCAGTAGGTGTAGTTTCTAGCCCATGTTCTAGATACTGTCTAAGTTCTCCAGCATGTTTCACAAGCAATCGTAACAGTCTCAGGGTTGCCATCACAATTACATCATCGGTGCTTTGCTCAGAGGTGTTTCTTAAGTGCAGCCTGGGATCATCTTCATCAAGTGGAACCTTGAAACAAAGAAATACTCCTCTAAGTATATAGCTCTTATCATCATTTAGAAAACTCTGTAACTTGGTTTCCACATCAACATGAACACTAACCTGACCAGCATTGAGTTTGAGGAAAGTAAAGTATGCACTGCAGGACAGTTTATAGAGACTGAAGATTCTGTCTACAACTTTCCTCCAGACTTTAATTAATCCTTCTGTTGCATTTTCATCAAGATCTGAAAGCCAGGGACAACTTGTTAATAACTGACGCCATATCACATCCACCATATCATCTTCTTCATTGTCCTCATTTTCAGTGATCTGTAGAGTCATATCTTCATCCTAAATACAAATAAAGGGAAAGCAGATTTGATTAAGTCCTCCAACAATTTCTACAAGCAATCTTACTTACTAAGTCAGTTTTTGTCTAGCAACTCATGCAACTGCATTACTTGATCACATTACCATAGTTCATCCAACAGGTGGGTTACCACACAGCTAACAGATGGTTTCTTGCACTGTCTGAATTTTAACTTTAAGACACTTACAAGAGTTAACATGAACTGCAAGAAGAGGAAAACAAGGTTCATACTGAAGCTGAACATTTTTTTAAGCAAATGAATCTACACTTACTTGAATCCCAGCTGGCCGACACACTGCCTGCCCAAGAATCCCATAGATTTTCTCTTTATCCTCCTCTGCAGTGTTGTCTGGAAGCAAGTTCTGAACCTCAGATTTCTCCCGCGGGAGCAGCCGAACTCCTTCTCCCTGACTGTAACATTTAATGAATTATTGATCCCCATTACATGAGTATTTGTACAGCTACTGCAAGTCTATATATAAAACTTTCTGAAGGAAGAAATCATCTTTATCTCAGAATTAAGTTTGCTTTGTTTCACAGAGGGCAAGTAACCAATATTAATTTCTCTGCTGAGGTGAAACTTCAGGCCACATACAACAGTAATCATAAACACACAGATAAGGTTTATCTTAAGAAAACCAACTGTGCTGTATAAATTCAAGCATTAGGCTGTATTTACCTGGCATTATCAACTACTTTGCGGCCCCATCTATAAGCCCAGCTAGCCAGGGCTGCCCAAGACTTGGCTACTTCAGGTGCCTGTACTGAAGACAAGTGATAGAGCTGGCCCAAGATGAAGTCTGGTTCTCCAACTCCAATGTTTACTGTGATGGAAGAAATAAGAGTAATATGTGTTACAGTGTAAAACCTACTTCTGCCTTCCTTAGCACAGAAAATAACACCAAAAATAATGGGTACACAGTATTTTTTTAGTAAAATTAATACCCAACACAGCAAAATTCTCCAAAATGTAATTATTTTTCAGTTCTGACACTGCTTCAAAATAAAGCCCAGTTTCCACTTGCCAACAACCACTGCTGATGCTCTGCAATTCCTTTCTCTTTCATGGAGAGGTGGAACTGAGGCAAGGAACTCATGACCTCCAAAGGAGCACAGTGCTTCAGACAGCAGACTTCTATGAAGTACTTAGGGCACTGTGGTTGTGTTTATTTGTGTATATATTTATTTTCCTTGCCATCAAGTCAGAAAGCACCTACTGTTTAACATTCACCAACAGCTCTACAATAATTCTGACTCTGCATGAGAGGAACTAAGTTACTTATGAAATCCATGTTTAAAGAAACACAGAATTTAACATTTAAAGAAAAGTCTGCTGGAAATTAGGAATGAGAACACATTCTGCAGCAACAGCAGAAGTGTTAGGATTAAGTATAAATTTAAGATCATGAAAAAACCTAAAATCCTTTTCACACTTATGGGAGCCTTCATAACATAAATCCTGCCCATGCTTAAACCTGAAAGATCTAACTCAAACTTTAGCAAATACACAAGCTGAAAGCAAACACACATACAGGACAATAACTGATATCCTCAATACAAAATAAACATATTCCAGTTTCTTCCTCAGGCCACCATTACTTGAATGAGAAAAATGTGACAAATACGAAATATCAGTATTAAGGTGTTTGGGTTTTTTAACTGTGTAGAGTTACCTATTGCAAAAAATACACACCCTTGACACATGTACTAGGAAAACAATGAGTGATGGAGCACTTAGTCTTTATCAATATAACTGGTGTTATCCCTCAGTATATTTATCAGTAACTAATTTTAAAAAAGAACAATGAGAACAAATGTACCTGTAGATTCACTTTCAATCCTAGGATATTCATCTTCTAGTGTATTAACAGCTGGCAGATCAATCAAATTATATATGTTTTTAGACAAGGTGGACAGGCCAGTGTGATTCTGCTGCTGTCGAGCTCTATATACTTGTTTCAACTGTCCTGAGATCTCTTTCCACTCTGCTTGAATCCATTTAGCCAGTGTGAGAATAGATTTAGCAACTGCATATTCAGCTTTGGCAGATTTGCAGAAAGAAATGGCACAAGAACTCAGCATTTCCATGGCATGTGTTGACTGACCTGCATATCATGAAAAGCAGATCTTCAGTACACTGCTATTATTTAAAACAATTCTGAAATTCAGCACACTCAGATACAGCTTGTAGCAATATATTTTTACACAGAAAATTCTCTTTTGAAGAATGACAAGCATGAAAAAAACTTGTGAAAACACTTTCAGACAGACAACAGCTAATGTGATGAAATCAGTTCCTAATGATACTGCCCTATTGTAACTTCTTAAAGGTGAGGGGAAATTAACCTGGTTATAAGAAAAAAAAGCTTGAGTCACTACAACATAACACTCACCTGCTGTGTATAACAACTTTGTTTTCTCAATATCAAGTTCAGGACCCCATTTTTCATCTATCTGACCTGGTGCAGACAATTTTTTAAAGTGCTGGACTAAGTCCTGTGCAGTGGTGGTTTTCCCCAGCTGAACTTGGCTGCACTGGGCAAGCAGTCGTGTAGCCAGGGCGATGTTCCCTCGCTTCCGTGCAAATTTCGCTGCTGTTAAGCCCAGTTCCATTAGGTGGCTTTTAATTGGGACTGTTGGTTCTGAAGAAGGGAGCAAGACATTGTAAACAAAAGTATTAAACCACTGTCTGACACACAGAATTTCTGCCCAATATATTGTGTACATGGCCATCAGTAAAAATTGCTTCAGAAATTTAGATTACTTCATTTCTGCCTAGAATATTTATATGCCCATCTCAAAATTATATCCATAGATTATCTGTTGGGCAAAAGATTTTTTTCCCACTATAACCATTCTTCTTAGCTAATAAACCTACCTGTCCCCGACAGAACTTTTTTCTCCCATTGCCTCTTATCATACTGCACATTTAAATGGCTTTCATGACTGTTTGTGGAGACCCATTATTCATAATGTTGAAGTGTTCAAAAGTGAAAGCAGTTAAAGTATGAAGTGATGAGCAAATAAGGAGTTATGAGGAGAGGAGTATACAACTATACAACACTTCAGAATGTTGTTTTGCTTTTTGACACTGTCTACATCACAGCACTAATCAAGACAATGAGTAGTACAGCAAGACACCTGAAGGAAAAAATTTGGCTTTTAAAAAGTACTCCATCTAAAACAATAGAAAAAGACATAGCTGCTGCTTCCAGCAGACAACTTAAGTTCAAATTCTGCATTTGCTTTTCATAACACCATAATGAGAGCTTACACACCTTTAAGCTTTTCCATCAGTTGGTTCTGGTACACCGTGTACCTCAGGGCATGCATCCATGGCCTTACATCGTGCTGCTTGCATGACCTCAATGCTTCATTGAAGAGAGGTATAAGACAGTCCTGGAAGAGGACAGAAGTTGCACAGCTGTCATGAGAGAATTTTACTACAATGCATTTTCATTAATTAAAACCAAAGACCATGTTTAGAGCAAGCATTCTTATTTATATTACTAGCCACACTTTATCATTAACTACGAGAAATATGTTTTATGCTTGATTTTGAGATGACAACACTAAGAACTGCTCAAAATCAAGCAGAATTGTTTTCTGAACAATGTGATTAAAAATTACATCTAGAAAATTCATAGTGGTTGAAGTCTGACATTCAGTTTTTAATTGCTGAAGTGATTTTTTAATTAGAATATTTTTAAGCTGCTTTGGAAGTAAATTAAGTGTGTATTACAATATATTCAGAGAATAAATACCAACACTCTAAAAGGCAACTGTCAATAACACTTCAAAAATACTGTAAGTGCAATTGAAAGAGAGGCATATTTATAACTATAGAGAGAAGTCCAATGGAGATGTAAACTTACAAAAACTTAGGTCAAGGCACATTAGAAAACTAAATGAGGTCTTTTTACAGTATGATTAACAGTCAAAACAAAGAACGTATGTTTCATATTCAATACTCCACAATATGACATGGCAAAAGACATGATCCCAATTTAGGTTTCAAACACATAGAATTACCTCTGATGTCAGCCTGTTGCATACAGTGTTTTCCAAAGCAGAAGAACAGTACAACTGAAGAGTGCTCAACACTGGTAAAGACTGAGACACGGTGAGTGTGGAAAGTCTCAGAGGCCCAATAGCAATGCGGGATGTTTGCTTTAAGTACTTAACAAGATTTCTGAAATTAAAGGATCAGGACAGTCATTTTTCTTAGCTAGACTTTAAGAGTAAATAGTGATATCAAAATTACTGAAGAAAAAACAAATTCAGTATCTTTAAAAGGATGGTGAGTGTTGCAATATCATTCAAGTTAGGTTACAACACTTTATTATTAAGCTAACACACAGAAGTACTTTATCAACTCAGGTACTTTATACACTATATGAACTCCAAGATAAATATAATCTTATTTTTCCTCAGTAAGCTCATAACTCACAACAGCTAGAACTGCCATGGATGCTGAAGCTTTACACAAAGTTATGCTTAACAAACCAGAATAGGTTTTCACAGTGTATTACATTAATTCATAGCACATTTCAACTTACTCAGATATTGACTGCCACTTTTGTTCATGTTCTATGTGGTTTACAGCTGTTGCCAGACATACTGAACTTCTCAAAAGCTGTACTTCAACTGCTTTTTGGAGTTCTCTTGGATCAGGACTTAGCATATTAGGAAGGAGCTTCTTCATGTCTACATGGAAATTAAACAATGGAAACCAACTAAAACTGCCGAATTTTATCATGTTTCACCATCTGAGAATGCATTTTTGACAGTAAGGAAGTTAGGAAAAAAATAACCTCTTTTAAATATGTATTTTTTTAATGTGTATGTATTCATAATAGAAATTCGTCACAGATTACTTATAAACAGTCACATTAACTCCAGAAAACACACTTGCATCAACATTTAGGACAATCACTGCCAATAATTTTGAAGCTTGATTCATAAGGGTTATGGTCAGTCCACTGAACACAGCACTGCATTCAGAAGTTTCAGTCTGTCATTTATAGAGAGATACAGGAAGAAATATTTACTTTTGTGTTTGAAGTAAATGTTAATTTATACATTTATACCTATTTTTTCTTTGGATCCCCCTGCAAGCAGGTTGATATTTTCTCCTGGTAATAATTCTAGTTGTTCAGTGCATTCGGTAAGTTGTCCAGACTCAAAGCTGCTCAAAGACCTGCAATTCAACATTTATAGTTTTATTTTCGTATTTCTTACTTCACTCCAGTTGCTAACTATATTACACAGCAAAAAGAAAAGACTCAAGACTAACTCCAAATCCTACAGAGCACTTATGATTTATTCTAAGCAAAAATCTCAATTATCACATACATCAATAGAAGGCACTAGTTCTGCACCAAATGAATTAATCCAGTACCAAAGGGAAAGAAGACCCCCTTTCTCTGACAGAAGCATCACCTTTTCAGACCTGCAGGATTTTATTTCACTGCTTCCTTCTGTGCTTTTATTTTCAAGTCAAGAAATTTCAGCCAAAATGATTTTAGTATGTTTACCACAATCATGCAGGAATGGAAAGCAATCAAGTTGTCAAATAAAAAGAAAACTATCCTTAAACTCTGAAGGTCTATTCAATGTCACAAGTATTTTTTCATGAACCAGAGGCCAAGACCACTTCTTTCCTATACTTTTTCCATTAAATTAGTATACAAAGGTATTTTTAAGAACCACTGAAATACATTTTATTTAAGTTGTGCAAAAGGATTCATCTTCTGCTGAGTAAAGCAGAATGAATTTGGTATCTTTTTTCTTCAATGAAAGATGTTTTTCTAGAATACTAAGCAGCCTCAGCAGCCAGAAAGCTACAGCAGCTATTTAGAATGATGTTAACTCTTCACTCATCTCTAAATGCCATGGCCAAGTTTTCACCCTCCCAAGAACCCACCTTTCCTCTTTGCATGCCTCTACTTAAAAATGGACATCAAATTTTTAAAATCCATTAAGACTTTAATATTTCATTTGTAAAACAATGAACTCTAAGGTACTGTTGAATAAATTAATTATACCCTTACTTTATGTAGTTAAAATCTGCTTTCAGATTGATTGAGGTATTACTATTGCTTTTCTTCAGTTCATGGACCATGTTTTGCCACTCCTGAACAGCAGACCAGTCGGCAATGGAAATGTAACATTCACATGCCTTGTTACCCAGGTAGTTTATCACTTCAGGTGAAGAGTCACTTGGCTTAGTCAGAACAGTTTTTCTAGTTTCTCCTGTGAAATGAAAAAAATTTATATAAACATGCACTTAAATATATATTTTCAAACAGCAGTTCTATTACTCAAACATTATTTCTATGTCTTTTGTCAAGAAAAACTCTTAATTTTAAAAGAAATCAAACAGTTACACAACTTTTACAGCATTCTTCCACTGACACTTTTTCTAAGGGGAAAAAAGAATCTTTTCAAAGAAGTTTTGAAAAAATTTAGTTTGTATCTGTAAAAGAGCATCAAAACAGAAAAACAGAACAACTAAATTAGGAACAAAGGAGGTTCATTTTCAAAGATGAAACAGAATACTGCAACCAAGTCTTAGTAGTTAAAAACCTCTGAGTAACTTTATTTATGCATTTATGATACAATTATGTCATAAACACTAAGGTCCAAGCTATGATGATCTAAAATAAACTAGATTTAAATTAGTAAGTTACAAAATATTTTACCTATTACCTTTAGTTTCATTCAGCTAGACCTCAGTACTGCAAACCCTCCTATCTACACATAATATTGGTTTCAAGGGCATTAAGTGGTTCAGTTTAACTGCAGACAGAAACAGGTTTTCAGATTTCAGAGTCAGACATTATCATGGCTGTAGCATTGAATGTTCTCATTTTATGCACACACATTTACACATAGAGTTGTACTTCTCTTAAAAGGAAAACCAACACTGACCATTCAAGGAATGCTTTGGGCTGGCATTATTCACACTGTTTGAATTGGCCAACTTCAGAACAGTCTTGTCAAAGCCTGTTATACAGCAATCCGCTCCAGTCATGGAGCAGAGGTGCTCCTGGTATTCCGCAGTTGCTTTTTCAAACCTAAAACAGTTCAATATTTCAGTCAGCATCTTAAAGAACCACGTTAGGGTGGTTTTTTTTTTTTGTTAATAGACTAGATTTTGAGCATTATTTTATTCCAACACTCAGAAACCTCGTATCACCTTCAGCAAAAGAAAGGGATTAACACAGGATACAAGTTTACTGGCTGAATTTCCAGGTTATAGGATTTGATAAAGGCTTGTCCATAAAAGTTTTAATGTCAACTTGAAATCAAGTAGCAACAGAAGGAAATAAATGGGTTTTATATTAGACTGTCACAATTTTAATCTGAATGAGTAGAGCTGAATGCTGATTAAATACATATTACATCTCTGAAGAGATTCACTGACTGTAATTGACATGTAAAATTCATCAGCAGCCTTGACTCGTGGCACAGTTTAAAAGACTCAGAAGCAGAATTTTCCCTAGAAGGAAAAAACATCCAAGTTTGCAGCATCAAATTATTTGTGAAAACTTACCGCCCCTCTGCTTGCTGAGCTACAGAATTGATCCAGGAGAGGCTCTTCCCAACTACAGCAGAAGACCAGACAGCAATACCCTGAATAGCTTCAGGACAGTGAAGCTCACATAATGCTTCTACCAGCATCATAATTGTCACTTCCAATTCATTTCCCTAAATCCAAACCAAAAGCATTATTTAACAAAACTCATCTAATGCAAGAGCCACATATCTGTGGGTAAATACTCAGAAATGGTGAAGCAGTATTTCATTATATGCATCTAGAAGTGCTCCTCATACCCAATCCACTGCACTGCTTTTGGAAGAGCAGGGGAGCCAAGGGAAGAGTTTGAGCTGTGAATCCACAGCCTGAACATCAATGTGTGGTGGTTTTGTACCTATATGAGAATTCTTAAGGGAGCACGAAGTAACATATCTATCAAACCACCTTTGGTAAAACATTTAAGGAAATCAAGTCACATTGTGAAGAAACTATTCCACCTTTTCAAGAAGGTTTTAACTACTTTATCCACCCATGCCACCCCTGAACTTAGCTGCTAGTTAGAGGAAGGATTCCCCCATGACACAACTCTACTTCTCATACCCACAGGTAAGCAAAGACATCGCACTACCACAAGCCTGGGATGGCCTCACACTAATGCAGCACCAGCTTCACAAGGTTTCCACTAAATTGGAAATTGCTCAATTGAAACTGTGAATTAACTATAGCATTCATTCCTGTGTAGTATTTGACCACGTCTTCAGTACATCCTAACCTCCAGTCTGCAGTATCACAACCACAATAAAAACATACAAATTAAAAACATGGCTTTAAATGATTCACTATTTTACATACCACTTCATTTAGTAACTACTGGTTGCCTTAGCTTAGTTCTTTTAGAATATCATGGTGAATATTTCTGCAATAGTCTACAGAGTTTGAAAAGAGAGTACCTGAGAGATACTATTATTAGTTTTCATTTCTGTGAGTAAATCAAATCCATGCCTGACTGTCACAGCAGGCTGGCCAGCCAGCAATCCAACTCTCATGATGGAAAGTCTAATCCGTGTCAGCCAATCCTGGCATGTCTGGCGATTGGTGTAAAAGAACGTCCTGATAACCTTCAGAGACAGGAAACAACTTTCACAACAACATTCTTCTGCACAAACCAAAATAGTTAAGTACTTAAGACTGATATCAAAGGCAGAAAGGTTTATTTTCTCCAGTTTTCAATTAATCTTTAATTTTATTAATGTAAATGGTCTGAAATCACATGTAGCATGCAACTGGCCAGGCACACTGGCAATCCAGAAGTCTTAATATGAACTGACTATAAATTATGTATTATTGTCACATCAAAGTCTGGTAATTAAACAGCTCATCACAACAGTGAAGAATGTTTCGCACTTAGAATTACACAACAGGCCATGTTGCTTATAAATAATTACTACATTCCCCAAAAAGCAATTAAAGCTTTAAATAACTGTGTTACTTTATAATAGGACTGCTGACAATCTACAAATAAGTGGCTGCTACAAATCAGAGGTACTACAGGCTTGCTGGATTTGTACCACTATACAAACTGGTACTCCAGAAACAAAGCCTGGTTTAACATGTTCTGTAGGAATATGCCAAAGTCAGAGCCAGAGTTTTTTAAGAGTCTCAAACTTTGTTTGAGAAGTTTTTCTGGAATTCCATGGCTAAGAACTGAACAATCCTGAAAACACTGTTCATTCAACAGACTGTTCCAAGCAACATCAGCACTGCAAATGCTTGGGTTGCAAGACAAACCTTGGGTGGAGAGGTAAGGGCATTGGCACATCCTTCATATGCATTGTACATCAATTTTTCCAAGTTCTCCAAATATTGCAGAAGGAGAACAAGCCTGAGCTGGTTGCTACTGTGTCCTTCATCATTGTCTGCAGTAGTCCACTGGCTGACATCTTGATCAGGGTTTAATGTGTGGGCTGCAAGGCTCCTAATAATACCTACACATTTTACCAAAACATGGGGGAAAAGGAGTTACCAGATGGTATTGTATTTAAATGTGCAAAGGGATAGCAATGCTACCTCTCAAAATCTATCACAAGTTAAGAGTAATTATGCAGCATCTTTAATCTATAAGCACTGAAAAATAAAGCCATTGTGCCTCTTGCCTTAGACATAAACACATTTGTTTCACAACCTTACCAAAAAATCTCATTAAAATAAAGTGTATTTTTTACTTTACCTTCAATTGTTTGAAATGTATCTTGGGCTCTCCCCAGAGGAGTTCGTAGCTTTGAGAGAACAGTGAACTGAGCTGCTTCCCAGACAGCCCATTGCCACAGCACAGCATCAGTCTTCAACAGGTTCCGAGGGATGGTTGGCTGATCTCTCTTATCTAGTCTTTGACAGCTATAGAATAACCTTTCTAACCAATTATCCTTCCTGAAAGAAAACATCAGTGCATTAACAAGTTCACGTGGTAACAAGCTTATACTGAAAGCATTTCATCTCCCTATTGTTCACAAACAAATCTCTCACAAAATTAACTTCTAAGCAGCAATGTGTTTAGGAAAATATGCCAAAAGGTGTGTACGGTAAGACGTTTATAAATACTGAAAAGTATAATAATGTTTGAAAGTAAAGCAACGTAGTTTGTGGTGATAATTACAAATTTTAAATTAAATGTAACTTGGACTTGTTTACTACAAATTCAACATTCATAGATTTCAATTCTGTGAAGAGTTCTTACCCAGTTCGGTGGAGGTTTCCATACAAAATAAAACTAATGACATCAGAGAAATCCTGTGGGTGGAATGTGTTACTTGGAGCTTTGCTCATGTGACTTCTTATAGCCAAAGAAATTTCTTGTATTTCAGTGTGGGTACGGTTACTGCAGGGAGAGAGGGAAAACAACTCATGCTATAATGTATTGAATAAACCAAAACAAGTTGTATAAGAGAGTTATACACACACTATCTAGACACAATGACTAGAACTAATTACACACTTTGGTATTAATACCAAGTGCTTTCAGAGTTCAGGTCTTCAAGACAAATTAGAGGACGTAACATTGCTGAAGCTCTGGATAACAGGGACCTTACAGATATTCAGTGTTTGCTTCAAGAAGTGATGCACAGCTTATCAAATTTATTAATTACTTTGTGTACTACATACTGTTCTTAGACCTGTAAAAGTGTAGGAGAGATAGCAAGAATCATAGAGGGTTGGATGAGGCCTTTAAGATCATCAAGCCCAACCATCAACCCAGAACTAGCATTGTAAGCTCATGCTTTTTGATTTTGAACTAGGACAGCATGATGACAGTCCACCGGCATTATTTTTCATGTTAAGTGTCTCTGAAGAAACCAAACCATTATTTACACAGAAGGTGGTCTGAGCAACTCACCTTAACACAACATCTAAACGAATTGACTTGAGAAGTTTTCCAAAAGCTTGTCTCACACGAGCACCACTATGGACAAGTTGAACACGACACACATCAACACACCTGCAACACCAAAAAGGAAAGAGGTGTTAATATCCCCACTATCAGCATAATTCAAATAACATACAGAACTCTGTGCAAGTACCTCTGTAAAAGGTCATCTGGAAGGGAGGAAGACAAGGCATGGAGGCTACTACATGCTTGAAGACAAATGTTCACATCTTCCAGAAGTGCTGAATTATGGAGTTGAAAGGAGAAAAAATGTTATTCTTGTTGGAATTATGTAACTTCTGCACTACTCTGCACTTGTTCCCATACTATTTACAGACTTGAATACATCACAGAACTGTTCCAGTGCTTTTGATAAATGATTTGTGACTGGGAAATTGATCTATCAAAAATGTCAGTGATGTGTCAGATTTCTTAAGATTGCAATTTACTTTAAGAAAATTAATTGTTTATGTAACAGCCAGGGATCCACTTTAAAAAATCATAAAAAGAGTGTAAGTTCTTGCACAATACAATCTTGAAGCATCCTTATAGTAAATGAAACAAGTACAGTTGCTACTATCAGTGGGACGAGGCTATTTATGTATGTAATTTTGAAATGTAAAAGACAGTTAAGTAAAAATATGCAGTATCTTACTGTTTGCTAAAAGTCCTTTGCAAAACTTATGAAAAGATGGGAGAGAAAATAACGGTGCATATGTTTCTGATTTCTTCATCAGAAGAGCCACTTCCAAAGCCCATGTGGTAAGTAGTTTCCTTCAAAAACCAAGAGTTTAGTCACTCTACACAGTTACAGACAGGTACTTTCTGATAGAACTTAAACTACTTCACATTGCACACCAGTATCACACCATAGCTCAGCCTTCTTAAACAAGGTATTTCTTAACCTTCAAGATATCCCCAGCTTTCACAGCATTTTGGTAATACAGGATGGCAACTACTGCAAAAGGGTACTTTCAGTGAGCAAACCCTTTCTTTCAGTAAAGTTCGATAGCTCTGCTTCTACTGGATAGATCTTAGGATGGTTTAAACTTCTCTAGTTTATGTATAAAAACAAGCAACTACTTTTTTCCACAATTTCACTAATAATGTTTAAAAAACCCCAAATATTTGGCTGGTTAAATTTACCCCAAGTTTTACAAACTCAAATTACCCTGGTTTCTGAATTAATGTATTCTACTGGACAAAAAAAAATACTCCCAATTTCTAAGAATATTTTCCTTACCTGGTATCTTGAGTAAGGTTATCCTTCTTAAGCAGTAGCCCCAAAAGGTTCAGTATGATTGAGAAATGTTTTTTTGTTGCTGTAGTTACGGTACTTATAACTGCTCCATCAAACAGAGAGGGAGAGGAAGAACTGAGGCTACTGGATATGAAATGGTCGTGCCTGGAAAGGCAAGGAAAAACAAACTGTAAAACTACCCCAAGATTAGAGATACTTCCCCAAAGTTTACAGGAGGAGAGAAAACATCAACAATCAGCAGAAAAAATTAAATGAACACATACACACACAAACCACACTCTGTCAAAATCCAAATATTTTGATCCCTAGCCTAAAAGAACAAAGCTACAATTTGTCCATCACTCCATGCAGGCCAGTAACCTGTTCTCAGCTGTGTCTGGTATCCAATGCTTAGTGAAAAATCACACAGCTAAGAATGTAAAGAGTAACAGTTAAAATTGTATATTCCCTTACTTTAACAACAGTTTGTATTAATAA
This sequence comes from Leptocoma aspasia, assembly GCA_013399835.1. Classification (NCBI taxonomy): domain Eukaryota; kingdom Metazoa; phylum Chordata; class Aves; order Passeriformes; family Nectariniidae; genus Leptocoma; species Leptocoma aspasia. The sequence continues at coordinate 189,101 of VXAX01000173.1, read as the reverse complement.
GGTCTAAAACGTATTTACATTTGTTGTTTACATCTCATTACCTCTCCCAGATCTCTCAGTAAGCAAAATAGGAAATATTTTTTTCTAATTTACTTTCAGTAGAGTTCTCCCTCAGTTATCTCTATTCAAACACAAGATTTCTAATCTGCCTTTGAATAAAAGGCCAACTTTAAGCCAGGATATGCTTTCCTGGCTGAGATACAGCTTCCCTGCAATTAATGGAAGTAAAAACTAATTAAGGAAGTTTGGGCAAAAGCTTGATTGGAACAGCCTATTTAATTTCATCCCTCCAACAATATATTCTATCCAGATCAGTCCATCCCAGTGCTCTTAAAATACTGTTGAATTATGAAACCTCATACCTGGAGCAGTGTGAGTACAATGTATAGAGCACTGCATACTGGACAGCAGGGAAGTGAACTGCTATGTCACCATGAACAATCATCAGGTTTTTACTCAGCAGTGCAAACACAGTCGGAGAAAGGGCCCACATCTATAAAACAATTGCAACAGAAGCACAGGAACATAAAAAGTAGGATCCACTTTTAACTGTAATTTCATACCATTAATTAATGTCTTTTCCTTTTTTCCCCACAGGAAGCAATTAAACTCATTGTTTTCTGACTGTAATTATTTTCTTTCCCATTTTTAGACATCTGTTAAAAGTAGTTCATGTTTTTATATGGAAAGGTCTGGAAAGTGTTTTCATATGGCTGATATACTACCAAAGGACATACTACAGCTGCTTTTATCTGTCTTGATTTTCAAAAGCAATTTCTATGACGATCTTAGCATTAAACCCTTAATAACCCTGGTAAGATGCTCTTCCCTAGACACTGCTGTTCATTATGCAACAAGTAGAGATACAATCCACCCACTATTTGCCCTAAGTTTTAATACTGGAAGTTTTTCTAAAACTTAGGAAGTTATGAGACAAATATGATCACTTTAGTTATGTATATGTGCCCTACTGGTGTAATACATTAATTTTAAGTAACAAAGTATTTTTTACACTTATTGCATGAACTGTCTGTTGAGTTTTTACTCACCCCAATTAATGAGTTTTTAGCATTTCCAATAGTACTTAGAGCACTGAGGTCAAATATAACAACAAACTTGGCATTATCCACATTGGATATAAGCTTCTTGAAAGAGTCATGCTGGATTTCGGAACAGGCCTCGGGAAGATGTAAACTATGGAGAAGACTATTTAAAGCACAGGTCATTTCTCCTAGAATCAACCTGTAAGCAGTCTCCAGAACAGGAATGTTCTTCAGGCTCAATACAGCTTGGTATACAGCAAGGGCTGCTGCAACAACCTTGAGAACATAATTACAGCAATAACTGATTAGAACAAATCATAAAATATACTAATCAGCAACAAAGAATGTAAAATCACTCTTCTTTATCTCTGAATAGCTTAGTCTGATACACATACCTATCTTCAGTTTTCTGTACCTCTTACTTACAGAATCTACTATTTTCTTGATCATCCACCTAACAACACTGAATATCCAAGCCAGATGAACTAAGGACTTCTCTACCTGGAATGATGGCAAACTTACCAATTTCTTATCAAATCTAAATGCTAAAACCAAGAAGCAGCTATATCTGCCTTTTCAGAAGTTTCAGATATTCAGTTAGACTGTAAAACATGTTTTAAGATGAGCTTTACAGCTTAAGTTTTACAGCTTAATATATTCTAGGAAATGCATGAAGGCTGTTGGAACACACCTGTAGAAGTTACTTACTCTTACCTCTTTCTCCTTATGATAACGAAGAACAAGTAGTTTAGACTCTGGTATAAATAATTTCTCTACAAATGAGGATGGTAGTTTTGTATTTATTTGTTCAACAATCTGGGGATAAAAACAAAAACAAGTAACTCTACCTGAATTTTTACTAATTATCAAAGATTAATCAAAATACTGTTTTTCTAGTCCCCCACAACAATAAAAACATGTACAAACCAGTGTCAACAGATTCAGGACCGAAATGACATAGTCAGTGCCACACGTCTGACAATTTTCCATTTGATCTAATCCATAGGTGATGACCATCTCACAGTGTATGGTCATACTGGGATCCAGGCTGGCAAGTAAAACCCCAACACACTCATTGGCAGCTGTAAGCACAGCTTCAGAAAAGAACACTTGGTTTGCTGCAGTCACGCATCTCATTACTCTGTACAGAACCTGTAAAATTAAAAACAGAACTGAGTTAAACTCCATTAAACAGAGATGCTGTTTGACTGTATTCACACCCATTTGATATCCTGTCCCATCACTTACTCTGCGGTTTGGTCAATTCTATTCTGAATAATGTCATCTTGACATTACACTTCAGAAGTGTAAGAAAAAACAAACTCTCAACTGCTTGGTTTCCAATTCAGTTAGAGACCTGCAAAACCTAAGTTCATTATTCACAGGTCTGTTCAGTTCCAACTAACATCAACAGAACTCCCCTTGCAAAAGACAGATGAGTTTTCCTGAGCTTTCGTCACAAGAATCCTCTGCAGATTAAGGGGGAAGTTACATAGCTGTCTTGTCTTCAACTGGGAAATCCATACACTTATTTACCTAGGAAGTTGCGTCCCTCACAAAATTCTGCAAGGACATAAATTCCAGTTGTGCAGGTCATCCAGCAACCACAAGACTTTGACTGCAGGTATTTTTATCTTATCTCCTCACCCATTACAGAACTATAGCAGCTACTTAGCATATTATATAATATTTATTCTGAGTTCACACCATCCTATACTATAGAGCTAGAGAAGTTTGCTATCAGATTTAATAGATACAATTTCAACAGAAATAAAAACCATCACATTTTATAAAATCAAACTCATAACTAGAATTCAAATTTCTATAGTGGCATAGTTATCTGAATAAAAAGTAACATGGTTTCAAAGTTAACAAGCAAACCCAGTTCTGATATGATTCCCATGTGCCACTATCACAATCTATACTTTAATAAAATTATTTTGTAGCATACTTCTTGGAAAAAACAGATTTACTCAAAGCTGGGAATATACATATTCACGTAAAGTTTGTAAAACCTAAATAAACTCAGTCAATGGCATCGCTATATGATGACAAAACAGGTGAGCAAGGAAGAAAACCAAAGCAAATGGAGTTCTTACATCAGTTACATAAGCTTCTGTAATTGGTGGTCCTCTGATGGGGCTGAAGCGCTCCCCAATGCTCCTCACCACGGTGCTGAACACCCGCAGCAGCGCAGCCAGCTTGGGCAGCGACACCGAGGGAGGAGGAATGTCCTCATCCACTGACTCCCCAGAAGCCACGTGGCTGAGGTCCTGCAGCACACAAGGTTTATGTGTCAGCACACATCATTAACTTACACATGGGTAAAATACCAAAATGTGAGATTGAAAATACTTCATCTCTTTCCCAGACATTAAACTGTACAATCCAATTACAGATGTATTTATCCAGTATCTGTTAACTACACACACACACAGAGGAAGGTGGGATATAGGCACACAATGACAATGAGAAGTCACAGAGTAGCAATGAGTTTAACCCCTGAAACAAAGTACTCAGATTATATTTTGTAAATTAAACCTGAGGCTTATGAAGTTCCTGGTCTCTGGAACATGATCATCTGTACCACTGCACTGTTACAACAGCTGTCTGCACACTTTTATCATTCTTCCAAATGATTTCCATCCCCAGACTGGAATTGAGATGTTTGACTGGCCATTGCCATCACACATGCAAACTATGCTGATCTGGAGACCGAGAGTTCACTAACAGACTGCTCCATGCCAGCTGGCACCAGTGCCTGGGAACATTCCCAGAAGTGCTGATCTCATTAGTAGAGCTGTAGCCTTGGTCTACCCCACTGTGAGATAAACACACTGGCTGGAAGCACCTCCTCCATGTTAGCACACGTTATCTTAAAACTCTTCCGTGACTAAGAATACACACATTGACCAGAGCAGCAGCCAGCCTGATAAGCAGTGATTTACTGCTCTGCCCTGTGAATCCTGAAGCTGCCCCAGCAAAGGCCCTGGTGTACAGAGAAGGACACTGACCAAATTATTGATTCTGCTTTGAGAAAAACAAATTATGCTCCAAGTACAATTTTACCTACAGGACCTGCATATTAACATACACAATACAGTATAATCAACCTGTAAGTATGTATTCATATGAGCACATACACCCTAAAAGACAGCACACCCCCCCAACCCCAAAGCTCTTCCTTTAATGACAGCATCAGATAAACTCTATGCCCTGTTAACTAAACAAAGGTTACAAAGTCAAAATTAAGTACATTAAATTAATATAATCTAGTTTTCCATCAGTTCCTGCTGCATTATTTCCTGCCCAATACAATCTCCTGCTTTATTTTAAAAGGACAGATTTATCATTAAGTCTTTTGAAGCATTAAGATTTCCTCTCTCCCCCCAACAGTTACTGGTTCTGAAACACTCTGAGGTTGGACAATTAAAGAAAGCACTAAGGAAAGACTATGAATTGTCTTCACATCAGCTCTTTAAAAATAAAGGCATTCCTGCTTGGTCAATTGTTTATAGTTTTATTACAACACAATATTCTCAACAATGGCTGAAGGCCTGGTTGTGATGCTAATTACATAGCTCATGAATATTTGTGCAGTTGGTCATTGCACATGACTGAAGTATACTCCATAATTTGGTCCTCTTTTCCCCAGGAAAGCCATTTAATTTTATTTTCTACAAAAGTAATATAGCCATTAAAATCACAGCTGTGGATTTATTAAGAAAACCATAACAGTTAACTCCGTTATATGATATATATATATGATATTTGATACATATGAGATATATAATTGTATATACCATAAAGTCTTGCTTACCTCAGCATAAGCTTCCATATCTTCCAAAAACTGACCCAAGAGTGTGGTAGAAAAAGTTAGATCAGCCACCCAAAAGGGCTCCAAGCTCTGCAGCCATCCTGTATAAAAATACCAAGCCAATTAATACAGAGTGACATGCAATCATTAAATTCTAGTTGCATATTGCTGAGGGAAAAGTTGCTGAGCTAAGAGATCATCTACATGAAAATACTAACACTAGATGTTTTTAAAATAAATATAAGTTGTATCTCCCTCTTCTGTCCTTTTGCAAAAATCATTTTAAGGTTCAGTTCTGCCCCACAGCACTTAAACACCAAGGATAGAATCTAGGACTATGACACAAGTAATACAATAAACTTGCTATGAATAACTCCCAAGAAAACTGATAAAGCTATTGGAAAAACTCTTTCCCCATTTTTTAAATGCCAGTACAATATCTTTACCACAAAGATTTTTCTAAAAGTACGTAGGAAAAAACATATCCTTTCACAGAGGATATACTAAGACCTATAAATTTATTAAAGATTGTTACAAAATTGCACAAAACAATTGGCGTTTAAATGTACCCTGAATAAAACATCCCATTTTTTCAGAATTAGCATAAAATGGCAAATGCAAATTAACTAAAAAGTTCAGAACAAAGTATCTTGCTATGTAGCCAGAAACTCAATTTGGTTTTATGTCAGCTTCCACCTTAGTAGAACCAAACTCGTGTAAGTAAACCCCCAACATCTGCAAGACAGAGCAGGCTCTGAGACTCTCCATGAGCTCCTCTGGCCAAACTTACCAGAGACCTGCTGTGTCAAAGAAGGTTTCTGAGTGTGATCTATGTGCCACCCAACCAGTATGTCCACTGTGTCCTGGAAAGCAATTGTGAAAACAGAGTCATTACCCAATCTGCTGCACCAACATTTCTATTGTAGAAAGAAAATACAAAGCACAAAGGAAGCTCACCCTAAAATTGGTGCTGAAAATATGTGGGTAGCATCGAGACACCAAAAGGATGCACTTGACACACTTGCACAGTAACTCTGGTGTATCAACATTTTCTAGGATGGACTGCAGGCTGGTCATGACAAGCTGAGAAGTACAGCAAAGCCACCAGATATTTCACGTTAAAACATGAGAGAGAACACATTGTAACAAACTACTTTGAGTCAATCAACAAAACTCTACACCTTCTGCAGGAACAAAATGTAAAAAGGATCACATACACTGCATGAAAATAATCACTTCAAGGGGGCATTTGCTTGATATATGGCAGACCCAGAGAACATTTTTCTTTATAGAACAGAAAAGTTTTAAGTCCAATTTCTCCTGCCAAAGCTTTTTGGCTCTGTAAAGCAACTATTAAATTGGAGCACAGACCTGGCCATACTCATTCTACACCCAAAATAAGAAACCCTAGAACTTGAACAAGGGGACCTCGTCTTGTCTGCACACATCCTACTCCTCGTCAGATCTATCCACAATTCCAGTTAGAAATTGTAAATAGGAGGTAGCACAGAACAATCAAAAGGTTGGGTTTTGTGTACTGTTCCACTTAATTCTCTTTTTGGTCTCAACAAGATTCTTCTTGGATCTGCCATAAATACTAGAAAGTTGGATCAAAAGATGCATTATCCCACAAAGACTTGTCATTCTTTTCTAATTTAACCAGAATCTAAGTATCCCATTCAGTCAGAAATTCCCCCCCAGTCATAATGATACTTGCTTATTATGTCAGTATAGCATTACTTACTGTTCATTCCAGTTTAAAAAGTTCATTCAAGCACTGCACTGAGAAAATCATTAAAAAATCATCTTCTGACTTGTAGTCTTACCTGCATTAAAGATGAAAATGCTTTCTTTTCTCCTACAGTCTCTAGTGCTTTGTAGGTTGCACACAAATAAAGAAGTTTAACTTCATCTTTTGTGGATGAACTAAATTTGCTAAAAATCCATTTAAAGATCTTCTCAGCCTCGTAGCTCAGAGAAGCACAAAGAAGGCCAAGACAGCAAGCTCCTTCCTGTCTCAATTCCTGAAGCAATTTGCTACTGTATTTTTGGAGAGGAAAAAAAAGAAATTTAGGATCTCCAACCATGACAGCAAAACAGAAGCATGAACAAAATAAAGCATTTTCTAAAGCAAAAGAAAATATATGCAGAAATGAAGCTGCTTCTCTCCTGAATGGCAGCAGTGGCGAACCTAAGATAAAATTCTAAGAAATTTTCTAAAAAATTATTTCTATGGAGTAAGTCAACTTGAATAAAAGTATGCAAATGTGTTGTTCTGTTTGCAACACACTATCCAACAGAAATAGCTCTTAATATGTAGCTGACTCTGGGAAATAAAACTGACCTAAGCACCTAAAACTTCACACAAACCTCAGCATCTTCTACATACACTCTTAATTGGATGTAAATGAGTCAGCTTGTAAAAAAACTTACTTCATTTTGGAAGCTACACCACAAGAGCAGTGCACAGCTCCACCAGCTGACTGAAGACACCTGAGACAGATGCCACACTACCTACAGCATCCAAGCCACACTTGTGCCTTCACATTCTCTCCAAGGGAGGTGTACTCTAGACAGCCCAATAGTATTGCTGCTATGCCTAAGAGCCTTTACTCCCCCCTAATTTCATTCTGTTCCTGCCATGGGACACCCATGCAAAATTAGCTAATTAATTTCTCTCAACCTTTTCCTTCTCTGTTTCAAACTAATGCTGTCATTATTTTTCCCCTTTAGAGCATTTTTCCAGCTTACCTTTCATTGAGCACATCATGAATGGCAGTCAGGATATTATCCAGTTGTTTAACAAGTACCTGTAATATATGATACATAAAAGGCATAAGCACAGTAATTGCCCAATATTGCCTCCACAATAGGTCCTGTTTACACCCACATTAAACACAACACTGTCAGTTCTCCTTGCCAAGAGAATGCCATTATGCTTTCCATGGCCACTGCAGACTAGCATGAACTATATTAAGCAACACTGCAATATTATCCTAGATGTTATATTTGATATTTATTTACAGTAGCCATGAAAATACTGGCAGCCTGCTATCAAGGTCTGTTCCAAGTTTAGTTCTTGCTGATAACATTACATCAGCATGAAAGACTCATCACACAGCTCATAAGTAGCATCTACTAAAGACCAAATCTCTAATACTAATAAATCAATTGCATCACTGGAAAATTTAATGGAACACAAAATATAATCTGAAGTACTGAAGTTTCTACTTAGGCAACCCTGCATTTCAGTGGAATGGAATACACTTTTGGAGATGAAGCATTATTGGTGAACCAGTGCTTCTCAGTAAACATTACCAGAAAGATTTGCTTTCCTAATATGCACTAAACCCCTGCCATATTAGTGACCCAATTGAAAAATCACACACTAGCTGCAACTGTGTAACATATTAACAGGAAGTTTTCTTGACAAGTTAATAAAACTGTTTATTCTCTTTTCTTCAGAAAGACATTCCTGAAGAATGTCTTCCACTACTTAACACAGTGGATGGTACTGAGTTTTTGTTTTAAGTTTTGAGCAATATCATGCTTTTAAGGGACAGAGATCCACTTGACCCCTCAGAACTCATAAGGGCATTTTGAACATGTGTCTGGTACCTGCAAGGGAGGCTAAAAAGGAAAAGGCATCTCTATAATTTAGAAGCTAAAGCTGGACTCCATTAGATGACAAGTGACTACTGACTTCTACTACTTTACTTTGAACTCATATTTCAACCCTGAAGATGAAAAGAACTCAGTTAAACTACACTAAGTAGTGTCAAGACCTGCAGGAACTACTGCTAGGTTAAACACTACCCATTATGAAGCTTTGGCCTTGGTATCACTTCACATCTGATCTTACAATCATTAGTGAGCTCAGAGAAGCTTAACCAAAAGTTTCTCAGCGACAGACTTTTAATTCTGACCACTAACAAAGCTTGTCATCACTGAGTTAGACATTAGAATGGCAATTTCAGTACGTTCTGAGATACCAATAAATCCAAATAAAATTTAAAAATGGGGAAAACCTCATGGAGAATAATGGAAGTAACTTAAAAAATAACCACAGAATAACTGTGGAAAGCATTTACTTCCTAAACCCTTGTAGTAACAAGAGGAAAGCTGAAGTGTTAATTAGGCTTGCACAGGGGCTGCTTACACCTAGGTGCACAGACTAGAATACTTCCCATATTCAAGTCTCATGTCCTTTGTAAAAGAGCACAATTATCACTGGTTAATTGACATACAATGATAAAGCGAACCAATTTCTTATAAATAAGGACAGAGACAGATCCCACAGCTAAAGTATCAGAGCACTGCTTGCAAATGAGTGGCAGGATATTAAACCATCACTTCCTGCTTTTTCAGTACTTTGAGAACTCTTAAGCTTTCCAAAACAGTGGGGGAGATGTGTCAGACAATATGCTCTTTAATATTTCATTTCAAAATATGCAATACTAAAAATTTATACCCACAGTGGGATACTTCCCTTCCCATCCCCATATCCTTAAAAAACACTTGAGGACATTGGAGACTTCAACAAACCACCAAAAATCCTAAAGATGTAATGAAAACAAAGATTCACTTAGTTCTCTTCCCACGTACAGAGATGTTTAGTTAGAAAGCTGAGTAGCTCTAAGATGAGCTGTTCACAAGACTAAAACACCTGGGTATTTTTAATTTAAAATACAGAAACAGTTCTTGAACAAGACAACACTTTACCCCCCCCTTCCCTCTGCTTCCTTTTTGAGGGATCCAGAGACTATTCCTAAGAGCAGTCAGAGAAAGCCACACACATGCCACGTTAATTCCTACAGTTCAGGTATTCAGCAGCTGGGTTTAAGGCAATACACCCTAATAAAACACTTCCTGAATTATGGAAACAAGTCAGACAATCCAGGAATACACTCTCCTTTCTTGTGGAATGCAATTCTTTGCATACAAGATAATCCTTGCAGACATATCCCAATACTCAGGTTTGAACAAGACAGTTTTATAAAACAAGAAATACCCAATGGTATGGAAAAGGAAGAATTACTGACCAGTTTGTTTTCTGGTTGCTGAATGAATTCTTTCAGTTGCTTTACAGTAGCCAGTCTTCGGTCTCTGTCGTCTTCCCGAGTAATCCTCCGAAGAAGATTTGACAGTCGAGACTCGTCAGAATAAGACAACGGTCGCTCTGAAAAAAGCAATTATTTCTTTTTTCCTACAGCATTTATCAACAGTACTGTATTGCCCAATACATGTATGAGTGAAATCAGTAGGCCATAATAGTCATTTGAGAAAACAATTTAAAATAAATCCTGATTGGTTTTAAACTTTCATAAAAAGGAAGTTAGATGTAAAATATAATTTAGCTACCAAAATATTTCCTTTCTTCATGTGGACAGCCAGCACCTGTGTTGAACTCACTCAGAGTAAGCAGAACTGTCTTACTTCTACACAAAAACCTGGACTTAGTTCCCTTCTACATAAATGGAACTAAAAAAAAATGGTGTGAGGTAAGATTAATCAGACTTCAGATTGAATAAACAAAAATAATTCAACAAATAATATTCTGAGAAAACCTTGTGGAAAAAACAAGCTGCTTCCTGAAGCAAAGAACCAGATTTAAGTTCAAGCAACTACAAAGAAACAGTATTTTCTCTCTGATGGGTAGCAGGGTTCTGCTTCAAAAAGGAAAAGAGATCTGCTCTTCCTCTATTGAGGAAGAAAAGCCCCCAGCACGAAGCTGGACCTGGCTGTTCACTGCAGCAGATCATAACGGGGAAAATGAACACCTTCCTAAGAAAACACTTCATTAAACTTGGCCAATAGCACACGGCACCAGAGACAGCCACAACGCAATTTACCTGCTTTAGCGAGAAATTACCTAAGAATTCATGCAAATAATTAATTTCCCTCACTTGCAAAAAGGAAACAGAATTTCTTTCAATAAATTTAACGTTAGATGTTTCATGGTGGTTCAAATCAGAAGATTCATGGAACGGGATGAGGTCTTCTTAGTCAACATGACTTTAATGAGAAAATCCAAGACAGCTACACACAGCTTTCTGCTCTACTCTGCTAGACATCAGTCATCTGATGTGACTAAAGCAGCTTTATCTTTATTCAGTTAATAGCTAATCTACATTGGCATGACTCCCCAAGAGTGTCAGCTAATTGTCAAGTCACAATCACAACTTTAAGAAAAAAAACAAAACCAAAAAACACCAACCAAGAACACGACTGAAGCTACACTAATCAAAGCACTAGTTAACAAATACCTGTGATACCCACTTTGTGAAAATTCAGCAAGGTCTCAGCCACATGCTAACTCACAGAATACTATTTTAAAAATTGTTTAATGAATATACTAACAAGAAAGCATCAAAGAACTTAAAACCCAAAATCTTGTTGCAGCATAATTCCACTGTATTTTAAAGAAGATACAAAAAACCAAAATGAGTTGTTGAAATCTACAACAATCAAAGACAGCCAAGTTCAAAAGGAGAAACCCTTGAAATCAAACATTTCAAGGAGAGAAAATATACAAGATATAGGCAGCAACTTCAGTCATCCAAAATTATATATCCTAACCTTTTAAGGATTAAAGATATGCTCACATACCCAGGAAAACAGTCTGAATTAACTATTATTTAGTAGTGGCAGAAAGTTTTTTTATTTGAAGAGTTTTCTATTTCCTCTACATAGACATAAAAAGACACTTAAAGGACTACATAATTTTATATCAGGACACCAGAATGGGGTTAAAAAGTGTGAGTTTAACCCTAAAATCACGTTTTTGAAACAGTCATGTCACCACTTACACCTCAGTTCTTCCACCTGCAAAGCACACTGAACATTCCTTTTTCTCCTCTGAAATATTAATCCTTTAGAAGAAACAGCCTGTCCTCATGTTTATAATGTGCCTGGCATAAAGCAGGCAGTTTTTACCAGTGGCTCAACTACTACTTATACTAAGTGATGCAATAAGTGAGAGTGCTTAGTCACAAAGTTTCTATTTTCATTCAAAAATGCTTGGAATAACTTCTTTTTGGTTTTTTTTAAACTATGACTCAAACCTCAAATAGTGGGAAGAGTGAAGCCTTCTTCCTCAAAAACACAAGCCCAGCATTCCTGCACCCTCTTGAGACTCCAAATTTGTTCTTGCTGCATCTCCCAAGACCTTGCCCACATTCTTAGGATGCTTCCAGCTCCTCCCTGGCCTCAGCTGAGCAAGAGGGAGCAAGAGCAGTGGCAGGCTCAGGAGGACACACAGGGTGACTGAGCTGGCAGGATGTGATCACTGCTTGTGCTGCAGCCCAGGGAGAACAGGGAATGGCTGAGCTGCTCCCAAACATTGCTGCTCTTCCCACACTGGGGCTCATTAAGTACCAACTTTGTACTCAGGCATCAACTTGCAAAAAATCCAAAGCAAGTTCTCCTTAGAGATGTCTCTGCCAAATCTAGCTAACCTAAGTCAGGGTTCAAAACTCATCTAAAGGAAATTGAAAGATTGACAGCCTAAGCCAGGTAGTTGAGAGATCTGCCAAACCTATGGAAGAAGCCTCAGCACAAGGAACAGTAAAACAAGATGATAAAACAAGCAAAACAAGTTTCCATCAACACCACTTCATCATATATCACAACAAATAAAATCCATACAGACTGCATAACTACAGTGAACTTCTTTTCATATTTTGAACACAAGAAATGTTGCCAAAAGAGATATCCTCTTCCTGAAAATCAGCAATGTCCTTACCCTGTGATTTCCTCATGTCTTTTGTGGCTAAAGCACGATTCCCATGCGGAACACTGGTAAAATCAGGATTGGTCACATTGTTAACTCTCAGCTCTTGCCCCAACGACTTCCGACCATAAGTATTTTCCCCAGATCCTCCATTGACACTGTAGCCACCTGTGGACAAACCGATGTGACATTAAAACAGGCTCTCAGACCACACATTTAGCAGGGTGGTGAGTTGTGAGTTATTCAATTCATATGCAAATTAGCAGCTCTATCCTCTACCTCCTCCTTTAGCTTCCTTTTTCACTTCCACATGCATCAATGTTTTGTTATATCCTGTAAGTTTCCAGGTCACAGACTTAGAATCTAATCTGTCTTTTTTTTTTTTAAATACATGAAAAAAACACTATTGTCATGAAGTTTAACATCAATTTTGTTGCATTTAATGTTTTCTTATTATTACTTTTACATGAAAGGCTTTGTAAAATACAAGGTCAAACTGCTAGTACACATGCCTAGATACTTTCACTTACTTGCTCCTTTATGCACATGAAATCTCCATTCTGTTTTTGCTATGAATCCACCACACAGGCTAAGTAAAATGGCCAAAAAAAGAAAGTTTTTGAAAAGACAAATATTATGTGTTTGCACAGATTGAACAATTCTCCTTAAACATAAAAAGGTCAACATTTTGACTAATACAGTTAATTCCTTAATTAAATTCAATCCTACATTCTCCCACTTAAGATACATCTTTGGTAACAATATAAAATGAAAATATAAGCATCATTTTCAGTAATTCAATTGCTCTTACTCCTAGATCCACAAGAATAAACATACTCAAGTGTTGAGACTGGAAATTTTCCAGCCTGCCACACCAGTTTGAGGGGCAGGTTCAATACTGCAGAGAAGTGAAACTGTCCCCTGAGCCTGCCCAATCCTTCACTCAATGTATTAGAGCTCACTTCCAAGGAAGATTTCTAAAGTGCCTTCCCTGTCCAAGACAGGGAAGAATCAACTAATGAAATTAAACCCAGAACAACAAAAAATAGGCAAGATTTCTTTCAGAAAAGGTATTTCCACAAATCCACCTACTTCAATGTATAAAAGAAGGTCTGGGGAAAAGGAGAGGTGGCTCCCCATAAGAGGCTGCCTACTGAGACTAAAGGATTGATTAAAAAGTAAGTTCAAACATTGAGGTGAACCTGGACCTTAGTAGATGTAAAGAATGTTTCTTCAAGGCAAAGCTTTTGACAAAAAAGCAGATATTAACTACCAGTATACATCTGTGCATTCCTATACCCATGGGGCTACTCTACCATTACAGAAAACCCTGTGCAAAGTCTCACTTGTAATTAGTTAACTACAATTACAGTAAAGACAGTTTGTATCTATTTAGATTTACAGCATTATTTTTTACAGCTCAGTTTCTAAACAAACTAGCAAGCGTGCCACCTTGACATTATTTTGTCAGAACAAACCACACTGTGCTATGAAGGAAGTAACTTCTAACAGCAATTAATGCATTTGAGCCTAAACATAAGAGCCACATCCTTAGAGGTTTTCAAACCTGAAAGACTTCCAGAAATTATCAATCTGTAAGTAATTTTTATTCTTAACACCAAAAACTGGGGGGAGGCATGTAGGGAGTGTATGGAAGCCAGGAGAGAAAATCTCAAGTGAAAATTCCACGCTGGCAGGCTCCAACAGATGAACTGAAAAAATCTAAGTAAACAAAGAAACTATTCTGCATCTGTAAGCTTACAAATTTCTCCAATAATAAAAATGAACTAGAGATACCTGGAATTTGGTTTTATAGTTAGAATATCCTAATCACCACTTTTCAAGTCACACCTGAACAAAATACCACAAAGTGCTGAGCTAGCAGAGACATGCCCTGCAAGACACAGTACTGGAGGGAGAGCCAGGTACAATTTTCTTCTCAAATGGCACTTTCCCAGCAACTTCACAAACTATCTTTCTGATTTTGTCCAAAACTTACTATTTACTGCACTGCCAGCACATTCTTTAAATACTAGCACCCTTCAAATTATATGAACAACCTCCTATGCCAGTCTGTGATAAACACAGTACAACATTCCACATTAGCAGACAAATACACTCACCTTCCAAGCAGTTTCTCTACTGAAGTAAAACAAATCTTAAGGTTCTCAAACTATGCAGATAAACATGTTTCATGCTTCTGCCACCTATTAACACTACCTACTACTTATAAAAAAAATTAATTTGCATCCAGCTGTAACTTCTCCTAAGATACAGCAATTATTTACAGTCAGTTATGGGCCACAGAAGTCGGAGAGTTCAAATACTTTTTAGGTTCCTGAACAAAAACTCCCAGACTACTATTCCTGTGAGATATTTTTTTTGAGTCTGGCCTGCCTGAGGATTTACATAGTCAAAAAGTGACTCTGCAAGTAAGAAATCCTCCAATATGATATCTGTATTTGGCAATTAAAGAAAGAAAAAAAATAGAATCAGAATATAGATTTTTCATGAATACAGAAAAGACATTATTTGACTGTAGAGCTATTTTCTAGAGATAGTATTTCCACCCTAAAAATTAAAAAAAAAACCCAGTAAAAATTTATGAATCACACATCACATGATTTATATGAAGTCAGACTGAGGTACATGAAAGTAGAAACTTCCATTAATGATAAAAATATAGATCTGACTACTAAACAAGGGCTCCAGATTGGTGCAGTAAAGCTACAACAGGCAATAGATCAGTCTAGTAGCCCGTTTCATCCAGTGCCACAAGTACTAGAGACTATTCAGGAGGAAATTGCAGCCTGAAGACCAGACACATCCAGAACATTTTCTTCAGAAAAAAGTACTTATTCTGTTAATGCATCAAGTCTTCTCTTGCATACTTCTCCTAACACAACTGCATATTTTTCTCAGTATTCACGTCAATCACAACATTTCTTTGATCCCTGACAAATCTCCCCAAACAGTGATACTGTGGCAATGAGACAAATCAGTTTGCTCCCTTTTCTGGGGAGAGGGGGAAAAAAAAAAAACAAAACAAAAGAAAAATTTCTCCACCATTCATTTACTGC
Source organism: Leptocoma aspasia (assembly GCA_013399835.1). Lineage (NCBI taxonomy): Eukaryota > Metazoa > Chordata > Aves > Passeriformes > Nectariniidae > Leptocoma > Leptocoma aspasia. The sequence continues at coordinate 173,429 of VXAX01000173.1, read as the reverse complement.
CTTTCCCTGATTGTCCCCTCCCAATCATACATGAAACAGCAATCTGTGTACCTTTTTCTTCATTCTGTATGTCAGTGTGGACTCTGATATCATCGTGTCTTTGCCGAGACACCACAGCTGAATTTGAGGGTTGTAATCCATAGGAGGCAGAACTGCCCCGATCTCTGGATGAAGAATATTTTAAATTGTCCTGGTCAGCTGATGCACTGTCAGTTCTACAAAGAAAAAAATATTTTTTTAATGTAGGGATATAACAGGAGTGGGATTCACATTCACTTATAAATACAACATATTTAAATGACAATCCCAAATGTATTTCCCTGAAATACAAAAAAAAAAGTTGTTTGTCTAACCGGTTGCTTAAAAAGTGACCTTAAATTCACATTGGGATGGAAATTGACTACTTACCACAGGAACATACAAAGGAAATGCATTCTAGTGTGCCAGTGCCTTTTCTTACGACCTTCTCAAGTCTCTTTTCAGTTGGATGTCTATACAAGGAAAAAATTACTTCCCAGAGGTGACAAATAAAACACAGCTAGGTCCAGGTATGTATCACAGCTGGATGATGCAGTGCCTACCATTTGTGCAAGTCATCACTAATCCACAGACGAGCATTTACGTAATATGCCATGGGCCTTATTGAGCAATATAAACCCTCCTATTAGATGGAAGAATGTAACTCATGATCAGCACAAAAAGCACATACTAAGTTTTTACAAAATAAAAACTGCAAAGAAGGAAGCAGGCTTTACTGTGAAAATACTGTTTAGAAGGTAAATTAAGAGCTGTAATCCTTAAGCATAAATGTCTGCAGATAAAAGGCAGGTTTAAAAAAAACTGCATTAGGTTTAAACCACTCTCATATCAGAAAACTGATACAGACCAGACTAAACTTCTAAGGAGGAAGATTAAAATTATGAAACCAACTCTGGTCCCTAGATATACTAAGTAGTTTAATTTTTAAAAATACAGGACTTTAATAAACTTGTGTGCATGAGACTTTGGAACATAAACTCAACCAATCATTTTAAATGCACTCTTGCAAGCAATGATGGGGGAATGACATTACAACAAATAAAGCAATACTCATCCAAAGGGAGAACTTCACTGAACTCAAGTGTATTTGGAACCAGACCACTGAGATTATTTACAGCAAGCTTTCCCTATGCAAACTCTAAAGATCTACTATATTTACTTAAAGCTTTGGATTGTTCCTTCAATTATTTACCAAAAAAGCAGGACAGATCATTCCTGTTAATTAAGTACAATTTGTGTAAGGATAAACACCACATGTTCTTAAAGAAAATTTCTTTCATTTTTCCTTTTCAAGAGAACACTGTGATTAGAACTGGTAGACAAATTCAGGGAAAAGGGAGTCAAATACATCTCAAGGCCAAAAGGGAAAAACACAGGTAAACTTTTTGATAAGCAGCTGTTACTTAAGCAGTACTAAAGGTTTGCTACTGTCCAATACAGCTCAGCCTCAGTATAACTGGAAGAATACCATGAGCACTGACACTTGCAAAACCAACTGGAATTAAAGACACACATTTTATTCTCCTGAGAATGTTAAAAGACATTATATTATTGGTTTGGAACAATAAGAAAATTGTGCTTTTTCCCTGTTCTCACAGTGCAAGTTGATATTAGATTTGCTTGGCAGGTATTATTCCCTTTTGCACTATAAGCAAGTTCATTTTTAGACATACACAGCAAGACACTTTTCCTCATTCAGTATTCACTGTGCCATCACATCTTGGGCACTTGCTTGGACTATTTAAAAAATAGGCTGTGCTACTCTAGAGGCAAAGCCTTAGTACAAGTCTTAATTCATAGCAGTCAACCAGGATTGTAAAAATCTTTATACAATTGTGCCATCATCATTCACCTAAGCCATGCTGAACAGGAAAGTTCTGCACCCTACCTTCACATGGTATGAACTTAAAATGTGACCAGATCACGTGCAAATTTCCAGCCATACACAGAAACCCCAGATCTTCTCCCTGCCCTAAAACCTCCCAGTTCACTTCGAGCAATTACATTAGCCTTTCAATGAAACAGGCTGACAAATTTTCAGCTGGCAAATTTAAGTACTGATGGCTTCTTACATTTACCTTCCCAAAGGGCATAGCTTTTTTAAGGCAATGTGCTGTAAACTGAATCATCTCCAATTGTCAACCATTAAGGCTGAAATTCCTACATCTGAAGAAAAGCTGATTAAAAGTACAATTTAACACTGCTCTGTGCATCCTCATCAACTGAAGGACTACACATGTTCTCAGCTAACCCCACTTCCCACAGGACAGCCCTTGAATGCTTTGTAAAATTTTCCATTGTGGTAAAATACATGAGCCTATTGTTTCCCTGGGAAAACCCACACACTCCATTCTGGCTTCTGGAACAGCTATCTGCAAGCTAATCTGCTCACACTTTATCACCAACTAAAAGGTGAGTCCAATTTTAGTAAAAAATATGTAATCGTCCTCCTATATATCAATTTAAGAGACAATAATGCCCACTGACAACATTGTTCCCACTACAATAAATGTGTAGCTTATGTAGACTAGAAACTCCTAGCTATCTTTATGAGGCAGAGACAAAAAAACACCCTAGAAAGATGCTGATATTCTGTGACCCAACTGACTGCTAGAGCCCAGAGTGCTCAGAAAGAGGATTTTGAACAGGAAGGAGCTTGCAAGGAGATGCACAGCAGAAGCAGAGCCGAGGACTGAGAGACCTGTGCATTTCCAGCTGCCCAGTGACACATGCCACTTCTCAGGTGGGAAGGGAATTCCAGAGCTGCACTCTAGGCTCCTGCAACACCACTCTGGGACCTTGTGGCTCATCAAGACCTGGGACTGTGACCCCAGCTCCTGCCCCTGTGCTCCCTCGACCCAGGACACCTGGGTGACACAGGGCACTGCTATGCACACTCACTGCATGCACAGGCAGAGACACTGAGTTTCCAAATCCATTTCTGAAAGATACCACTTTTCATGTCAGGAATGTGGTTATGATTTTGAAAGACAGCCCCCCAGAACTCAAGGGCAGGCACTCTGTGTTCAGATACTTGTCAAAGTCTTAAAAATAATTACTTTTTCCGCCTCCCTCCCGCCATTTCACCAGGCAATGGGCAGAACCGTACTGCTGGTTACCTCAGCTCATGCCTGCATTTCAGGAAGGCACTGTTCCTGCTCACATGGTGATACTTCCACTTAAATTGCACTGCACCAAGCAGATAGCAGGCTACACAACAGACCTAATGCTCACCATTATCCTATGTAACAACAAATTTAAGTTACATACATTGACACTGCCACAGACCTAGCAAACATCATATATTAACAGAGACTCAATGTACCATGTCAGCAACAGATAAGCCAAAGTAAAAATACAAATGCTGCATTAGACAAAGTCAAAATGGGAAATTGCAAGGATGAACATGACTACGATTACCTTATACTGCAGCTTCTAAAGTTTATTTGGCACTTTATGAGAGACTACACTGTATTACTTCTACCTGAAAAGCTCACTGATGGAGACTAAGTGAAGTACTTCAAGAGCTCCCATGAGAGTTTTCACCTGTGTTTGGCTCTGGTGGAAGATTACCCATCACCACCAACTGCCTGCAGACACTGTTTTAGCAGTATCATTTAAACAGAAGATACTGCATTCAGTTTTCTGCAGGGTGATTTTAAACCTGCCTTTGTCCATTAGAAAAAGAAAATAGTTCACCCACCTAAATAAGCAGAAATGGCCACTCGTGTGTCCTCCCTCTCCAAAAAGGCTGCTTATTTTTTTCCATTGGCATATAAAAGGAAACAGACTTTTCAAAAAGAAGTCTATTCTCTCATTCCATCAAAAGTATGAATATGATTTGACTTGCCAGTTTGTCTGACTGAAGAGAGCATGGCTAAGAGCAACTATTTAAAAAAAAAAAAGAAAATCTTTATCTAGAAAAAAAAGAAAAATAGATCAAAAATATATTGTTACTTTATTTATATGGAAGCCTTAAGAATTTTTGTCCAAGAAACTCGCTACAATCTGGCATATACTGTTCATTATGTGTAGCTTTTTCAGAATCAACCCTGCCATATGGACATTATTTTGAGACAAAAATCACTTAATTATTCTATTTGGTTTTATTTCCAAGTACAGGACTTACGTGAAAGATTTACTCCAAGACAACTCTGCGAGCTCTATTATTGTTCACGTCAGTTGATTTTACTTGCTTATTTGCTCTATTTGCCAAGTTTATTTGAAGTAATGCAGATAAATTCTTCATTACTGAAATTCTTTATCAGTAAAATATTTAAACTTAAAGGAGTCACTGTATTCACCCAAATTAACAGCTTCCCACCAAGTTTCTGACTGTTCTGCCACTGGCATACAGAGCTTCCTTTTGCCATGATCTTCACATCACTTGGTCCACCCTGCCAAGCCAGAGCCTGGCTAAGCCCACCCCAAAGCCTACTTTTGCTTCTTCTCCTGTGTTGAGAAAATACAAGTGGCCACGTTTTCTGTTCATGAAATAACTAATTAACTGTCCCCCTACTGCAATTCTGCTATCTCCATTGCTGGACATCTACCTGCCATCACAGTAGCATTTCAAATCACCTCCTGATTCCATGTCACTCCCTTTTAGCAGCAGTTCACCAATTTCATTCTGTTCCACGATGGGCATTATTAGAAGGGAATGTCAGGGAAAGGTACCACATACACACATCCTCTTCTTTTTCCATGGGTATATTCCAACAGACATCTTGGGGTACAGGATGTTGAACTAGCTAAACCCTTGGTCTGATTTGGTATGGCTGTTCTTGTATGGAAAACAATCTGCACTCCAAGTTTCTTCGGCTTCCCACTGACACACTTTCACCTTCTTTAATCTTTCTCACATCTCATTCTCCTCTGTCTTCACATTAAAAACAAAGGTTTTTACATTACAAATTTCAGCTCCTCCATTTTAGCAAAACCCAAAAAAAGTTTGGGAAGGTGTGAGATCAAAGAGTTATCAGCATATTTAACACAACTGTGAAACGAGATCAAGAATTACGGCTGCAACTCCAGAACTGAACCCGTTCCTGTTCAGTATCTCCCACATGCAGTCCACTGAATCTCTTCCCAAGGTTTCCACTGATGTTTTCACAATGGCACCTTACAACTGATCCTGCATCTCATTCTTTAAGCTGCCTTCAACATCACTGACTACTCTTCTCTCTCCTTCCCTATCTCAGTCTTTGCTCTCCTCTCTCTCAGCTACCCCTGAAGAGACAGAGAAGTCATATCCACTTATACCCTACATGACTCTACACCCATGCTTAGGTAATCACAGCAACATCCTCAAACATCTCTGTTGCCAACTTTCAGGTCTCTCACCTGTGCAAACTGCTGTTTCAGCCTATTTCTAACAAACATTTTACAGGTACTTTGTTGTACCTGAAAGCACAGAAGAAACAATCTCTGTTTCAACTTTCCTTCTACACAGCACCTGCTGCTATCACCAGCTTGTCATCCCTGCCTGGATCCAGCATTATGATCAGACAATCTCCACAGTGAGTGCTTGCTTTTTGTAAAAGACATGCCTCTGCCCTTCACAGCCATGTGAAAAGCACTGCTCAGAACAGCACCTTCCTGGGCCATTTGGTCTATTGGGTTTCTTTGCTCCCTGCCAATATCTCCCAACCTGTCTGAATTAAAGACAGGGTACTTACTTGTCCTCAGTTACAAACTTCCAGCCAATATTCTCTCCTGCTTAGGTCACAAGCTACTTGGAAGGAGACCATATTTTACTGTCTTGTCTCATCAAGTCTAAACCCATGAGAACCAGGCAGTAACTTGCTTTGGCACCATGCTAACAAATTACTAACTCTTAACACTGACTTATGTTGTAGGAGAAGGACACACACCATTTTCATGATTTCAGTACTAAAACCTAATAGGACACTGCTGGAAATTTGCTCAGATATGAAAGATGTTGTTTTACACATTTTCACATCCTCCCCTGCTAACCTACATTTATGATAGGAGAGACAGAGAGGTCCTGTTAATAAAAATCTTACCTTCCTTTTCACACTTTCACCTAAGAATGCCATGGTGCACCCTGCACTTGCTGACCTGCTACCCCGCACTCACACTCCTGCATTTCCTCCCAAAGAGCAGTACTGCTTGTTTCAGTACATTATTAGCCCTCAGCAATCTAACAAATTAACTCTGTTCACACACAAGGCCTGTACACTGAAATGATTTTATTTTTTGCCCCAAGAGTAGTAACAGGGAAAATTCAGTGAGAATTGTTGAACAATGAGAAAAGAAAGAAGCAAGCAAAGGTCTAGACAGCTGCAAAGATTAGGAGAAGGGGGAACAAGATCTTATCAAGCCTTCTCAAAAAACCCTTCACTGTTCTCTGTCACATCCATGCAACATCTGTCTACAAAGTTTTTGTGTTGCTATTAACTAAGTCTGGTACACAGCAGTGCACAAACTAATACGCCCCTATACATCAGGACAACTTCTTCCTCTGTAACACAGAGACAGCTCTATCTGTACACACACTGTTGGAAAACCAGTCCATGTGCATCTGATGTATGACTGCACCCACACACACAAAAAAATCTAATTTTAATTTAAAACTACTTTTCCTTAAAAAAAAAAAGCTCTGTGCTGCAACTTTCAGTTTCACACTGTTTTTACCACAAGCCCCAGTACTGATTAGCATCACTAAAAACTGAGAGGAATCTGGACCTACTAATGAAAATCAATCTTGTCACTTTTACACACACAAAAAAGTGCATTTGAAAACAATCCATCTGATGATACACCCATGTATCAGCAGTTCCTTTTTCTGCCTTTAGGAACTTGAAACAACTACAATTACTACAGCTTTCACTACTTGGGCCACTTCCTTCACCTCTTCCACGCCCTGCAAGAATGCACTTACCAGCAGTATCACCTGAAGTAAACGAAACAAAAAGGCAGCAGAAAGGGGAAGGAAAGAGTATGTGGGTAGATTTGTGTTGTGGGGTTTGTCCAAGATCATGTTTCAAATTATGAAAGAAACACAGACTGTCAGTTTTATATAAGAGATCTCCCTTCAACCGTGCAGGTGATTCACTTTTAAAAAGTAGTTAACACCAAATTGACAGACTGATTTAATCTCTGCACTGTCCTTAAATTCATAGTGTAGACTCAGGTTTCCCATCACCAATCTTTCTGAGATGTAAAAAAATGGAGCACCGCATGTAGATGAAAATGTGCTGTGTTTGGGATTGTGTGAACATTTCTGATTCCTGGTATCCCCCACTGTAATAATTTTTTAAAAAAAGTAATCTTTAAATGAAAGGATACAGTTAAATTCTGAAAAGTGCCACGACCAGTGTAGAGGTGTTGGCTATTTCTAAGCAGAAGCTCTTGATCACACACTGTGATGGAAACAGGCAAGGCCCTGTCCATGCTGAGGCTCCCTTAGGCTGCCACACTTCCTCTGGTGCTCTCAGAGCTTTGCGTCTGCTGTGGCTTTGTGGACAATTATTTTAGCAGCCCAGGTCACATAGCTGTATTTGAGAGCTAAGGAGGCACCAGACTACCGGGAACACACCAGAGCCACACACAGAGGTAACTTCTCAAGCCAGCCTCACCACCAGGCAAAGCATTTCTGCACCTACACTCTTGGTTTCACTTTCACCCTTAACACTACTGAATCCACTGTAGGCAATACTACATTGGATAAAATCAGCTTCCTAACCCTCACAAGATGTATTTTTTAAGATAAAAAGACAGAACTCATGACAAATTCATATATCCAACCAAAATGCATTTATAGAAGTCATCCACTGCAAAGACACATCCAATTTCTTCCAGGTGCAAAGGTCACGAGTTAGGGCCCAGAATTACAGACTGCAGCCCAGAAAACTGAAGCAAAGAAGTAGGTAAGGAGTAAGAGACCAGTCTTAAGTCTCTCCCCAAAAAAATCTAGATGCTCTAAGAAAATATCACCAATGAGGTTCATAAGTTCTTAAGTGAGGAAAAAATAGTAAGTTATGTGACCAAGTATTTCAATCACAGAAAAAAAATCGAATTTAAATAACCATGCTCCATACACCACTAAGAATTGAACAGCCTCTAGCACTGGCCCAGGAGGCTGTACTGCTGTTCAAGCAAAAGGAAAGCTTCTTTCACAGTAAACGCTGAATTGACCTTCACATCCACCCAATTTTTCTAGTCCAAACTACATGAGACTGGGACCATCACCTATTAATATATTCCCAAGCATCTGCCACTCTGTTCTCCACTGGAAAGTTTGTAAGTAGGGTCCCATGTTGTGTTAAACTCTCAAAAACATTTAAAAAAGCCTCAAATCCACATATTTTTAAAAAAACTAAGAAACACCAAATTTATTTAGGATTTCCACATGACAATTCTGATGCTGAAAACAGCAAGGCTTAGCAGTAGAGCAAATACATTGGCATGAGATACATTAAAAATAATTAAGACCTGAAATACACTCTATACATCTAACTAAAGTGAACAGACTCCGAATTTTACTAAAACGTGCCAGGTGTAAACACACCTAAAGCCTTACAACACATTTTAAGTAGGCTGGGGTGAGAGCTTATATAGCTCAACTATTCTGCCCAGATTAAAAAAAAAAAAA
>VXAX01000173.1:121032-164223 GCA_013399835.1 Leptocoma aspasia | reverse complement strand
ACGGCAGCGAGGGTGTCCCAACGCCAGCAGCGTGAAGGGATCGCGGAATCACTGGGGTTGGAAAAGACCTCTGAGATCATCGAGTCCAACCTCTCTGCGAACATCACCACGTCAACTGTACCATGACACCGAGTGCCACGTCCAGTCTTTCCTTAAACACCTCCGGGGACGGTGATTCCACCGCCTCCCTGTGCAGCCCATTTCAGTGTCTAATCCTTGTTGTGAACTTCTTCCTAATATCCATCCTAAACCTTCCCTGGGCACTGCTTAAACGATGTCCTGCCATCCTGAGGATAAGGGTGTCCCGGGCCCCTGAGGAGCCCCGGGGTGCCCAGGACATGGCGGGAGGCGGCGGCTCCCAGTCCCCAGTGTGAGGGGAGCCAGGGGATCCAGACCCCGAGTCCTGAGGGGAGCCAGGGGATCCAGACCCCGAGTCCTGAGGGGAGCCAGGGGATCCAGACCCCGAGTCCTGAGGGCAGCCTCGGCCCCCGGCGCTGCGAGGCTGAAGTTTCCAAGGCGTGAGGGGAGCCTGGGGCCCTTGAGCCGCGGGAGCAGGCGGGGCTGACAGGACCTGAGCAGGGCTGGAGGGCGGACTCTGCCCTGCTGCCATCTCCCCGCTTCGCTCTGCACGGGTCTGTCTGCGCTGCCCCACGCCTCGCTGGAGTCTGCGGGGAGCTGTGTCCCTCCGAATGGAGCAGATCCCCATCCCCACGCTTCTCCCCACTGGGACACGTCGCCGTGCATGAGTGACGGGGTGGCTGATGTTCAGCAGCCACCAGCAGAAAGCTGACCAGGCCCACGTGAAACACTAACTGAACCCCTCAGGTTTCCCAATCTTCCTCACAGGAAGCTTCTAAAATGCATTTCAAAAGCAAAGCAGTGTCTTTCTAAGCCCGGATACATTTCCAAAGCTATCTTCACAGTTGCTGGAAGGGCATTTGGTGCCCACTGTTGGCAAAGCCTGTCTGTTACCAGGAAGGCAGACAATTCTGAGAGAAAAAAAGGTCGCTTCCATTCAGTAGATATTCTAAGGACATTTCCCCAAAAAAAGGTGTGTGCACTGTCTCTGGCGTATTTTTATTTCTCCTGCAAGAGAACATTACATTAGCTGATTTGTTAAGTCCGATTCCTGACAGCAGAATATTCCTTAGTTATGAAAAATCATAGTAGTTTTGGTCAGATAGTCAGCAAAGAGACATGAGTAGATCAAAATCTTTTTTAAATTGCAATTTCCAACGCTTGAGACCACTGCAAGACCTGAGGAGACTTCTGAAATTCTCCTGTGCCTTTTTCCATATTAGAAATCCTCTAAATATGCCACGGTTCTGTTGGAGTCTTCATTCAGACAGATGGCATCCTGCTGCCTCCCTTGGACTCTGCTGGACAGCCCTCATCCTGCTGATACAGTCCTATTGCCTTGCAGTCAGTTAGCAAAGCCTGCAAGACATAGAGATTTCAAAATCAATTTCAGGACAAAAAGAAAAAATTCTGTCATAAGGTTTCATCACAATATAATGCCACTTTCATGCAATGACCCCTGCCCATCAGTCTGAGTTTCAACTGATGTACATTTGTGTATCTTAAGTGAATTAGTTTTGCAAAACCAATCGATTCCATGAGCCATGACAGATTTTTTTCTGGTCCTGTACAATTGAGGTGGACATCCAGAATTACACAATATGCCGCAAAATAGTTTTCTGTAAGTATAGCAGCAATACCTGCTGCAAAATTGCTGACCCTTCCCAATTAAGTCAAGCAGATCCTCTGCCCCAGTAATGCAGGAAGTGATTATTTTCTTTTCATTACTGAGTAGCATCCCAGTGGTAACAAATATGAATCACTTGTGGGACAAGGTAATAGTAGCAATGTGTTTTTAACTACACTTCCAATTAATTTTCCAAGGGGAGGCAAGAAAGCAACCTGGATACTATGACCAACAACTGCCTGTGTCCACCAAGAGTTTAGGAACCACTGATTTAGTGTTCAGTAGAGTAAATTTTGTATCAGAAATCTTGTATTCTAGTGGTGAATTTGCTGCAGTGTGTGTGGTCTAATGCAGATCCCTCTTCAGAGTGCAGTTGTGTCCATTTGTAAAATGGATCAGTGATGTTCAGCTTTCTAAACTGCTTTTGTGCACAGCCTTAACACTGTAAAATATTATATAGCTGCCAAAATAAAAGATATTCTAGATTTGTTTCTACAAAGATGATTATATTGTGAAATTTGAATGGTATTAAAGATATTAGTTAAAAAGCTCATCAAGATTTGTGAGATAGAGTAATAATTATTCCTAGAGCATTTTCTCAGTAGCAGATTTCAATCTGCCAAAGATGGATAAGGCCATTCAGATATCACACTAGGAATTAAGAAACCCAGGGAAGTTGAGGCCAGGATTTCCAAAACTGCCTTCTAAATTTCAGTCTTCAAGTTTGGAACTTGGATGCTGAGTAGCAGCACAAACATCAGTCGGAGCTGTACATTCTGAAGTCTTGCTAAAAAATAAAGTGTTTAAATACAGACCCTCTCAAATCAGAAATATATGTACCTAGAAGACCTGCCTTAAATTTCAGAAAGAGTCGATGACACTTATGGACATAGATGCCCTGTCTCACTTCTGGATGTATGCTCAGTCCACTCCATCAAAGTGCCCACATCCATCCTAATGCACAACTCCGGAGTGACAGACACTGTGAACCACACTTTTCCTGCTTTGTAATTCATGCTAATGATTTCTCGATTTAATATATCAAAGCAAACTGCATTAATCTGAGTGTTATTTTTAGTTGGAATGAAGTGCAGATTGTATATATTTAATGTGCCGAAATAGGGTGGTAAGCACCATATTGCGTCTTTTACCCCTGGCTAATTTATTTCCTTACTAAGCAGTAAGGAGAAACCAGCATGTGCTGAGGATTGCAAGTCACTCCTGGCCCTTGGCTCCCTCTGATCCATAATAAAGCTACAGATTGAGAGAAAAACAATCACCAACCATGAGAGGGAAAGAGATGCTATTTCCTCCTGTGGAAATAGAACAGAAGCCAAGAAGCAAAACAGTATTTAACTAGAGCAGAGATGTACCAGTCGCCAAGATCCTGTAGTCTGTGTATTTCAGATAGATGCCTCTTAAAAATTAGAAAGGATTCTTAGAAGAGTTACATCCTATACCTGCCAATTCTACTGTTTTGATGGCAGAATCCAGTTTCTATGAATAACCAACCAAATTTTCAGTTGAATGGCCAAACAGACTAATTTCTGGGCATAGCAGTCTCAGAGCACATGTGGTGTGTGGTCAGTCTGTGCAGGCACTGAGAGCAGGGGGTGTCCAGAACACGTTGTACTGGAGGCTCAGGCACAGCCCCCAGGCGTGCACAGGAGCCCCCCAGGACTCCCACTGTGCTCTTCATTAAAAACGTGGGCAGGTACAAACATCTACAGAGGTCTCTGCCCAGCAGGGACACTGTCCATCAGCAAATGCTGCAGCCCCTAACGAGACCTACCTTGTCTCATCCCAAACTGGAATTTTTCCTTATGCTATGAGGTGTATTGATACAGAAATCCAACATAAAAATAATTCTAATAACAATGCAAATTGAACCATTAGTTCACCACCCGTTCAACACCAGTTTTGTGTTGAAAATCATTTTAGTGTAAAAAAGTCAATCTTTTGTTTTGAAATTCCAATTTGGATATCAACAAAAAACTACTTTTACCTTCTTTTATTTGTATAAAAGACTAAGGAAACATTGTTTTATTTTTTTCTGAGTATTTATAAAGCCACTTTGAATTTAAGTGGGATAGCACATGCAACCATCTGCTCCATTTCCTCAAGGTCTTTTAGAGGATATATTTTCCTGAACAGTATTCTTCTACAACAGAGCAACAAATATAAGGCATTAAATTTCTTAGAACTTGTTCTCCTGAATTTCCTTATGATTATTACAACTTTAAGGCATTTTACATCTCCTAGGTAAAAAGTACATCTCCTAGCATTATGTACAGTATGTGAGTAAATATCTGAGTTCCTGTCACAGACATCATCCTATCATAGATTTATTACATCGTGGGCTACATTAGTCCTTTTTTATGTGTATAAGCTGTTTCTTCATATTCTGTTTATTAGCAGTATGTTTTTCTGTTTATTAAGTGTATACTTCCTTAAATGTCCTAGATATTATTACATATTACCAGCAACAGTCATACATAACATACAAACTGAGCACTTCCATTTAAGTGGCAGGTTTCTAAATAGTTGTTGCAGTAATTTTGACCTGACAAATACATAACCTAAGCCATTTTCAGGTCTTTAAAACTTTAGGTCCCTAAAGTCCATGGAAAAATAGTAGGAGAGTAATTTATTTTGTTGATACAAGCAGTCATATTATATCTGTTGAATTTCAGCCAGGGTAAAAATGGTGAGATAACCCAAAGCAGTAGTGTCCATGCTGGTTTCAGGAGAGTGGGAATTGCAGCAATCCTTTTCTGAGTTTTGGAACACACACTGAGCTCCTTAGAGGAAAGTCATAGTCTGCCTGCAGTGTGTTACGTAGTTAAATTGACAGCATTGTAACAACTCAGTTACAAAAATTTTTCAACGTCTCTGAAAAGCAAACTTCATGGAACAGCTGAATATCTGATGTGTAGACAGCACTGGCTGAGAATCAAGTGTGCTTTTACTGACAGCAGCTGCAAGGTGCTCCACGAGCAGCAGCTCCCTCTCCTCTGCTCAGTGACACAGTGCCGTCCTGCCCGAGATGTTCTGTCACCTGCAAGCCAAGCGTGGCTGCAGATCAGCTCATGGTGCTGCAAGAGCCGGCTGCTCAGGCAGTTGTGGGGAGATTTGTGCTGCTTGTACTATTCCTGAGAGCCTGGGCAGTAGCCTGAGAAGCACTGCATCCTGCCAGAGGGAGAAGCTGGATCGGGGCTCACGAGCAATTGCACATTATGAAATGCTGCACAGTGGTGGAGCAGAGCTGGCGTGCTCTGTACTGCACTGCAGAGAAAGGCAGAGTTGCAGCAAGAAGCAGTTATCTCTCACCGTGGATGCCAATAGTACAAGATTATTATACTGTGAAGCCCCTTTGAAAAATTAATGGTGTACTTGATGCTTCACTTTTCTGGTGAACCTGAGAATTTCCACCTGTTAGACAACTGCTCTCGCACATAAATTTTCATGCTCTGCAGACCCAAGTTTATGTCATGTTTGTTGAAAGGGTAATTTGAAAGAGGCTGCCAGGAAAGTATCAAGCCTTTAGGTGTAATAAGCCCAGAGAAATTTGTTTGAATGGTGTAATGAATCCAACTTGTTAATTTAGCTCAAGTTTGGTGCTTATGCTGATAGTGGAGTGCTATGAAAATGAAAAGAAAAATTGGCCTAAAAGGTGCAGTACAAATAGAACTGAAACGTAAACTCCCTCAAGGTATTTATCCTTTAATCTTCTCTAATTTTAATTGCTTTTTCTAGGCTTATTTTCCTACCTTTTTTTAATGTATTCCAGATCTCAACATTACCAAGTCCTTATCTCTCCATCTTTCCTTGAAGCCTCTGGAAAAGACTTTGATGAGATCAGTAGAGATGTCACTTGAGTCATACTTCGTGAGACAGCTTGATAACCAGCCTTTATGACAAAAAACACAGTATCAGAGCATGAAAGAGAGAAGCCATGAGTCCAAAAAGAGAGATTTAAGCAGCAGGTCCTTATCTCTCAGAGTTCAGTGCTCTGACCCAGACAGTGTTCTGTGGGACTAATTTTATGTGTGATGTACAACCAAATTATCTGTCAGTTTTACACACATTTCTCAAGCACCTCTCAGGTTTTCTCACAGCCTTTCTAAGGGCATTTTTGTGGAAACTCACAAGTTGAGGTGTCCAACCACAAAGCTGGCAATGGGACCAAAAGTAATTCCTGGAGGACCCATGACTCATCTGCTGGCCAAGGGACCATGTAAGCTCTGCTTTCATACGAAACCTAAAATCTTTCACATCTCTGGATGCTTGCATGATAACGTGCTAACAGGGTGGGAAAACACTTATCAGCAGAAGACAAACTGAGTTGGATAGACTTGTGGCATGTGGATAAAATCAGGGTAAACACAGGGATCAACAGCAGTTTCTCTGGTTCTTCTGCAAGCAGGGCACTGCAGAGGACGGGCATCCCTGTGACAGCGGTCACTGGCACTATCTAGAGCAAGCCCAGGAGGGTTCAAAGTCTCCACAAGGGGAATTGAAGCCCCAGGCACTGCTCGGTTGAAATCTCACCTGCATAGTTGTTATTGCATGTCATTTTTGTGAGAAAGGCTGTGTCCATGTCTGAATAATGACACAATTCAATCTGAATCAAAGGAAGATAAATTGCCTTTTACTGCCAGATACGTGCAGTGCAAGGACTCAGTATTCCTTTGAGCCTATGAAAAGCTTGGTGTGGGAGAGCTGTCTAGCATTATGTAAAAGAGAATCTGATTTCCCAAATAACATACACGCATTGTAACCACCAAATCATCTTCCCGTAGTGCCCTGTATAAATCACTACAATTTGCAGCTTCTCTAACAACAGCCTTACAAACCACAGCTTCCTTCAAAAGCAGCTTTGACTCATCTCCAGGCCAGGGTGAAAAAATAGCATATGGCTTTGTGCATGAAAAGCACACGTTATTCCCTGATCAACCTGATTTCTGACTTTTTCTCAGATTTTCAAGTTTTGCTTTTTTCAGCCTCCATAAAGTTCTTTTAATTCAATTTTTGCATGTTTACAGAAAAACTCCAGGGATTTACTCAGAAATAAGCAAAAGAACGACAGCAGATCTCATCAAGCCCTATTGACATATTCTTTCAAAATTTTTTTTTCATGCTCCTTAGTCCCCAGTACTTGTGATTTCTCACATAAAAACATGTTATTCTATAAACTGCTGTATATCTTAAAGCTTTCTAGGCAGAAATTACATTTTTTTTTAACGTTTAGAATAGTCAGACCTTGATCAGGTTGGCATCTTGAAGCATAACATAATACTAATAATTCTGTTGTAGAAAAGAGCTTCATCATCTGAAGCAGAATGAGGCCTTAAACAGAGCACATCTCTTTCCTTCTCTTTGTCGTTGTTTTCCTAGACCACGTTTATGCTACACTTTTTCCCAGTTCCCTGTAGCACCACCATCCTCCTTACCCACAGCTCGTGCAGCCAATGCACACAGAGCATTACAGCCCTGTTAACAAACATGATCAGCCTTTCATTCAGCTAGAAATATTACATAAACTTACTGTTTTCTTTCACATAAGTTCCTTTAAATTCTTATTTGAAATAATAATTAGGTTGTTTTCAACATATGGTTTGCAATTATTTGGTTCTTTCAGTTTCTTGAACTTGTTGTTACACAGTCTTACAGATATGGCGATCCTTCAGAATAAATAAAATTAACCTTGCAATAATCACTAATGCACAAAGATAGTGCTTCATCATGGTGCTTTTTCTTGTTATTTCTGTTCACTGAATATAAAAGCAGTCGATGTTTTGTTCTCTCAGCTCATTCATTCAGATGTTTTTGTAAAACACTGACATTAGAAGCTGCCCTGCATTTATTCCATGTCTGATGTGCCATTAGTTAAACACCTACTCTCCAGATAAATGGAATTTAGCTCCAAGCATGCAGACCCAGTCCACCAACCCCTTAATGACATGTTTGCAAATCCATAAATCCTGGCTGTAAGCTTTCACCAACACACAGCTGAAGAACAAGCCAAGCCTTTAAACACCCAGAAGAAAACCCACGATGAGACAAAAAAGTGTCTCAGAAATATAGCCATATGAACCAGAGCTGCACATGGAATTGCTGTCTGGGGATAGTTACCCCTATGACATGCAATCCCATGTGTGGTGTGTACATACATATATACATTTCTATGGATACTAACTGGATCAACATAATTGACTTCCTTCAAATCTGGAATCCAAGTTGAAAACAACAAATCTAAGCTTGAGTGAAATATATCCTTTACCTATTGAACTTCCCAAGATTAAATATGGCACTGAAGCAAATTACAAAGCAGCCCGTCACTGCTGAGACACATGGAAATGAACTGCTCAGGGTAGATTTCTAATGCATTTCTTCCTCCTTCTCCACTACCTGTGAGTGTGTTGGCTGCAGTGTGCTGGCTCCGTAATGCAGAGGGAGATTTCAGGGTGCACATCCTACACCAGCCCAGCTCTGGGTTGTGCTGAGCCAGCCACAGTGCAGCACATGGAAACAGCCCAATACACATCAGGGAGATGCACATCAGCATTTTAAAGCAATTTCATGTGCAGCCAACTGATGTTATAAATCAGTGAACAGAGAGTGATTTGCATAAGTGACAGGATATATGTGAATCCTTTGGGTTTCCCAAACCCTGCTTCATTAGAAATCATGTGCCTTAGTAAAATATGTAAATTTGTACATTTTTGTTAAATGACTGAATTGATTAATTACTTCATTTTATTTATTTATTTATATTCTATTAGCTGGGTTCAGCTGTTCCTAGTACCTGTTGAATATTTATGGCCTTGTGTAGCACTAAGGTGGAGATCTGGAGACTGTCTGGCTGCTTACAGATTTCTGGGTACAGATGGACTCTGACTTACACAGGGAAGGTAACGGAGTCACTGTCCCCATCTCAGAGCCCTGCTGTGGCCTTCCTGCCCCAGCAGCCAAATGACAGTCTATGTGCTCCTGAGGTACTGCAGGGCATAGACTGACATATTAATACAAGCTGGAATTGAGGATTATGCTAATATGTCAGGTTGTGCACTGGACTGGGGAAACAGGGCAGGGAGCTGGGAGCTGCAGCCTCAGCTGCCATCTCAGAGTCTCACCACAGAGCTGTAATTGCCACCTTGAACACGGGACTTGATTATTTTATAGGCTGTCCTATTTATTTTTGCTTGCTTACTTGCATCCACTTTGGAAGGGATCTTTCCATGGTATTAAGTCCCCATTGGACCATTTTGCAAGGATCCTTCTCACTTGTGTCTCAGAAAGAAGACACTCTGGTGTGCTCAAACCCACTGCTGCAGGCCCTTCAGCCAGCAGTGACTGCTTTCCTGTGCAGCAGCTGTTGTAAATCCCAAGTGATAACTTCTCTTATGTCTTGCTTTTCTCATTAAAGCCTACACTTCTGTGCTGGCCAAAGTGGTTTGAGTGCACATGCTTGGGCTCCTCCAGGCTGCTGGTTCCACTTCTACTGCAGGGCTGCTGCTGTTTCCAGTGCAGCTGCACCACAGCTCTCTGGGAGCCAAAGTGCCCCTGCTTGACTGACACAAACTCAGGTGCTGCCCCGAGGGAGTGCAGCCCATCTGCAGCGTCAGGAGGCTGACAGCTCTTGGAGCTGATCAAATCCAGCCACGGATCCTCCCTCTCACTGCTTCCCTGCACCCTGCTAGTCCTGCTGCACTCTTCCCTCTCCCCTGCCCTGCCACAGAGGCCAGCAGAATGGTTCTGTTTCCCTCTCCTTTGCACTGTTAGAGTTAGGTATTTTTCTTGTTTTCACCTGTATTCAGAACTCAGCAGAATGCCAGCTGGAGACCTGGAGAATGAGAGGGGTTGGGACTTGGAGAGCCATGCCAAGTAGCCAGGGCAAGCATTTGGCTGCCTCCCACACTCGAGGCTTGTCTCAGCTTCCAAGCCGTCCCCACTGAAGCCACCTTTGTGTAGCCCTGCCCTTAGAGCTGTGCTGTGTCAGCTCATGAGGGCTCAGCACAAACAGTCCCTGGCACAGCCAGGCCGGACACACAGGTGAGCAGCCAAAATTAAACAGCACTCCTTGTTCTGAGGAGTGAGTTATGAAATACATATTCCTTGTGGGACACTGGGGAGTTGCTAAATGACTTTGTGATAGTCTCCATAGCAATGGAAAAGCATACTAAGAGGAGGAACCACAGAGAAGATGTATGCCAGAGATATGTCTCCTTGACAACAACCCAGGCATGGGACTGAGAGAGCTGCCTGGAGGAGCTAAAGCTGGATCCTCATGCCCTTCTCTCTGAAGTGACTCAGGACATCAGAAGGAGCTGCTCTTAATAAAAGCACCAAGCACAAGACAAGAATAAATTAAACCACTGACACTGATCTACATGAGTTAGAAATATATGTATGGGTATATCAGTTCCTTTACATACCTATATGAATCATGTATGAATTTTATATATTCATATGCTGTGAAGTCAAGTATTCAAAAATTATCAGTCTTACTCTAGGCCATGCATCTGTCTCCAGTTCTCCTGTCTCTTTGCCTTTCAAGATATTCTTTAATAACATGATCAAGGAGATTTTTCTTGTAGGATCCATGCCTTGTTCAGCACAGTGGGCAGATGATGCTCACTGAATCGTTGAGTCAATATTTTGTCTTTTCCTTGTTCTTCAATAGCTTGCCTCAGGCCTTCTTTATTTCATGCAGTGCAAACATACTCACAAAGGCAGAATAAATTCCCTCATGACAATTTCTGCAGCAGTTATTATAGCAACCAAGTTAAATGCTACCAAACTGGAATAATGCTAGAAATATCAGCAAAAAACCCAAAACCCAAAAAACCTGCAACTACAAAGGCAAAAAAACAGGAGACAGCAAGCCAAAACTTCTCCAGCTGTGCCACTCACCAGCTTGCCTGCAGCCAACACTTCCAGCTGTTACTTTTGCTGTCATGTCTCTTTCTATTTGCCCAGATTTTGATACATTACTCCAGCCTGAGACTACTGGAAGACTCCCCTCACATCTTGCTGAGTGCTCAGCCCCTTCAGGGAGAGCCTGAGATGGCTGTGTGCTTTGTAGAGGAACTACAATACTTGGAAGGATCTAAAAATATTCTTAATAAGTAATACCCAAAGAAGCAGGTCATAATTCAGTTTAGTGCTGGGTTCTACCAGTGAACTTCGGCGCTTATAACAGATATTGCTGCACAGACTTGGGAAAGTAATTTTAAAACAAAGTGTAGGGCCCTGTTTTCTTTTTTAATCAGGTGCTGAATATTAAGCAAACTCCATACCATGTTTTATTGACTGAATGATGAAGGTAAAGCATGGTATTTTCAGGCAGAGCATTGCAACACAGGAAGTTCTGTAACTTTAAATTAAATTAAAATAATAACTGAGTTGGTAGAAGTATTATTGAAATTAAATCCTATTGTTTCCCTCATCTAGATTATAATTAAATGAAGTGATTACTCTTTGATTGTTTAGGTGATTTAAAATTAATTCCACTGTTATTCTACTGCATTTATTAGCTGACAGATGCAAATCTCCCAGGACCACTGAATAGCTCTGGCCATGTTCCTTTTCCCTCCCTCCTTGCTGACTCTTCCCTGCCTTGGGGTTTGCAATATTCCCTGGAAACCAGGAAAAGCCCATGAATCCTTCTGCAGCAATGTCAGCAGAGAGGACTTTACACCTTTAATAAAAGTAAAGAAAGAAAAAGAAGGAAAAGGGAAACCACAGTGAGTACCTGGGGCTTGGCAGGCTCTAGTCCTGAAGTGCCAGGTTGCCCAGACAGGAGGCTTGCTGAGGAGCCCTCCCTTCCTTTAGTCAGCTGCAGCTCAATCCTATCAGGACCAGAGTTTGCCCCTGTGAGAGGGAAAGGGCAACCAAGGCACAAAGATGAATGTGCTGAGAGCTGGGTTCATCCTACACATGAATCCTACACATCCTACACGTGTCATTGCTGGGACATAATAAAGTACAACCACATTGACTTTGGGCTCACCCAGCACATTTTCTGCTAGCAGTCAGCATTATTACTCCCTGTGATCTTTCTGAGGATATTTTTCATTTTCTACACAAAACAGCGGATTTTTATTGTACTTAGCCCAAAGCTGCACACACTACCCTACTCCCTGAGGAAGTTCTTCTTCCAGAGACCATGATGTCATCAGTGACTTGGACCTGGCTACTCTGGACACTGTGTGCAGACACTTGTGTGCCAAGTGAAAAAGAACAATGGCAAAATACCTCCAAGGCTGCCAACAAGACAGAGCATGGTGTGAGGTGCCTACCTGGGAAGCCAATTAAATCCACAGTGCTTGAAGAGAGCTCAGAACACTTGGTGTGAGAGCACAGCCACACACGGGTCGGGCCCAGAAAACACAACACATCTGAAAAACCAGGGGAGATTTCCTTAATGACTTTTATTCATGTGGGCAAAGCTGACAGTCTTCATATGTCCAGACGTAGATCTTTCTCACATTGTGTGAGTAATGCCACAATATACCACTTGTGTCTTGTGTCAGGAAATGGCTCTGTGTCTGCTTTGGTCCAGCCTTGCAGCTCACCATCCTGGGGTACCTTTTGCTGTTGCTGCAGCACAGCTGGTTCTGGAGCAGGGAATAACAGCCCAAAATACAGCTCAGCAATTTCTCAAGCCAAACACATGGAGTGCACCTCTACCATCCCAGGCTCTGGGAGTGGCTCAGGCCCCTTAGAGGTCAAATATTCTCCTTGAAGTTAGGGGATTCCATACATAAAGGTGAATATGGCCTAGACTGACACAGTGGCAGGGGCTCTACGTGTCAGCTGACTTCAGCTGAGCTACAGGTGAGCAGGGCAAGAGGGTGAACATCAGGAGCACTAATGTGAAACTGCCTTTTCTCCTGCCTTTGCTTCTCAGAGGTTTGGGGTTTTTTTCTTTAATAGAAACAGATTTGAAAGAGGAGCCCTAAATATATTAACACCAAACTCAGCATAAAAGAAACTGTTCATGAATATTCTAGTCTCCAGCTTTGTAAGGGATCAATATTCATTCTGTACCAGATGTGGCAAGAGTAACAGTAGCATTAAGTGCTACTCAGGATATTATTAAACTATCAAATAAGAGAGGAAATTGGAATACAATTGCTGTTGTAGGCCACAGACACATCTCAGCTATGTGTGGAAAGATTTTCACTTACAGTTAAGGACTGTGGTAGGAGTGAGCACAAAGCTTTTCACTTAGCAGGGTGAAGGAATTGCACAGGATTTTTGGTCAAAGGAAGGTACTTCCCTATAGGGCCCCATAACAAGGAATTTGTCCCCATACCTCTAACACAAATGCTTTGCTCTTCTATAGGACATCTCCACCAATTCCTGA
This sequence comes from Leptocoma aspasia, assembly GCA_013399835.1. Taxonomy (NCBI): domain Eukaryota; kingdom Metazoa; phylum Chordata; class Aves; order Passeriformes; family Nectariniidae; genus Leptocoma; species Leptocoma aspasia. Next base: position 151,144 of record VXAX01000173.1, on the reverse strand, counting down.
AGGTTTATTTTTCACTCTAAACTGAAACAAAACATAGTGCTGCAACAAAACAGCCACAAAATGTACTCGAGCTCTGCAAGTCTGGGCTGCATTTGTTTGAAACAGCAGCTGGATCCAGATTTTGCAAATTGTTTAGGTCTTTATAAAAAGCCAAGCTCTAAGCCTTGTGGCAGACATCTCTTGGACAAAATGTATCCAAAACTGTGGAGTGTGAGGGTGTGCCCTGTCACAGAGAACAAACGTGAGTGGTTTCTGGTGAGACATTGCAAAATGTGAAATGAAAAGCTGAATTGGAAAGCAAATGTGCAGAAGTGAATCAATACATTGCCTGTCACATGTAGAAGTGATTTTCAAAGTGATGACAGCTGAAAGTAAAAAAAATGCATGTTTTTTACAGATGCGATCGAGTCCCCACCTGACACAAATCCATTGCAGCAGTAGAATGACCCCAGGGCTGAACCAGGGGCTGGGGGGTTCAGGTGATAACTTTTGACAGATGAGGATTTCCCCTTCTTCCCCAAGAAGACCAGAGCAGCAGCAAGCACACCCTGAGGACTGCTCTGCATGCTGGAGGCTCTCAGCACTGGCCAGCCAAGGGACACCTCTGCTATTGAACTCCATTGATTCAGCATCCCTGCAATGCATTTGTCACCTCTTACCCAATTCTAGCTCTAACTGTGGGACATGTCCTCCCAGCTCACAACACACATTTGAGACTCAGGGGTCATACAGGTGGATACACATCAACAATTCAGCTGGCCTCTGTTGAGAACGGGCTTGCAGGGCAGAACTCTGGCTGTGCTAAGAAAATTCGGGGTTAATTGAGCAAAAAGAGATGTAACAAACATGTTTAGAAAATATCAAAAGAAAATGGCTGTGCTAATTTTTTTCTCTCTTGTAGAAACCTTCCCTGACTCACTGTGTTTGTGTGGGTTTAAAAGCCACGTTCTCTGTTTTCACCACCTCAGTACCTACTGTGGGGTACCAGGGATGAACTTCTGGGAGCTCTCTCTGATGGGAGGAGGATCAGACACCCAGATATTGTCAGAGCTCACCTGAGTACCTTCCTTTGGACATGCTGCAAATCACATGCCCTTACAGAACTGTTTTTGTAAAGCACAATACCAACTTTCGCACCTTCTTCTAATTTAGACCTTTCCCACACTGTGGGTTTTTTCATCCCCCCTTCCGTCTCCTCACACCTCTCCTTTTCCTCTCTTGTACAGGTATTGTACCCTGGTTGTGTTCCTGGGTGTGGCCCATGACCCTGTAGGTCACAAGCTCCAGCCACTAAAAGGCACAAACTTTCCCAGCAGCCTGGGAGAGCTTGCCGCGGGCCAGCAGGGTCAGCTGCTGGTTGCCACCCACAGGTACTATTACAGACCAAGATGGTGAGCTCCAACCTGGATTTAGGTTTCTTTAGATGTCAGGAAGCCCAGATGAGTCTGTCAGCCCCCTCCCACCATGTGGAGCAGATCCCAGCACCTCTCAGGGTGTTGGGGTCCCCCGGGTCCCCTCTCCTGGCTACAGCTTCTGCAGAGGCCAGTGTGAAGGGGCTCCCTCCTGCCATGCCCATGCAATTCTTGCTGTCAGCAGCAGATGGCCAAATATTACCACACATACATAACATTTACATCCAAAAGGGCACATAATTGGGTAGAAATCGCCTTTCCTTGCCAGCATTTATTTATAAAATGGCATATGTATACTTGGCATTTACCTTTCTATATGCAACATTACTAAATGTGTGACAAATGGTGACACTCATTTCCTTTCCCACTCCTGACATGCTTGCCAAAGCAAAGAGCCTTAAGCAAACAAGTAGTAGGATAAAGCTTTGTCCTAAACCACGTAAACCTTATTTCTCATTTCAAATTTATTTTACAGGATAGAAAAGCCCCCAAGGCCCGGACCCAGCTGCAGCAAAGCCCAGGTCAGCAGCAGCTGGCGGCAGGTGGCAGAGCGAGAGGCATCTGGAATTTGAATGCAGAAAGTGTTTCATTAAACACGTCAAAAGGCCCAGCGAGGGGTTGGGTTGGCAAACTCACAGGTTCATGGTTTTAGCTGTTTTGAACGAGAGCACAAAAAGCTGTTCTCTCAGTGTCTCACAAGGGCGGAGGGAGGGGCTTTACCTGCGGGCTTTAGCATTGCAATGTCTGAAAAGAATCGATACGGGCGCTAATGTGACAAAGAGGAGCCAAAAGGCAAGGAATTACCTTTCCAGCAGCAGCCCGGGGCACGCCTGTGCAGACTGTCGGGCACACGCTGGGCTGATTCAGCCAGGACACGTGCCAGACGCTGAAAACAAGGCTGGGCTTGCAGGGGATTTGGAGCACAAACACCTCAGCACTGGATTCTCCATCGTCTCTTGGGGACAATGGTAAAAACACACACCTGAGTTTCGCTGCTTTGGACAGGACTCTCCACTCTTTAGTGCTGCTGTCTGCCAGATCCATCTTTCCCAGGGTTGTTTGGAAAAACAACTTAGTAACTGGCTCCACATCCTTTACTGTACATCAGTTAAAGAGGACAAAGTGAGAGGGAAATGTTCCATCACTTGAGCATGCTTTAAGGGGATGATTTTCCTGAAATGCTGAGTTTCCAGTAGCTCAGAAATTGCCATTTAATATTAAAGTGATTAAAGATTACTCCAGGGTGCAGTACCATAACCAAACCAAAATGCCTCTTTGTGTACTACTTGTGTAGCACTGGATTTTACTTTTCCTCAGACTGTTTGAGCTCTGTGCTAGCTTGCCAGCAAGCTGGGTAGTAGCACAAGCTACTGGAAAGGTCCTTGGTGTCACCATCAACTGCAGGAAATGCATGACTGCCCCATTCTCACACCCTACTTAATTTTTGGCTGACATTTACCAACAGTGGCAGCCTATAACTCTCAAGAAGAATGTAGGATGGCTTTCTAAAAATGCATGATCTGGTGACCAGGCTAGTAAATAAGGCTGAATTGATATTTGATTTCTGCCTTTTATGCTAAATCAATAAGACTACAAGTATGCACAGAGGGCTTTCATGTTGAATGATAGTGCTCACACCTCTTATCCCTCCCCTCAGCGTAGGAGGGGTGTGAAGATGCTCCAGATAGGATCCTGGGTGTAAAAACACAGCAGCATAACCTACTCCAGACTAAACAGGGTGTGATATTCAGCGATCATTTCCCTTGAGCAGAAATCCAGCCTCTGGTTTGGATGCTGCTGGACTCCTCCTGGCAGCCTCTGACACACAGCAGAAACCCTCTCCTGCCTTCAGCGTTCCAGCCCCAGTGCCTGACAGAGACCTTCTGTCTCACAAGCAGCATCCTCCTGAAATAGCATCTGTCCTTGCATTAACACATCCCTCCTGATAACCAGGCAATGGGTTATCAAGGAGCTTCTAGACCTCCAGTCCCTCGCTCAGCTGCCCAGATCAAACAGTCTCCCACTCCAACAGCCCTCTCTGCACACCCTTCCTCTTCCCAGAGCCTCCTTTCCTGTGCTCAAAGCCCTGCACAACACCAGTCTCCAGCTTGGACACACTCCCTCACATGTCTGGTCACACACGATGAGGGGATGCAAGTGCAGGAACAGGAGCTGCAGCATGTCCTGGAGGGTCTTGAGCAGACAGGAATAGGATGTGCCCCAAAATGCACAGACAGCCTCAGCCTCATTTTTCAGATTTATCAAATTATGAGACAGGCGTGCAATTGTGCATCAGCTTGGGCTCCTGCCATTTTGGAAACCAGTTCCTAAAAGCCCCGTGTGTGTGTTGTATTTGTACCTGCAGTAACTCATTGCAGGATTTTCTTGCTTTAAAAGAAGCCTGTCAGGGCATGGAGATGTAAAAGAAATCTTTCTTCAGCTTAATGTATTTACAGACTTATCTGTAGCTCAGCAATCTGATTTAATCAATTTGAGCAGATACAGTTTAAGTACTCGAGTTTTGAATTTGAGAAAATAACTGCTTTTGTCTTCCAAGAGCCCTAATTCTAACTGAGGATATCACTGACTTTACAACAAACATAATTCCCCTCTCAGACACCAGCAATCCTGGTAGGCAGCTTTAGACACATGCAATTCTATATTACGTCAGAGAAAACAGATCATCTGAAAGAAAAATGTCTCACCAAAGAGTAAACAAAGCATCCTGCCAAGGTTTATTGCGTCGCGTTTCCTTGGCTGTGGATTCGGGACTTCCACAGGGGCGTGTTTTGAGCCCAAGCCCCTTTTCTGATGCCTGTTCCCAAACAGAGCAAAGCCAGAGGGAAGGGTCTGCTTGCCAGAGGGGGGTGAGCGCAGGGCAGGGGATGCAAGAACGCCCCGGGGAGTTGTCACTGCTGCACGCAGGCGACATCAGCTCCGGGACAGAACTGTCGGCCCGCAGGTGCGGGAGCCGGGAGGAGCCCCAAGGAAATCTCTGCACGTGTGCGTTCCTCAGGCGCCCGCCCGGCCCCATCGCGCCAGCGCGGCGGCTGCTAAGCAACTAAAGCCGGCGAGGAGGCACTTTTGAGATAATGCTAAAAATAGTCCCCAGCAGGCGACAGCCGAGCAGCCGTAGCCGCTGACGTCAAGCTCTTATTGCTGCCCTCTGTGCCACTGCCCACAAACGCCTTTGGTGGCCCAGAGTTGCCCCGGGCCTCCCCAAAGCCCGGCACTGGGGCAGGGACCAGCCCTGCTGGCAGTCCCTGACACTCGGCTGCCCTGTGCCCAGCCTGTGCCCGCAGCCGGGCTCCTCCCTGCCCGCGTTGGATCCGTACCTAACAGAGGAAGCAATGGAAAGAAGCCCCTGGGCTAATCTAGTGTTAAAAGGAGCAATTTGATTAAACTGACAGTCATGCACACTATTAAAAATGACAAGTGACATCTACAAACACAGTACAAGCACGAGGCAGAGCATACACCTCCCTCTGTCTCTTCAGTCTGTTGTTCCTGGCAGCTGAAGTCACTTTTGTAACTCATCTGTACCAAACCCAGTTTGCCTCTCTCCTCATGCAGGGATGGCAGAGAGCATAAACCAAAACATAGAAGAAGGTGTCCATGTACTGCATGCAGCAGTGCTTGAAGTTCTAGGTCTGGAAGAAGGAGAAATGGCAGGAAGAAGCCCTGTGTTTCACCTGTTTGGCAAAAGCACATTGCACTCATCACAAGGGGAGAGCCTTCTCTCCACCGGCTTTGGCACCAGTCCTGCCCAAAGTGGGCCACTACACCTTTTTTAGGCCACTACACCTTTTTTGGGGAGGCACAGTGCAAAACCACTCCAGTGAACTGATCCAGTGCAAGAATCACCCCACTCTGTCCACCTCTCTCTTTTGGCAGCAAGGTATTTCTTGATCATACCCTTCCTCCATGACTGCATCCCCTCTCCAGCCCCATTAGCCACATCAAGGAAATTATCAGAGTGGAAAGAACTCCCCAGCTCCCTTTCCCCAGGGGTATTTTGGCCCAGGTCTGCTTCTCAGAGCACCATGCTGGGCACCCCGGGTTCCAGCAGGGCTGAATGGGATGGAGGGAGTGTGCTCCTGTCAAGAGCTGTGGGCAGGAAGGGTTGGTTAGTCACAGGCATTGAGCAACAGCCTCTTTCACCTCCTTGCAACACCAACTGCAGGAACAGGAAAGTCCAGGCAGGTGCTACCCCACATTTAAGGACTTGAACAATGCATCCGAGAGATGTGTTTAACTCCTTGAAATACCACTTTCTCTTAAAGCAGTGGTCCAAGATCCTGGGTAAGTCGTATCCAAAGTTGCATGAGTACAAAATCAGCAGCAAGCTTCAAACCAGCAAAAGAGCACACCAGCAATGAGCAGGGCCCGGTGACACCCACACAGGGGTGCCCCTGGAAACTGGGACATGCTTAACTCAGTGTTCTTGGTAACCCAGGCAAGTACCTTTACCACACATTCTCCTGCCTCATGTCTTTTTCTAAAAAAGCAGTACAAAGCCCTAGGCACCAGCCTTGCAAACTGATCCCACACCACTTCCCTTGGAGGAACCTGGGATGGTGTTTCTTCTTCTCCCCTTAAGCTGCTGTTATGACCCCAGGGTGCAGCTCTTGTGGCAGGTGATATTTCCACCTGCAGCCAGCACTCATGATGTGGATCATCAGCTCCTTTGGTCATCCAAAAGAAGCCCCAGGAGAGGGCAGCAAGGTCTGATGAGCAGCAGGTGGCTCCCAGCTGGCACTGAATTGTTTGCTCTTTCTAGGACCTTCCTCCCAGCACACAAAAACACACTCAAATGGAGAAAGGGCAGAGCTAAAAACCAAATTTTTATGTTCATTGTAGAGAAAATGGTCTCTCTGCAGCTGAGCCATAAATTTCCGTGTGAGTGTAAGGGGGACGTGGGTGCACACATCTGCCAAATACCAATGTCATTTTCAGTGGGAGTAAAACCTAACTGATCTCTAACATGCAGCAGTTAATATCAATGCCTTTTGTACATCAACACTACTGGTGAAACAAACACCAGATTTTACTAAAATGAGTACGTGTCAACATATTGGTGACTCACACACACCCAGTCGCAGGCTCTGAATTATCCAGAAACTTTCTGGTTCAGCACATTTATCCAGTAATAATAGAAATATCCCAGCTGGAAATCCTGGTGCATCCTGGGTCTTTCTTGTTCTTGCCCTGAAGCTGAAGTTTCAGCATGTTTGGGAAGAGATTTCCAAGTGGGAAATACCATACGTGTCAGCCAGACATACGCAGCATTGGAAACCTCAAGGCCACAGCTGCCACTAAACCTTTCTACAAACCTGAACAGAGAGGGTTCAGCCAAAATAGGAGGTCTGTAAACATTTTTGATCAGGCTTGTTGTGACCCTTCCTGACCATGCCTGCCACTCAAGCACACTGAGCACTTGCTGGGAAAGTGGATCTGCCTGGGACCCTGGGATGCCCAGCCTGTGGCTGCAGACTGCCACAGCTTCACTTATATTTGCTGCTGCTCTTTATAGCTTACTTTGAATGAATCATCACAAAAAAAGCTGAAGGTTTGATACCTCACAGCTGTGAAGTATAAAGAAAGACCTTTAGAGATATCTTGCACCATAAATGTATTTGTCTGTGCTGGTCTATGTCTAGGTGATAAATGAAGACACTTGAAAGAGCTTCTTAATCTTTGAAAAGCAAGCCAAAGCCAATAATCCTTTCTCTTTTTATTATACCATCCATCCAATTTCCTTTGCTCTGCTTCCAAAAGCATTGGTGGAAGATGGGCAGTCTACAACTTCCAGCCTGGCTGGGTTTGCTGGTGGGATTCATTGCAGGGTGAAGGCACTGGAACCACTGAGCAATTATCCCCTCTGTGCTGGCCTCAGACTTCACCAGGTCTGCAAGCCTTCTTCCTCAAGGCCAACTTCTGACAAAATCTCGTATCAAACCAGAAAATCCAGACTGACCTTAATGGATATAAATATCTCAAAGGCAGGTACCAAGAGGGTGGTGCCAGATTCTTCAGTGGTGCCCAGCAACAGGACAAGGAGCAGTGGCCATAAACTAAAACACAAGAAGTTTCACCTCAACATGAGGAAGAACTTCTTTACATTGAGGATGGCAGAGCACCAGAACAGGCTGCCCAGGGAGGTGGTGGAGTCTCCCTCTACAGAGACCTTCAACACACACCTGGATGCATTCCTGTGTGACCTGCTCCAGGTGACCCTGCCTTGACAGGGCCATTGGACTGGATGATCTCCAGAGATCCCTTCCAACCCTAACTATTCCATGATTCTACTAGATACAGCTCTACAAGCCACCCCTCATCTCCTGGGAAGTCTTCTCGCAGAGCTCTGGTTATTCTCACAAGTCCCAGGCATCCACACCAGTCTACAACACCCACAGCTCTCTGAGGACCTAAACCCAGCCAACAAAGAAGACCTACCACCATCACAACCCCACAGAGAGGTGGGAGGATGCTATAGAATCAAGAGCCTGTTGCTATGCTTCATTTTCCCTCTGGGCTCCACCATGAAGCCTCTCTGATAATGGCTTTATGGCTCCATCAATCTTATTTAAACTTCAGTACAAATAAATTGCAGCACATTCAGAGTCCCATCACAGTGCTCTGACTCACCCAGTCCCAGCAGACATCGTATATTAAATTAGTTTTGGAATGTATTCAAAAGCAATTGTTTCAGCTTCTTCAGCTGAGAACTCTCCATGCTGTATGTTAGGGGAAAGCAGAGCAGGATGTCAACTTCAGTTCCTTTGGGCTGGGTTATGGGGTTTGACATGCCACTGAATTCCTCCCCTTGCTGCTGCAAGGGGTTCCTGCTGTAGCCATGTCTGGGACATTTTCCACCGTGGGTCCCCATGGGGTGCAGGGACACAGCCTGTCTCACCACAGCATGTGGAGGAACCTCTGCTATGGCTCCTGGAGCACCTCCTCCTCCTCCTCCTCCTCCTCCTTAGTGGGGAGGACTCTTCACACTCTTTCCTTGCTCCAGCATCCCTCCCAGAGGAGATAGTTCTCCATTAACTTTTCCAGTGTGAGTCCCCCACATGCTGCAGTCCTTCAGGCACTGCCTGCTCCAGTCTGGGCTCCCTGTGAGGTCACAGGTCCTGCCAGTAAACCTGCTCCAGCCTGGGCTCCTCTCTCCACAGGTCCTGTCAGGAGCCTGCTGCAGCCTGGGCTTCCCATGGGGTCACAGCCTCCTTTGGGCACCCCCCCAGCCAGACCTAAAGAGAGAGACTGGGAGTTGTGGTCTTAATCTATCACAGTGTCCCCTTCAGAAAACCAAAGATGTATTCTTAAAATAATTCAATATTATCCAAAACATGTGGTCCTTTATGACTGAAAGCAGTTAAAGACTGAATTCCTTTCTAAAGGATCCATCCCATCCTTGAGATGTAATTCAGGGGCCTGTTGGATGCAAAAAAAACAACAACAAACCAAACCAAACCAAACCAACCAACCAACCAAACATAAAACACACAAAACCCCATAACAACAACAAAAAACCCAAACAAACAAACAAAAAATCAAAACCCCAAACCCAACACTGCCCCCAATGAAAACCCCTCCCAAACCACAAAAAACCCAACCAACCAAAAAACCCCAAACCCTAATGTTTTCTCTTCCTTTGCTTTCCTGCAGCAGTAAGAGGCAATGCTGCAGGCAGTGTCACCCCAGGGGCTGGGGGTGGTTGTGTCCCTGTGTCCCACAGAGCCCGGGGAATCCACAACCTGCAACCTGGGCAGCATCACAGCAGCACACGGAGATGCAGGAGTGACAAGTATGCTTCCAAGTAGCAAAAAAAAAGTGTGCTTAAACTGAATTACTTTTTCACTCACTGGCTGGCAAGATAATGATCTGACACAGCTAATTAGCAAATTCCTGAGGCTGTTGTAACCCTCAGACCAGAAGCATACCAAACTCCTTGTTAATTCAGCTGCTTTGTCTCCTCTGCCTCCTCTTATTGTGTACCCTTATCTCCTTTGAGAAACAAACGGGAAACACCTTCCTGTTTAACTGCCTGTGCTCTGGAGTGGTTTCCAATCAACGGACATCAACATCAGCTTTAGATGCAGAAATCCAATTAATCTAATCTGCCTGCTGGTTGATTGATATCTGAGAGGTTGGCGTTCAAGGGAGAGTGCCTCCGGAGAGCGGTCAGTCAGGCTGATGTGTTGATAGCAGCGATTATGCAGGCTCACGCTTTCCCCAGCCCATGGCTCTGTGTGCAGCAGCAGCCCCGGCTGGGCAGAAGCAGCAGCTTCCAGCTCTACCCCTTTCACTTCAGCCGCATTTCCATTCCAAAGCAAGAGGCAGAGGATCTGTGGTGATAAGGACTTCCAAGGCAAAAGGGCATCTCTACTGTCCTTGAAAAGCTACTGAAATATTTACCTCTTTAGCAAACTGAACTCAGCCTTCCCAGGTCCTGCCAGCAGGTCTCATCATTTTCTGGTTTTGCTGGTGTCAGGGGCTGTACCTGTACCTGCAAGGACCTTGGGTCACCTCCAGCCATGGACTGACCTTTTCCTAAGCTGTGCTGGTCAAGCCTGGAAAATGACAACTACTGAGGCTTTTCTGCTTCCTTTCTAAATCATATTAAGCTGCTCAGCAAAAGTTGCTCTGTGACATCGAAGTCTTGCAGCTTTCCTGGATAAATCCAGGTATTCCCCAGTCACTGGCCATGTGTGTGTTCAGATGTGGAAGAGAGGGCTCATACACTGCCTGCAGCCCTGGCACTGCCCCAGGATGCCCACTCCATCCTGCCAGGAGGTTTTGGGGTGGGCAGTTGTGGTACCTCCTACCTGCAGGGCCATGGTGAGCCTTGGGCACTCATCATGGAATCGTAGAATAATTTAGGTTATAGAAGACCTTTAAGACTATTTAACCCAACTGTTAACCCAGCACTGCCAAATCCACCACTGAACCCTGTCCCTAAGTGCCACACCTACGTGTCTTCACAATATCTCTGTGGATGGGGACTCCACCTTCAGATGAGGAAGGGGTATGACCCCACCAGCCTCGACCAGCTTTGTGCAAGTAGGTTCATGCAGGGTGTTCCAATCATGGATCTGCAGACATCCCAGGAGGTGTCTTGAATTCGTATGGGCACAGTGCCAGACTCCCCTCTTGTCACTCAACGTCCTGGTCTCTGTAAGACAGGCACTCAGCTGCACGGGCCCAAAGGGGGCTGGCAGAGCTCAGCTGGGCCTGACCCTGCTCCAATTGCGTCCTCACTGAGCTGGGGCAGGGAGGAGAAGCGCTGGCTTTGCATCCACAGGGATGCTCTGGCAGCGCTGTGGTGGCACAGGGGTGGCCAGAGTGCAGGTGGTGCAGGGCAGGCTCAAAGCAGACCTTTGCTTTGCTTCCTCTTGCAGGGTTCTGGTATCACTCTCACAACAGTTCCACAACACTCAGACCCTCAGGGGCTGCCTCTGTGGGACTGGCCAGGCAGGAGCACTGGGCCACCCATCTCATGGCTCCTCTTCCATAGCGTCCACTCAGATGGAATGTTCCACAGCCTCCCATCCCAGCACAGCAGCAGGGCACTGCTTCTTTTGGTATTGAAAATAAAACGTAGGGTGCCTGGCTTCTGAAACCATGTTTCCATGGAGTGATCATTGTTTTGGTGCTGAGGGTGGCTGGGATCAGTCCCACTCCTGTCAGCAGCAGAGGAAAGCAGCAGGTTTTGGCAGCCTGCATTCTGAGGCACCGAGAGCCCGTGGCAGCTGATGCTGTCTGCTCTGATGACTCACTGCTGTTGATTTGGGCAGAGGCAAGAAAAACAGCCTGAATTGCACCAATTTAACATTCTTATTCTCAGTGACGGGCTATTAGCTCAGAGCAGGCCCCCATCCCATGCTCCCCCCCACCTCCTTTCAGTGCAGCATCATTGAAATTTATTTTTCAATATTGGAAAAGTGATTTATTGGGAGCCTTATATTTAGGAAACCAACTTACATCACTACCAGAGACATCACATACAAATGGATCACGTCTGCATCAACAAAATACCTGGCACACTTTGACTTGATAAGCTCCCCAGGCAATTTTTTTTTATGGCTGCTCAAACGTTGGCTTTATCACCATGGGAAGGATAGGAGAACCTGTAGAACACGTGCTCATGTGGTCAGGATGACTGTCACTGGACTGTTCTCCCAAAACTATTCATTCAAAAAGAGAGTTTAACTTGGGGTGAACCCCTAGGAGGATTTCGGCCCTGCTGCAGCCACAGCCAAACCACTGGCGGAGCTGAACCAAGTGCCAGTGGTGGGTGCTTCCCCACTGGAGAAGGGATCACACAACACAAACAAAGCCCAGGGGGGTTCAGAACATGCCACTGCAGTGTGGGTGGCAGCTCAGCTCCAGCCTGGTGTGGGAAGTGAGCTGTCAGGTTGCATTTTCTACATCCAGCCTCAGCAGCCATGACCACTTATATTTTTCCAATAATTTCCATTTTCTCTTTTCCTTTTCAAAGGATCACAGATGAGCTATATAGTCTCACACAAATGAAAAAGAAGGGCTGTCATTCCAACAAATAACCTCTACAGCTGCTGGTACCCTGGAGCTGTCAGCATAATCTGTTTGTTTTGAAAGAAATCACACTGGTGGATTTCGTGGGGATGGACGGATGAATTGAGTCATGCTTAGCTCTGGATGGGGCTCACCAGAGAGGGATCAGATATTCTACTTTCTGATGTTCATTTCTGAAACCTATTGTGCCTGGTGGTAGTAGTTACCATTCAATCCTGGGCCACACACAGACTAAACACTGTATACAAAATAGAATGCTCACATGTTTGCTGCCTGTAAGCACCATTTTTAAGCCCAGAAAAGGGCTCATTATGTGCCTCCAGATACTGCAGGGAGCCCCTGATACAAACAAGTGGGCCTGAGACTTTCCATTACTTTCAGTAAATAATTTTCAGACCTACAGAAAATCTTTATCTATGTTGGCTTGAAACACTAAAACCAGCCACTTGAGTATGCTGTTCAGAAGAAAGGGCTGCTGGTGTCCCACTACACGGTGTGGTCTCTTGGATGCTCAGCTTGAGCTGAGGTGCCACCACGGTGACACCTCAGGCAGTGCTGCGGGCTCTCCCCTCGCACGCAGGGTCACTTCACAGGGTAAAGGGAATAGCGGAAAGGACACACAGGACAGAAGCGCAGTGCCTAAGGGACATTTTCCCCGGCAATGCCAGCCGCACGGGAGCCGCTGTGAGTCGGCTGTGCCTCCCGATCTGCACAGCCAAGAGATGGCAGCACGCTCTCACGGATGTGCGGCTGGAAACGCTCCCTGCGAGCGGGAGACACACGGATCCGGTGGCCAGGCACGTCGGAGGGACATCCTTGTGCCCTGGCCGCTGTCGCACACGCCCAGGATGGCTGTCGCGGGGCTGCAGCGGTGGCCGCGTGGGGCAGGGACGGTGCTTCGTGCAGCCCCCGGTGCAGCCCCCGGTGCAGCCGCTGGTGCAGCCGCTGGTGCAGCCCCCGGTGCAGCCCCCGGTGCAGCCCCCGGTGCATCCCCCGGTGCAGCTGCCGGTGCATCCCCCGGTGCAGCCGCCGGTGCAGCTGCCGGTGCAGCCCCCGGTGCAGCCCCCGGTGCATCCCCCGGTGCAGCCGCTGGTGCAGCCCCCGGTGCAGCCCCCGGTGCATCCCCCGGTGCATCCCCCGGTGCAGCCGCTGGTGCAGCCCCCGGTGCAGCCCCCGGTGCATCCCCCGGTGCAGCTGCCGGTGCAGCCCCCGGTGCAGCTGCCGGTGCAGCCGCTGGTCCCCGCCGAGCAGTGGCACCCACGGAGGACACGTTTTGCAGGAATCGTTTTGCGGACACCTGGTGATCCCCTCCGGCCCCGAGCAGGTGATGGGCTGGGTATCCAAGCGTTTGCCGAGTGTCAGTGACCTGTTCTTCATCTTCTGATTGTTGTTTGGGGGAGAAAAAAATAATTCAACAGCATCCTTGGTCAAATCGCGCATCTGGAAGGACTGTGCCCTCCCCTGTCCCTCGTACAGTGCAGCTGCCAATGCCCCCAGCGCACACCAACTTCTTGTTCGAGTGCACCATCAGAGCTCGAGCAGAGAAACTCGGATGAAAAACTCACTCTTAGTGTTTGCCTTTCCCAAGATAATAAATCAATCACGTGATTGCTTCCTTTTGCTTTTTCTCCCTACTCTAACCCTATTTCTTGCCTGGCTTTGCTCTTCGGGGTGCATCCCCAGGAGCCTGCTGTGCTCCAACGTGGCTCGCTTCCCACGGGACCCCACCAGGCTGTTGCCACTGCCTGAGGTCGCAGCCTTCAGTCCCAGCGCTTTGTAAACAGAAGAACCTGGAGTTCGCTTTCGGATGCAAGGCTGTGCTTTACAATCCCTGTGGAAACAGAAGGAACTAAGCGGGGCAAAGAGCTGCAGGTAAATTCAGATGGCAGAGCAGCTCACAGGAGGACAGGCTCAGGGTGGCAGCGGTGCCCTGCCATGGGTGACGGGGGTGCCTGGGCACAGCGGCTCACCAGGAGCTGCCCTGCCTTAGGGTAATCTCAGCTGCTGTGCATTAAGGTCCCAGTCAGGGCTGAGCATTTCCAGCGCCCCAGGGCCCATCTGGCAGGGCTGGAAAGCCCCCAGCAGGGGAGGTACCCTGGCTCTGCGATCTTTTTATGCCAGATGCTCCGAGTCCAACCCAGCTCTTCGGGGTTACCTTCCCAGCCTGGTCACAGCCCCAGGACACTGCCCGCCCACCCCATCCTCACCCTAAATCCTTGTGTATGATCAATAGCAACAAGATCCTGGCGGGAGAGGATTTCAGCAGTGGGAGCCGTGATTCATCCCCGACGGCCTATAGCTCATACAACATATGGCAATGCATTTTCAGAAACTCGGCATGCAAAGAGGGAGACACAGCACATGCCAAACCAGGGAGAGTGGCAAGAGGCTCTCTTGATAACAAAGTTGGCAGGTGGCTGCAGATGGGGTCCTCCATCCCTCTGTGCCTGGAGGAGACACATGAAGCCCAGGAAAGTGAAGGTGGCTGTCCTACATCCCAGCATCCCCCCTCCCACTGTCCCACCTGTGTGAGCTGCACTACTCACAACCAGCCTGCGTGACTTTCTAATGGGGAATGCAAGCCAGAAATACCCACAGAAAACCATGCATCCTTTGGTAAACTAGGAGAGATCAGATTCCACTTTGCCAAAAGTATTTGTGTGGGTCCTTCTCTTTTCCTGGATGATCTCACTTCTCCTGAAACACCAAAGGTGATTTAGCCCAAACTACAGACTGTACAGACATAAATCTAGAAGCAATTCCACTGCCATTAATGATGGTGTTCTGGGTTCATTCCAGCACACCAGAAATGAGAGCCTGGAGCAGGGCACAGGCAGGGATAGATGAATTATCAATATATCATTGTGTCTGCCTTCTTCTTCTCCCTTTATTTTTTTCTTTTCCTTTTTTGAAGCAATTCAGGAATGATTGCTACATATTTTAGTAACTTCTTTTGGGGCTCCAGTTCAGCACCACTGCTGTGAGCTCTACTGCACCATGAGGACAAGCTAGGGCAAATCCTGTTTAAAGGGAGCCACTCTGGATTCAGGACTAAATAATTTAAAGAAAATCACAGTAACTGTGCAAGAGTACAAATGTTCAGTAAGTCCTTGGTGATGGCTGAAACGAATTTAACCCTGTGGTTGTGCCATGTAATTAGCATTCTTATTGCTGAATCACACACTGATTGTTCAAAATCATACTCTAAAAGAGGTCAGGGGAAATCACACTGATGTCAGAGATTGCCAGGGATGCAGTGGAGATATGCTGCAGGGTCTGCATGATGATAGCTTGTAATACAAGAGCCTAGAGCAGCCCCAGACTTTCTAAGAATGAGACTCGGGCTTGTGCCAGCTGAGCCCCACAGAGCCCCTGCCCCACACAGCTCTCCAGGGCCTGCAGAGCCTGCTGGAGCAGAGAGCAGCCAGATGGCATTTCCCATTTGTCAGGCCAAAATTCCATCCCTGAAGCCTGCAATGGAAAACTGCTGTCCAGCTCTGCTGGGCACTCCAGGAGGTCCCTGGCAGAGGGGTTGGAATGAGATGATATTTATAAGGTCCCTTCCAACCTGCATCATTCTATGATTCCATGATTAAGAGTTTTCACTAGGTTTGCTGGAGACTGAGTGTTGGCAAGATGCTCCAGAGAAGTTAAGTTTTGAAGGTGCAGTTCAGAGAAAAAACCAACAAATCAAAAATGGGAGGAATGTTATCCTCTGTCAGCTTGCAATTGGTATCCTTGAGTTACCATACTACCCACTAGACTAGGAAGGGAGTGTTTAAAGTCACATTTTGGGTTGTGTTTTGGAGGCAGGAGCTCCACAAATATTAGGGAAAATATATCTCAGCTCATAAATAAAGATACCATTTTTAAAAGGGCATATTGGCTCCATCTGAGGTGAGGTTCAGACAGCCCAAACAGTTCATTTGGCCTCTTCCTAAAATAACTTGACACAGTTCTCTGCTTGCTGGACTCTGCATTTCCCCTTCCAGGGGGCATCTGTCACAAGGGCTCATTTTGCCAACAGTTCCATGAGGTCTGTGCAAGAAGCAAAGAGCAGGGCTTTGGGATGCAGCCCAGATGCAAGTGGGATGGTCACTCTCCCTGAGCTGCAACCCCACTCCATGACCATTCTGCACATCTAAAAATACCTCCCTTCTCCTCTTCTGCTTCTCTTTTGTGAGAAGCACCATATGGAAAGGGATCCCCTTCTCCTCCTTATGAGAAGAATTTCAACACATTTCTAATAGGGAAAAAGAATTAAGCCTGAAAGAAATATCCTTTAAAAGTACATAGGCACTAAATCTTTTGCATGAAGCCATTTGGCATATACCATTCATTGTGAGAGTTCCTTGGTGAGCACAGACAAGGCTGCTGCCACTGCTGGAAAATTCAGACATATTCCCCAAATGGCATATTAATAATGAAATCTTTCAAAGAAGGATCCATGACTCATCCAAGAAGAAAAATGGGTCATTCACTACATTGAACTCTTCAAACAAAACAGCAGCTTTTTTTGGGTTTGCCCAGTTTAAACCAAAAAAAATATAGAAAGTAATGGGAGAGAAAATGTGGTGGCTGCAGCTGCCAGACAACATGAGCAGTGAGAGTCTGCACTGGCATTTGGGGGTTAAAAATCCCACCCTGACAGGCATTTTGTGTCTTGTATGGCTGTCTCCTAAAACCAGGAGTGCAAGAACTGCTGCATCCTTCATCATCACCTCACCTCATTCAACCCAAAGCCACAAAGTCTCTAGTTTTCCCAAAAAATTCACCAGTCCTTTCCCAAAAATAACATCCTGGGGGTACCCAGGGTTAAAGGGAGCGAAGCCAGCAGCACCAGGATGCTTTGGGAGCCCAGTGGCTCTTGCCTTGGCAGTCATCCTGCAAGGGCCATGCCTGCAGCAGGGAGCACCAAGGGGCCAGGAACATGCAATGAAGGGTGAAATTGCTGTAGATGCAGAATACAGCCAAAACCATCAAATCTGAGCAAGGATTTTCAGTGTCTAAACTGTATTACTGCCAGGGCAGGAGCTGCTCTGCCTCACCTGTATCGATATGGGGCCCTGACACTGAAATCCCAGTGGGGCAGGGGTACACAGGGGATCAGAGAGTTCATGTGCAAAGGGACACACAGCCCCCAGCCAGCTCCTGCTGATCCCTTGATGGAGTCAGTGCAGAAAAAAGGGCAGGTTGCAAAGCTGGCATTTAAGATTTCTTTAGAGCTGTTAATCTTATTGCTATTACTATATTACAATCACTTTCACAGCCCATCTAAGTCCGGGGCAGCTATCCATACTGGATTATTACATTCATCATTTGCATTCAGCATGTATTTGGGACCATGATTTCATATAATGCTTTGGAGATTAATAAAGGCCACGGCCCTTTCCTGCAAGCAGTTGCCCTCCACACTGATGAAATACCACATTTAATTGCTTTTACCCATACTGCTGCTGTTTCCTTCCTCTCCCTCTGCCTGGGATCTTCACACTCAGTGTCTGCTGAGTGCAGTCCATACTGGTGGTATGAGGACAGAGGCAGCTGGCCATGATGGGGATGAGGTGCAGCAGCCTCCATGCTCCACCTGTGCCAGCACTGCTGTGCGGAGTGGGACCCCATGAAGGTCTTAGATCCTTGGACAAGGTCCTGATTTAATTATCTCAACAAAACAAAAGAGGAGCTCATGGCAAGTGGTTTTTTGCCGCTAAGCAAATACTTGACAAGAAGTGCTGAGCTCTTAAACAGCTGCTAGGTTCTGGGTCAATTGACTTTCAAGAACCCAGGGCCATAGAGCCTAAACAGCATCCAAATCAAATCAATTTTTACTTTAGGGTAAAAAGAGAAGCCTGCCCTATCCTCTTCTCCAGCCACCTCTGAAAGTTCCAGCCAGCCCTGCAGCATCGTCCTTTCCCACTGCTCCACAGTTAGTGCCAGCTTTGCAATTCCAAAACCCAGTAAGCATTTAATCTGAGCTGGTATCTTTCCAAACCTCAAAGTCTCTGTGCACTCTGGAAGCAGAGGATGGTGGTTATTCCCCTGTGAGCAGGATCACAGCCATCCCATCTCAGCTGGTGGGTGCTGCTCCTGGGGCCCCTCCACTCCTGTGGCTCTCACCTCCTCCCTTGAACACATGGGGACACAGTTAAATCTCTTGCCTTCCTACCCTGTGACTGATTCTTAAGAACAGCCAGAGGAGGATATTTGGAGTCCTTTCCATACAAGAAGACAGTTTCCTGTCAAGCCTTCCCCCATCCCATCCTGAGTGTGGTCTCCCATGACAAGTCACTCAGATTTTGTTAACTCAAGCAATGGCACAAGTACAGATGGATGTCAAAGGGGGGTAAGCAGAGCAAGCACCCTCTTCCTAGGCCAGGGGTATGTTCCTGGGTGTCTGTGGGAGGGATGCTGTCATAATGCACCCACACTCCAGCAGAGTTCCCATTCAGAAATCTGCTCAACAACAGCACCACTCGCTCCCTCACAGCCCTTGACAAACAGGGATTTGTTGGCGTCCTGACAAAGAGCTTCACAAACGAGGCAATCAGCAGCCCAGTATAATTTTCAAGAAATACAAATGAGCAAATATCTAGTTGCTATGGTAACCCTGAGAGCTGGACTAGACTTTTTTGGTGGATTCCCAAATACAGCTACATTTTGCCAGCACAGCAGGAGCGTGGTGCCCAGGACCCCGCTTGGGGACAGCAGCCAGGAACAGCATCAGCTCTTTCAGCATCAGCCCCGATAAACCCTGTCCCCTCTGACCAGCTCCAGGCACTCACATGCACAGTGCCAGCTGTGGATCCTTTCTCTCTCACGTCACCTGTGCTTTGGCTCTGTGTCCTTCAAGGCTGACCGGCTTTCCGAGCAGAGGCCGCAGTGAGAATTGAGTTCCTGTCAGATCTGTGCTTTACCTCTGAGCAGCGGCAGCTCTGGCAATTTGCACCCAGGAATTAAAGTTTCCAGCCAAGTTACTGAGCCCCAGCAAAGCAAAAGTGGTTAATGAAAAACAGAACCACACTTTTTAGGTGGCCATGCTGCCGAGCCTGTGCCAAACAGGGACAGGGGTACTGGCCCTCAGCCAGCTCTCCCCACCAAGGCAGTTTTCTCAGGAGGCCTAGAAATCTTTGGCCACAAAAGAGGATGAGACTTTTGGGGTACCAAAAGGGAACAATCAAAAGCACAATGAGCCCTGGCATGAGACAGCTCCTGTGCTGAGCCAGCCCCATCCCAGAGCCCCCCAGCCTAGAGGAGCCCTCGGCAGCTATGAGCTTCTCTGAGGGGAACTGGTGCTGCTGGAAGTTTCACTGAGCTTTTGCAATTAGTTCAGGTGCCATTACACACCAGCAGCTTCCAGGGTGTATAAATCCAGCCTGATTCATGCCTCTTTCAGGAGGCATGGCTGCTGCAGCCGAGCCCTGGGCTGCTCAGAAGGAGATACATTTCCCAGCAGGTTTGTCCCCACTGGTTCCCACTGTCCCGCTCATTCCCTGGCAGCAGCAGGGAGCAGATGGCGTGAGGCGAGATGGGAAAGCTCTGCTGCAGGACAGCAGGAGCATCTCAGTCAAGCCAACATCCCCTGGGACACACACAGCACAGGGCCAAATCCTGCTCACCTTCCCCGTGCCCCACTGCTCTATCTCTCCCTGCTGCAGACATTTGGGATGAGCTAAAACTGTGGGATTTAACACTAACCCCATTGCACAGATGGGTAATGTCATTTATCACAGGGCTTTGTGGCTTGGGGTTTTTTTGGTGATGGGGCTCACTGTCGAAGCTAGTCTGTAATGTACTCTCTGAGCTGCTCAAAGCATGTTTTTTGGTCCCGAGATATTTTTGTTCTCTGTCAAAGGGAACCACTCTGCGGCAGCCTGGCCTCAGGGCAGGAGCTGAGCCACTACTCAGGCAATTAAATCCAAGAGAAATGCACAAGAAAAGCTCACGATTCAGACGTGCAGCCCTTATTCTTCCAGTCATTTACAGGAGAAAAAAAAATCTTAACTGAATTAATAGAGGAAAGGACAGCCCAGCCCAGCCCAGCCCAGCCCAGCCAGGCATTGGAGCAGTCAAGATAATCACTGGGGAGGAAAATCCTCACCAGGCTGTGCCAGGGCAGCACCAGCATGCCCAAAAGCTGTGACATCCATGTCCTGTGTCTCAACATCCAGCAGCATGTCTCAGGAAACAATCAAAGTAGGAATAAAAGGAATCAAAGGGTCAGAGGTGCAGGCAGGCCCATCCCTCCCCACTGCCATGCCAGGGCTGGGGGCATTTTTGCCTCTACAGCTCAGAAATAGGGTACAGGAGGGTTAAGACTATTTTGGTTCACTCCCGGGCTACATCACACACTGTTCACACTTACCCCAACTTTGGTGCATTACAAAAGAACGTGTTCAACCCCTAAGAAAATCAGTGTCACAAAAAGACCCTCAGGAATCAGTCACTTGCAAGTGATGTGCAGGAAAGGTGTCAGAGAGTCCTGCTGCTGCCAGGTTTCATTGCCTGCACCACAGAGCGAGTCAGAAGGGAGAAATTCAAGATAACGAGGGAGTGAGGGGTTATGGGACAAGGAGAACAGAAAAATAAAGACGTTCAGCCTGGAATCTGGAGCTGCTCCAGGCCATGCAGAGTTTGGACCCGTCCATGCCGAGAGAAAGGGCGTGGCCCATCTTTCATCAAGCCAGATCCACTAGAAGTTCATTAAGGAGGTGAAAACTCCTGTTGTTTTCTGAATTTTATTTGATTACTGTGAAACGGAAGACACTGGCAAGGACAGAGAGTTGATTTTTAAGTAAGGACCCTGGAGCCAAAGCAGAAAGACAGGGGGGCTGGGAAACAAAGCCCCTATTAACTTTGGTCCTGACTTTCAGGTCATGCATGTTCAGTTCTTTTTACCTGGAAATGAAGATGTTAATTGGAGGTGACAGCTTTCATTGGGCTCCCCATTAGCAATATTTTTAACCACAGTAGGGCCCGGGTCTTCAAACACTTTCCCAAGGGAAGGTTTTAACCTTTCTTTTGAAACATCTCATACCACTTGCAGGGAAAAAAGACAGTTGTTTGGCTCGAGGCATACCAATCCCAGCCGTGATGAACTCCCAGCTCCTCTGAACAGGAGGAGCAGGGAAAAGAAACTGGGGAGGGGCAGCTTGGAGCCGAACTTGGCATCTCCCTGCTGGTGGCTGTCCATCCAGCCCCACCCCTGCCATGGGGACAGCTCGGGCACGGCCAGCCCGAGGGGAGCTGGGCTGTGCTGTCCCCACTCCCTGAGCTGTGACAGCTCCAGCACGGGGAGCTGCGTTTGCTGGGGGCCAGGCAAAGGGTGAGCAGACAGGCTGCCCCACACACCCCAAAAAACAGTCAGGGTCAATAAAATAAACTTTCCTAGACAGCTACTTCCCCCCAACACACCTCTGTAACACAGAGCAGGTTGGGGAAAAAACAACTTTGACATGAAATCCCAAGTCCCCAGGGAATCGCTGCTACTCCAGTGCAAGAAAGACAGCAGAGCCTCCACCTGCTGTTTGCCATTTATTTCAGCAGAGAGAAAAATAACATGGACAAGAGGCATTTTGCATAACTTAACAGAAAACAACACTTTTCCTCCACTCTTCGCAGATCAACAGGCAAAAGCATTTCCTACACACGGCTATTTTTGGGTGCTAACAGTTTGGTGTATTGGTAAAATCATGGGCTTCCTCTAACTCGCTGTGATAGCTGATCTGAAATCCAAAGCCAGACTCGGGCTTGGGGGCTCCTTTGCTGTTGAATGTAGCTCCTGTCACTGCTGAGTGCCAGGTTCATCCCCACCATACTCCCAGCAGGGATTCTGCAGCCAGGGACTGGCTGGGGATCCAAGCAGCTCCATGGCTCTCCCAACCCATGCCATGTCCTGACTGCTCTTCCCCGGCACAGCTGGAGAGGTGACCCAGAATGAAGGGGGGTGTGGGCAGCACCAGCAGCCTCAGTCCAGGGCCAGTGAGGGGATCTTGCAGACGAAGGGGAAGGCTCTGCCACAGGCGTTGTCGTTCCAGGAGCGCAGTGCTACCCTCCAAAAAAAACCAAGGCATTAGCTGAAAAAAGGCAAAAAGAGGGAACCATGCACTGCCCTTGGACCAGGACCTCCTGCCACTGTGGGAGGCTTTCCCTGGATGTGCTCCCATTTGTGCCATTCACAGTCATGCTTCCTCCCAGCATCCTCATCTGGCGGGTTTTGAGAGGGGAGGTCAGGCTCCAGCTTGGACTTAGTAGTGGAGGGGCAGCTGCAAACACAGCCCTGTTCCCCCAAAATTATCCACAGGCTGACCATGGACAGGACATTTAGGTACATCTGGGGGGCCTGGCACACACCTGGCTGGTCTCACCAGCAGTGAGGGTGTGAAGTGGGATTTTTGCACAGGCAAGGTCTTGTCCCACTTCAGCAAGATGTCCTGGCCCAAGCATGGGAGAGAAAAGCTGGCAAACCAATGAGTGTTCCCACAGGTTTCCCGTGTGGGAGGGGAAATGGGAAAATTTGACCTTTTACTAAATTTGGTAATTCTTCAAGGCAGCTGATGCTCCTGTCCTGCTGCTACTATGGGAGAGGGAGATGGGCTGGGAGCAGAGGGAAAATGAGTATGTATGCAGATATGTACATGGTGAAAAGGAAAACACCTTTTCACCATGAAGAAAAGAAAAATAATACTAAGAAATTAAAATGCAAATCCTCTGCCTGCCAGCAACCTCTTCAGAAAAGCAGGAGCCACGGTGGATTGAATTCATTGACACACAAATAACAGTGCAGATGCCCTGGGCGCTCACCGCTGCTGTGTCTGTACCAGATCTGCACGCAGTCCTCCTCCTCCGGGATGGAATGGATCCCATCGTCAGGCTGGCTGCCATCCCAGTAGTGGTAGTCGTAGGAGGAGCCATCTGTCCACTCAAAGTGACCCTCCTGACACGAGGCCAGAGGAGAAAGGCCATCACCACAGAGCTGCGGCTGCACAGGGTGGGAGACCACTCCCATATAGACCCCACCCCCATCCCCACTGCCACACAGCCCAGGGACACAGACAGACACCACTCAGCAAAGTCCAAACAACACGTTTGGGTTTTACAACTGGAAACTCACCAAGAATAGCCCCAGGTTTCGCAGTGTTCTCACCAGGGGAAGCTCAGAAATTAAATCTATATATTTTTTAACACCCCCACCCAGTTCTGCATTCCTTCTCCTTTTCATTTCCCATTCCTTTTCCAGTATCTACAAAAAAATTGCTGACATGAGACTGTTCTCCTGATGCTCTCCATTTTTCTTTCTAACATATTAGACTATATATTTCCAACATGTCAGCTTTCAAAAGTCACAGAGTATCACAAGAGAGCAATGGAACTTGGTGGTTTTTGACACTGAAGACCTTTACAGTTTATTTGCTCTTCTTGGACCAGCAGTACAATACTCTTTGCATTAATCCAGTAGTAAAATGTGATATGAATAATTATTGATTAATCTATTAATTCTAGTAACACTTCTCTTTTAAAAGCAGACAGGAATGGGTGAAATAACAAGTTTCTCTACGTGCTGCACCACAGACTCTATGCCACCTCCTGATTAAAGAGGTATAAGGGGCAAAGAAGAAAACCAAGTGGCTTTCCAGGAGGGAAACACAGCGAGGTGAATTTTTCAAAGCCATTTCCCACACGATTACAGGGAGTCCCCACCTGCCGAAGGTCATTGAGTCCCATCCAGATGTCGGTGGGGATGCCTGGCACTCGGCTGTTCACCAGGTCGTACACAAAGACGTTTTCTTCCCAGCTGACAAAACAGAGCAATATGGGGCAATCAAGAGGATATGTCAGCAAATGGTCAGGCGTGTCCCTAAGCATTCACCCTACCACAGGACCCGTGGGCAAATGGGCCCCCTGCTTCCTACTGCGGGTGGCTGCTTTCCCAGGTCTGTGCAAGAGGAGCATAGTGTTGGTGACAGCTGGGGGAGGAGGAATAGGGAAAAAAGCCTGTGTAATCATGTTGCACTTCTATCCCTTTTTCAAAACTAAAAAACACAGTTTGGGGAAATTTAGGGAATACTATGACAGCTTTCCTGCTAGTCCAGGAAAAGGCATTTGTTTTCTATATTGCCTTTGTGTGACCTGTGCATCAGCCTTGACTGGGCCGCTGCTGCAGAGGGATGTGTAGGCTGGAACACGAGCCTGCAGCTGACACAAAGGCTGTGATGTGGGCAAGGGACTTTGCCCCCAGTTTCCTTCCTCCCCAGGCTGTGTCAGTGTGGGATGACATGTTTCTGCACACCTCACCTGTGGATGGAGGCCAGCTTGGCTGATCTGATGCCGATGGAGAACTCGGCACAGTAGAGGTCGGCTTCAGCCCAGGTTTTGTTGATGGGGAAGTAGCGGTAGCAGTGGCCTTCGTACTCCGTCCAGAAGAGTGGGCAGGAGTAGGCATGGACAGGCTCGGGCATGGCTGGGGGCAGAGCAGAGGACATCCAGCTTGGCCAGGAAGCTGAGCAGGTGATGGAGGCAGCAGTGCCCAGCCCTGCTCTCCCACCTCACGCAGGCAAATAACCTCCAAACACATGCAGGGAAAACCCAGCTGCTGCAGGAGCCACACAAAAATTTACGGAAGTCAAAACACATTTTAAACAAGTTGCGGGTTTCTCAGTTTCAGCATCTGTCTAAATCAGGGGGGACATTCCAAGCTAGCTTGACATCATTTTAGGTAGAGGATGCTTAAAATAAAGGCACTGACATTTGCTACTTGGAAAACCGAGATAAGGGGTCCTCTTGCCTCTATCAGCACCACTGGAGCCACTGTGCTGGGACGGGAGCTGACAGCCAGGGCTGCAGGGTTATGGCTTTGTTCTGCCCTCCTGCAAGGACAGCCTGCACCTCCTTCCCCAAGGAAACCCCCATGCCCTGTCCCTGTCCCTGGATGCAGCCGTGCACGTAGGTGTTGGATCCCAGCCCCAGGAGCAGCCGGCGAGGCGTGTGCGCCGCCAGGAGCGGTGCCAGCCTATCCAACAGATATCCCACCAACAGATATCCCACCAACAGATAACAGCCAGGCCACGCTGCTGCTCCTCCTCCCCTGTCACTTTTCAGCACAGCGGGGAAGTTGCCCCAGAAGAGGCCACTGTGGGGGCAGGAGCCCTTCTGGAGCCTTTGTAGCTGCCGCTGTCCAAACACGGCAGTGGCATTAACGCCTCGCTCCAACCTCCTCCGGGTTCTGCTCCCACACAGGTGGGGAGGATGCAGCACTCGGGACCTTCAAGTCTTGGGGCACACAGACTCAACTCTCTTAGCTGCTGGTTTGTGAATGTGGGGGAATTGCCAGCTCCCCCTGAGCCAGCTCCCACATCCCCCGGGAGTCGTGGTCTGGGGTCAGTGCTGCTGTTGAAGTGAGTGGGGCAGTGGGCAGGGTGGGCGTGCAGGGGGTGAGGGCAGATGTCAGATGCCATCAGACTATCCAAGCAGGTAACAGGCTCAAGTCTGGAGAGGTCAGGGTGGTGCCTCCAGCACTGAGGGGCCGGGGGAATGGCTTTCCCTGAGGGTGGGGAGAGCAAAACCCTGCCAGCAGCAGCTAGGGATGTGGCTGTGGCAAAGGAAGCAACAGTGTGGAGAAAAAGAGAGGCAAGGTGAATCCAAAGCAGCTGTGTGAGCATTCACAGAGCCAAATCCTTCCCTGTGCCAGTGCTGGCAGCTCTGGGTGATAATTTCATCTTTCATCAGCTCTTTCCACATGGGGATCTCTGAGTGTTCTACAAACAGCCACCAGCCAGCCCATGGGGTCCCTGCTGTCACACCCCCCTCCCAGGTGACAAACCACAAATGCAAAGAGTCTTTTTTTCCTCCTGAGCAAGGCCAAGTCAACTGCCAAGCCCTGTGGGGCTGTCACCCCATCAACCTGCCTTGGGACCCCCAGGCACCCCTCCAGAGGAGCTGAGACTGGGGGCAGCTCTGCACCCGACAGCAACAAACCCTTGAGGAGCTCTCCCATCCTCATCAGCACTAATTATGGGCTATGGAGGAAAAAAGATAAGGCCTGCTGGGCTGGAAGAGCAAAATGGCTTTTGGGGAGAGTGAGTAAGACAAAGAGAGCTCAGCAGCAATGCAGAGTTCAGTTCTCTGATTCACACCCAGCCATAATTGCACTGGGAAAAGCCTTAGAACAGCCCTAGGAGACAGAAATTACTCCATTGTAGCAAGAGAGCAGGACCAGGAAGTCCAAAAGCTGATGTGATTCCTGGGAGCCAAGCCCTCCTTCCCTCATGATGCTGGCCAGGGCTCCCTGTCTCCACCAAAACTGAAGCAGAACAAGAGTTGAACCTTCAGTATGAGGCTCCAGCTTTACCACCAGGTCAGAGGTGAGGCATGTACCCCCACTAAGGACAGGGCTGGGGTCTGGTCCTGGCTTGCAGAGACTCGAGGTCGCTGTTCCTTCCTGCCAAGGGCNCCCCGGTGCATCCCCAGGCGGTGTTTAGTGTCGCCATCCCGCAGCCCCTCGGGTGCGGGAGGAGGAGGCTCGGGGCAGCCCGTCACCTCGGGGGTGACAGACGGGACCCCGCTGCNAGCACAGAGGTCTGTGCCAGACAAGGCACCACCAGCTGCTCCAGCAATTGGGGTTTTATTACAGTGCCTTGACAAAATCCTCACCTCTGCCAGCATGGTGGCAAAATTCACAGGGCTTCACCCAGCAGATCCCCAGCAAACGGAGCCTTCACTGCTGAGTGCTAATTGCAGTGGGTGTCCCCCTGTCCTGGCTCAAAGCCAGCCCATGGGCACCCAATTGCCAGGGAAAATCAGCCTCATGTTTGTTGAGAGCAGCCTAGACCAAGTCAGAAATTGAGACAGCCCTTCTTTGTTATTCCATACTGGTTCCCATTAGGTGGCATTAATTTGACGAGCTTCAGTGAACCAGAGGTGCCTGAAGGAATTTAAGGTTAAATATACCAAAAAGGAAAATATGGGAGGTCAGCTTTTAATTAGTATCTTTTCTGTTAGGTCAGGATCAGAGGCTTTGGCTGTCTCTCTGGAGGAGAACTACTGGTTCCAGTTTTTCAGGCAGTAACAATTAGGGGAGCTGCTTTATTTGAAATATTTGTAGCAGAAAAATCATAAGAAATCTGATGTAGGGTTGTGAGTATAGGGGCCTACTCATGGCTCTACAGGAAAGCCTCACAACCCAAGCCAGCAGCTGTGTGTGGTATTTTGATCTAGAAGGTGACAAGGGAAGCATTTGGTGGCTTTTTAGACCCAATCCTCACTTTTAAGGAAAGTGAGGATTGGGTCTAAATCACCAGCAAAACATCAGCTCCTCCACACAGGGCAGGATCAGCAAAGCCAGTGCCTGCAGCATGGGGGTTCCTGCCAACCCCACGTCACTCCATCCATTTGTCCCCAAATTCCTGATGAAAAATGATGGCAAGAATCCTTTCTCCCTTTTTAAAATTTACAATTCAGCCGATTTAAGGGCAGGACCGTGTTTTAAAGGTCAGGATCAGCAGTTTTAAAGCAGCACCAGCAAAATAGATGTCCAGATTTGGCTGAGGATAAGATTCAGATCAAGCAGCTGTTACTAACTCAGAAAAACTGGAAAACAAGTATTTGGACTCAGAAATAAAGTTTTGTGCTCTCTGCATTTGTGCCAGTGCCAAATCGGAGCCTTTTTATTTATTTATTAGCTGAGCCCTGTAGAACTGTAGAAATACCAGGAAAATCACTTTTCAAAATCTTACAGAAGCTGGCACTGCTCTGCCAAAAAAGTTTCACTTCTCCAGTTGGCCCATTTCCAACTAGAAATAACTGAGAAAATCCTAGCCAATTTCACAAGGGTTTCTCTTTATTTCAGGATGCCACTGGGAAAAAAACCTACCACCAGCTGCATGGGTCCCCTGGACTCAGCTGGTGAAGAGCAGGTTTGCTCCTGAAAACTTCATCCCAAGGAGCAATGCTGCCTCACTTCCAGGGATCTGCAGGTTTGAGATGTGAAATCTGAGGCTAGGACAAGGCTGGCAAGAGATGCCCAGGCAAGGAAGACTCCTGAGGGGCTGCAGCTCCCTCAAAGGGTTCTGGACAGCAGACCAGCTCAGGTCAGTGCTGGCAGCAGATGCTCTTCTTGTTGCAGAGAATCAAAGAATTCCATTTCATCAACAGCTGACAGCTTTCCTCAAAGCTTAGAGGAGCTAGGAGACACCCCCCTTGGCAGATCCATAGGCTAATGCTGCCATCTGACCTGAAAAGGCAAGTGAACCTCTTCAGCTCTTGGCAAGCAGCTGGGTTTGGAGAGTGTCCATCAACGCCCGAGAGGCTCATCTGAAATTCATGTCAACAAAGAGCTGAGGAGATCTGTCATGTGGCAGTCTGGGTCCTTCCCAGGGCAGAACCCTTCCACCAGGATCCAAGGGCTGTGGTGGTGAGAGTGAGGGATGGGCAGTGGTCCCAGCTGGCAGAGCTGGGGCTCAGGACCAGTATCCTGGTGCTCACCAAGTCACCTCTCACCAGCTCAGGCCACGGGGAGGGCCAGCAGAAGGGCTTTACCCAGGCTCAGCACTGCTGGAGCTGTGGGGAGTTAGAGGGGATGGGTGAGACAACAGGGGACCCCCAGAACCCCTCCCCAGGATGACTTCAGCAGAAAGTGCCTGTGGCTAAGCTGGGGGTGCCAGCTGAGCCAGAGATCCATCTCACCACATCCTCTTTATCGAGTAAACCCACAGAATAAGCATTTAAAGAGGGCGTTGGAGGGCAGGAGCATGTGGCAGGGACTAAGACACTGCTGTTGTTTGATGTTGGGATGCCTCAAGTCACCCATAGCTTTAGAAGCAAGTCCTTAAACCCTGACATTCTAGTCACCATGGGCAAACAATGTCACCTTCCTGTTACTTGCAATATTTGTTCTTCATTAACAGATGAAAGAGTCTCACACTGAGCATCCACCTCCGAAGGAAGTGATCAGGGGAGGGACCTAGGTCTCACTGTATCTGGGGATTGTATGGAGCTGCAGGGGATGGTATGTCCACTGATTGACATGAATCTCATAACTGGGCAACATTTTACACACCCTGAAGTGTTTTTAAGGCACATGTCACAAGTTTTCAAGTAAAATATTAAACATCAGTTGAAGCACATTGGGAGGGACATCCTCTCACACCGAGGGCTTTGCTTTTTAAAATTCTTTAATGAAACCAAGCTGGTTTTACAGCTTCAAATCCTCTGCCAGGTATGTTTGGAGTTGTGAGGCTACAGCCAATACCAGCAGCAACACTCTTGCAGCTGGCACTGACAGATAGAAGTTATCTTGCAGAGTTTTTTTCCTCCTTAATTAGTTTTGGCAAAGCTCCCACGGATTAGGCGTCTGGCAGGAAAGCCGGGCTTGTATCGATCCCTTTTCTCACGATCTCACCAAACAGCACTTAAGGAGTTCCTTTCCACTCACAGTCCCAATAAACCTAACAGGATTCAAACAAACTTGGTGCAGCAACTCTCGCTTGCACCGACACCGTGGAAAAGTTTGGAAGAAACCTAAGTGACATTCAGCAGCAGCTCGGAGCAAAGAAGGGGAATAAGGGAGAATCCCGCGTTTGTTCCACATGCAGTATGCGTGAATAAACGAGGAGCACTGGTGGCCCTCAGCCTGTCCTGCCGGGCTGCACGGCCACAACCCTGCACCCTTCATGTGAGTGCCTCGTGCAGTGATTCCTGCCACCGGGCCAGGGCAGCGCCACGGCCCCGAGCCGCGGCAGCGCGTGTTGGCGAGGGCAAAGAGCTGAGCTGGCACACAGAAACAAAGCCGGCCCAGAGACCTTTGGCATCCCGAAGCGAGGACCGGGGCTGCCCTTGGCACGTCCCCATGGTGGAGAAGAAAGTTGATTTCAAGGAAAGTCAGGGATTTCTGGAGCAGGGGGAAGCCAGCTGCCGGCCCTGCGGGAGGCACACACGCTCCTTCCCCGCCAGCAGCATCGCCGATGAAATCACCGCGGCAGCGCCGAGCACTCACCTTGGCTGATCTTGATGTTGGTCTGGGGGAAGGCCTGGGCGGCCAGCAGGGCGGTGGCCAGCAGTGCCCACAGCGCCCGCCCGCTGCCCATGGCCGGAGCGCCCGGGCACCGCTCCCGCTCCGCCGCGGGGTCCCGGGGGTCGTGCAGGGCTCG
>VXAX01000173.1:83567-120919 GCA_013399835.1 Leptocoma aspasia | reverse complement strand
AGGGCCCGGCTAGGGGCGGCGGCGAAGGGCGAGGGCCGGGATGACACCGGGGAGCGGCGGCTGCGGGCACCCGGGGAGGGAGGCAGGGGAAAGGCTCCCAGGGCTGCAGGACAGTGGGGTTTAACACGTGTGTACCCCATTGTGTGGTGCTGGGTTTTTTGGTTTGGTTTTGTTTCGGGGGTGGGGTTTGTTGGTTTTTTCCAGTGCTTGGTTTGGGATTTTTTCCCAATGCACTGACACTCTTAGCCTGGAAGAAGGATCCCCCAGCTGTGCCCGGGGCTCCAAGGCTATTTCAGAATTTACTCTGTGTGCCCATCTGCCAGTTCCATGCTGGGTCCATGCCGTCATGTAACAGCAGAAAACCTGATGTGACACAGCAGTCTGTACCATATAATCCAGCACGTATCCTTCCTGTGGTCAACATTTTGTTAGACATAAACTTCAGATTTTTAAAACACTCTATAAAATCCTTTTCTAACTGTTTCACTCATAAGGGAAATAGTACAGGCACAAACACTATACAATTTTGTGGTCCTGTTCAATTTCCAATTTATGCCTTAAATCAGCTCTGAAGGAACTGCTTAGGAACACTCTCAACGCTGTTCCCTTTTTATTCTTAGCTACAGATTAAAATTCTCAGCATTTTTGACCCATTTTTAGAGATTCAAGTATAAACAATTTGGGGTGACACCAAGCTTTCAGTACAGTAAAGCATCCAGACTTACTCCAGAGACAGTAACTCATTCAATCAACTTTTCTATATTAAGTTTTCTTTGTATTAAATAAAGCCTTTTAAGAACACCTCCCCCTTCCATACATTGATCTGAAATTATCTGGCTCAAGGAAAAGCCTACTGCTACAGCAGAGCACTAAAACTGAAGGAATTGGGATCATTAGAAGTCAAGGCATGCCTCTTCCCGTCTTTCCTGTGTGCCATCCTCAGATAAAACCAGTGTTATAAACAACTTTAGCAAACTATGGAACAAAAATCTTTGAGTATATTAATCTACTCCCAAAGCACAAATATTCACATTTAAAGAGGGAGCAGAGATCCTGGATAATTTTTATCCTGGTTTCTACCAACCAGACTCATGGTAGCAGCGTACCCCAGCACAGCTGGGAGCACTGAGCCCCCCGTGCTGCCCCTGAGCCACAGCCCTGAGCCTGGCACAGCAGCTGGGCACCAGCTTTGCTCCCAGCACTGGGACAGCACAGGCACGTCGTGCATGCAGTGCCAGCTGGAGCTGCAGCTGCACTTTGGGTCACCCTCCAACTTCACCAAACACGAGATGTGCTTCACCTGCTGGCTGCAGACCCAGGAGCACAGTTCATCCCTCCCTCCTCTCCCTCCCACGCTGCTCTGTTTGCCCTGCAGGCCAGGAGCTCCCCAGTCTGCTTCTGCTCTGCTCTTACTGACCTTCCCTCTGGGCACCCTCACCGATTTTTGGCATCCTGTGTACATGGCTGCTCTTCCCTGTGGAACAGACACCTCATGGCTTCAAGGACAGACTCGGGCAAGGTTACCTTCTGTTCACATTTCATGCCCAGTGCCGAGCAAAGCATGTGTCTGTTCTCATGGATGCCCTGAGCCCATTCTGCTGTCCACAGGCCCCACGTGGAAGAATATTAATGTCAACCACAGTAACTGCTGAAACCATGGCCCCTTGCCTGAGCCCCCATGAGTTACAGGAAAAGATCAGCCTCCTACAGCACATGTTTGCCCAGGACTGCCCGTGGGGTCCCTCTCCTCTGTGATTTTATGACACAAACCAGGAGGAAGTCAGAGAACAGAGATTTGCCATCAACTTCATTACAGGACAGAGAAGAAATTCACCTTGCAGAGAGGCAGGTTAGAATTGATATCCACAGTGTGCTCAGACAGAGGATGGCCCTGGACAGCCCTGCCCCACTGCTGTGTGCTGCTAACACAGAGCAGCTGTGCTGGAGAGCAGCAGGGAGCCGGTGCCATGGGCAAAGTGCTGAAGGGATGCTGATACCAGAGTTACAACACAGACCTGCCCTGGAGCAGGAACACCTGGACAGCAGCAGGGATTATTGACCCACACACTGACACCTGCCAAAGCAAACACTCAGCTTTTTTGGTTTGGGCTTCTTTGGTTTTGTTTTGCTTTGCTTTTTAAGACCCACCTGTCCGTAACTGTAGTAGCTACGTAACAAACAGGGGTGAAATAAGCATATGTGTTGTTTTTTCCTTTTTAAAAATCAAAATATTAAAAGCACAGGAGGTACTGGGGTTTCATTTTAGGCTTCATTTAATGAAGAGAGGAGGGAGATGAGTGCTGCCCATCCTGCCACGTGCCATCTCTGGAGTCTGACACATCCAACCCCCAGGGTGTTATTGGGGTCTGGCTGAGAACCACGGGCAGACCAAGGCATCCAGCTGGGAACCACCATAGCCAGACCAAGGCATCCAGCTCTCCCTCCAGACCAACCTCCACCAGCTGGTGCCCAGTTTCTCTCAAACTGCTCCCAGTTCATCTGCAGTGAGTGACAACAGGGTAACTGCCAACATTTTGGTTTTTTTCCTGCCATAAGCATAACTGAAGGAGCTCAACACAAAGGTGAATGCAACAAGTATCACCCCAGTCTATGTGGCACAATTAAATAGAATTTTATTTTCAATAAATATACAATCTGCATCATACCAGACAATACGCTGTGGAAAAATAAAACATACAGAAGCAACCAACAGGACAGCTTGACTGTAGCTAAGTTCACTTGGTGACCTGAAGAACTACCTGGGTAAACACACACAACACAGAAAGAGCCACTGCAGTCTGTGAGAGAATTAAAATTGTGTTTTCTGGGTCTTCTTAACTGCCAAAGTCCCTGGAGCAGGTTTTTTTTTTGGTTTTTTTTTTTTTTTTTTTTGCACAGCACATGTTTGAAAGGACGTGAGCTGGTTTTCCCAGTACAAATGCTATTGGAAATGTTTATTTTGCTATATCAGCACTGAATCTACTACGCACACAGACTGCTATGGAGACTGGCAGGTCACCGCTGACGGGACATGGGATCCGTCCCACGTGGGGCCACACGCCTGCCCCGGCACACAGACACACACACTAACAGCAGCCGAACTCTGTTAAAACGAGTACAAGGACAAAACTGCAGTCAGAATCGATTTCACCACAGGTTCTACCGTTTAAAAAAATATTCTAGCCTAATTACCACGTTCACCAATGAGAGCACACGGGTACTTATATCTCCGAGAGGATGAGCCATGGATTTGGACTGGAAGGACAGCAGAGGCAGCTCCCAGCTCCTGCACCCACCCCGTGCTTCCCACGGCACGGGCACGCACAGCCCGGCCCGCCCGGCCCCGCGCTCCTCCCGCGGGATGCAAACAGCGCAGCGGCGCCGGGGGAAGCAGCCAGAGGTCCGGCCCCAGGGGACCGGCCCCAGGGGACCAGCGGGACCCAGTGGGACACGGATCACTGAGGCCAGCACGGCCGGCTGGGGGCCGGCAGCCGCCGTAATCCAGCGGAGCCGCTGTGGGGTGCGTGTAGGGTGTGAGGCGGGGCGCGTCAGTCGTTGGTTTATTTTTTATCTGGTCTGGTTGCCGTCAGTTGCCCAGCTCATGTCACCTCGAGGGACGCGGGCGAGACGCGGTCGCAGTCCTCGCGGGAGCGCAGGCTGTGCCACTGCTCCACGGCCGTGCGGTGCGCGCTCAGCATGCGGCGCCAGTGGTTGGACTCGGGGGCGCCCGTCGAGTACTGCCCGATCACAATCCTCCCGATGAAGTCGTTGCTGCTCTTCACGTTGTGCCCGTACACTGGGGAGAGCAGAATCAGAGACTGGTCAAGGCAAAAGCACCGCTCGCCCACCCAGAGCCCTGCCCCGGGAAACCAAATGTCCTGCAAACGTCCCCCAGCACCAGGTGCCAGACGCCAGCATTTTGGGTATGTAACTCAGCATCTGAAAAGTGTTAGAGAAACAGGAGCTTGGAAGGAATAAAATAAGCTGTATTGCAGACTGAAATACAATTCAAATAAACAAGACACAAATCCACAGTTACCACGGTATTTACCATGAATAGGTACATTCATAAAATTACTTGGGTTGGAAGGGACCTCAAAGTTCATCCTATTCCAACCCCTGCCCCGGGCAGCGACACCTTTCACTGGAGCAGTCTGCTCAAAGTCCTCTCCAGCCTGGCCTTGAAGGAGAATTACATAATGTAAAGAAGTGCCAAAAGCTCTGGCTGGGCATCATGGAATCACAAAAGCAGCCCAGCAGCCTGAGCCCGGGAAATGCAGAAGCAGCATCTCAAACTGCCGTGCTCCACAGGCACATCGCACAAAGCACTCCAGTGCTGATCCACAGCCTTCCTGCTCGGAGACAGGAATTACACACATCCAGGCTGACACCAGGATATTTACACAGTAACAATTTGACATAATTATCACTGCAGCTACTTGTTAAACGTCCAGGAAAGCGACTGAGGGAGAGACATCAACCCAACACCTTGTCCTTTGGATTAGCCCAGTCTCCTGGAAGGAAAGATCGCAGACAGCAGCAAACCCTAATGATGGGCCTGATCCTGAGAAAGGCTGAACTCTCCCACCAGACAGGAGCTAAAGCACTTTGTGTGTTGCAAACTGAAGCCCTGCCTCAACTCATTAGAAAGCTGAAACCAAGTCTTTGCAAGCTGAAGCCAGGATACCCACAGGCAGTGCCTGGAATATTAACGATTAAAAAAATCTCCTCAGGAAAGAGAGGGATTTTTAAGGACAAATGTCCACAGGAGCTCCAAATCCAGCTGGGCTGGTGCAGCCAGAGCATGTTCAGCCCGGCGTGGAGCCCCTGCCAGCAGCACCAGCTCTCCAGGGCTGCTGGAAACCAGCACTGGCAGCAAACAACATCTGGGAACCCCCCACGGCATCACCCGGTGTGTGCACACCCTCACGGGCAGGCAGGACACCCAGCACAACACACTCAACCTCACTTTTAACCACACACCTTTGTCAAGGCGTTTCCTGTTATAATGCACCCCGCAAGTGATCAGCATTCCTTTAACCTGCCCCTCTGCCATCTCCACACTCTGCAAGGCTGGGTCCTCACCTCTGTACCAGTCTGGGATCTTGCTCTGGGTGACTCAGGCACCACTGCCACTGCAGTCCTGGAATCAAGCAGTGCCAGGTTACATCTCACTTTATCCCTTCTGACACCTCTGACACACAGTTTATGGGCAGAGATGCTTCTGCTCACCAAACTACCTGTGGATATTTTAGGTGACAGCAAACCTTCAAATGCCCAAGTAATTTGTTCAAATAATTGCTCTAAAAAATCTACCCTGTAACTCAGAGCCCTGTAAGTCTGTCTCCAAATGACATTTAGAAATGATCTGGGGTTCACCACCCCAGCAGGAAGGCTGCATCTCTTCTGCCTGTCACCATCAGTTATCTGGGGCTGATGCCATCAGGACGTGTTGCCAAGCAAGTGCCCCTGTCAAGAGGCTAGGCTGGTGTTTTTTGGAAAGGCCACCTTCTGAGGACACAGTCAGGAATTCTAAGCCATCCATCTCCAACTAATACACAGCTTGTCAGGGTTATTAATGAGTTCTCCTACAAGGCAATGGATCACAGGTGTAGCTAGCAGGACTATACTAAATGTTTTGCTATGATTTATTAGCCTACAGAAATCAAATGTTATGATAAAGCCATGTAAAAATACCCCAAAACCAAAATTTTCAATAGGATGCTTTTTCTTTTTTTGTGGTTTTTTTTTTGTTTGTTTGTTTGTTTTTGGTTTTGGTTTTTTTTTTGTTGTTGTTTGTAAAATTATGGAAGATGAAGCCTAGTCCTGGGAGACAGTACCAAGTAATTTAAACCAAGAAGCCTTACAGGCCATCAATTAATCATAGGATAAATTAACAGTGGAGAAGTACCCCAGGCATACTGATTCTTCAAAAATACTCCATGCCAGGACTGTAAAATGAGCAGGTGTGCTAACTAAGGGCACCTGTTATTCTACTGTTGAGCCAAGTATTTTGAATTCTTGTAATGGAACTTGCTAATCTCATTGTGTCAGGTAATTAGCATGCTGAGTCCTTTGGGGTATTAATGGGCTAATTATACAAGCATTGTTGCTTCTATCATTAACTGCTGTAGATAGCACAGAGACTTATTGCTGAGGAACACGGAAGACATTTTCCAAGGCCAAATGCTTATTCACACATAGACCATAAGAGGTAGCACTAGACTGACCTCAGGTCTACAAACTCACAGCTTCACCACAGCAGCTTTCTCAGAAGATGAGAGGTCTTTGTGTACCAAAAATTCAGCTTTACCCATCAGTTCAGAAGCCTTTTAAACTCCAGAACATGCCTTTCTGGGAGGCTAAGTGCTGTATCCCACTGCTAAATGGCCAGGATTTGCTGAGCAATCTGCTGAGGGCCGACTTCACCAAGCTGTGGAACGGACCTTACCCGAGAAGGGGCTGGAGTTGGCTTTGAGAAAATAAAGCCTTTCCTTTGCTCACATTCAGGAGCACCATTTCCCCTGTTGCTGCCACCAGTACTCCCAAAAAAGCTTGGAAAAGAGAACGGTAGGAGCCCACAGGGCCAGGTGAGCAGCGGGAAGCAGAGACTGCTGCTCTCATCCTGGCCAGGGAGGGGGAGCATCTCCCCCATTCTTCCTTGGCTGCAGCAATCACTTCTCAAACAGGGGAGGAACCATTGCCTTGAGCACCAACAAGCACCAGCCACTGCTGCACCGTTTGCAGTCAGGTCTGAGCCTGCAGCCTGCTCCCCAGCCCTGCAGCAGCACACCCTGGGTGTGACACAGACCCTGTGTACTGCTCAGGCACAGCCACACACTGCTCAAGGCACAAGGGGAGCTGCACTCACTCTGGGGGCTGGCCCTGGTGGAAGGTCACTGCTGATGGCAGCAGTGTCCCTGGGAGGACCTGGGAGCAGGAAAGCCCTGCAGAGCTGGAGCAGCAGCCTGCAGACAGGCAGCCTGTGCCAGAGCCCTCTGCTTCTGCACAGTGACACACACAGCACGGCTGCATTCCCACTGCACTGGAGCCAGTTCCACACAAACTCACACCTTCAGCTCTGGTGGGGGTAAAAAGCTCCTGCTCTTTCCTCCCAGCTTGTTCCACAACAGTGAAGGTGGAGAAGCTCCATGGGCAGCAGCTGAGCACTGTGCCATGCACTAAGTCCAGGTGACTGTACAAGTGGACTGAGCTGTGTTCCCTGATGTCTGAACATCCCCTGACAGAGTCTGAAAGGAGCTCACAGTAAATTTCAGATTCAATCTGCCCTTGGCCACAAAAGCAGTGACACCATGGAGCTGCTCAATAGCAGAAAATTAAGTAATTAACATTTGGGATTTTCAGACTGACCCAAACTCTGGTTATGAACTGGTAGATGCTGCTTTCCATTTAAGAAGCATATTTTCCTGACAGAAACTACACACCTGATCTCATGAGATCTTTTTCCACCGTCACAGTAATTTACACAATAGCAACATCCATTTCTAGGCCAACACAGAGCAAAAAGCAATTAAAGAAGCAGAGGTCAAACCAATTCCTTCTGCAGCTGCTCTTCAGAGGGACACATTTGGAAACAGAAAGGCTTCTTAAAAAGACATTTTTTATAAAAGAAATACTGAAATACAGAAGAAAATCATGTTTACTTATGTCCATTAAAAGGCTCAAATTCTTGAGAACAAGGTACATGATGTAAATAAAACATTTTCATGTTATGAACTTATTGATGCAGTGCTCCTAAATGATCCATATCCAACTGATGGGGGCTTGGGTGCCATATGAAATCTTTCTTTGGGGTCAGGGCCCATGTGCCCCACAGGGGTCCTGCACAGGAGGGAAGGCTGAGCCCCCCAGCCTGGCTGCCTGCTCTTGCAGGGCTGAGGGCACAGCCTGAGGCACTGCACACCCAAGAGCTGCTGCCCAGCAGGGCAGTGACTTCCAGGGGATGCAATGGGCCTTGGAGCTCCAACATCTGCCTCTGGGGACAGCTCCAGCCTGAGCTTTCCCTTGTCTCCTACCAGCCTTGGTCACATGGAATCACTTTTTGCCCGTCAGGTCTTTTTCCATGGCACTATGTAATTAAGCCATGAGGCTGCCTGGGTGGCATCAGCCCTGGCACCAGATCCAGCCAAAATGCCTTTCACCTTCTTCACTGAGACTTGCACACTGAATGCTTGTGCAGAGCATGACTGCAAATCATTGTCATCTATGAGGTATGTGCAATAGTAAAATTTAAGCTGCCATTTCAGAAACTAATTCATCCTTTGATTGAACATATTAGCATCCTTGGAATGACCAGGGAGGAGCACTAACTAAGAAAATTTCCTTGAGGTAACTTCAAGGCCATCGGTATCATTTATGGCATGGGGACAAGCTTGAACCTTGCAGCTGGGGCCATGAAACATCTGCATCTCCTGCAAACGCTCTGCCAGGTGTGCTCAGCAGTTACTCAGAAGTTACTCAGCAGCTCCGGCTGTGCTGCACCGCCCGGAACGGCCACACAGCGCCTCTGCTGCTGCCTCCCCGGGAGTGACAGCGGGGACTTGGTGTGCTGCCACCCCTGAGAGCTGCACCACAAATTATTAACTCTCCTGCAGTCACCTACACCGGCACCTGCAACGCAAGCAAAACCATTTAACGCAGAGAAAACAAAAAGTAGCAAAAACATGCCCAAGGCTGCACACAGGCAGCTGAGGGGCAGAGGCCCCCAGGGGACACGGATCTCACGGGGCTGTGTGGTCTCCCTGGCAGACCCACAACCCTGCTGGCACTGACCCATCGACACTGCCTGCACTCCCCACTCAGCCTCAGCCCTTGGTGAGGTCTCGCAAAGTGTCCCCTTCACACACCTGCCCATTCAGGCAGGCAGGAGCCCATGCCCAGGAGCCCGTGCCCAGGAGCCCATGCCCAGCCCTGCCTCAGCCAGTGGGGCTGAGCTGCCAGGTTAAGTAGGACAGAAAGCTGCTTCTGAGCTGCTTGACATCAATATTAAAAGGCTGTTTAGCACAAAGAGGTGCGACGAGGAGCAGCAGCAGCTGGGCTAATGATGCACACTGAGAAGGTCACAGGCATGGCCCAAATCCTGCCCCTTGCTCCTCAAGCATGGCCTGTCATATTTAGTGGAGAGGAGAGAAAAGCACAGGAGAAGATGCCGTGGTTTCCCATTTATCAATTTAATCTCCATCAGGGTCTGATGGGCACGCTGAACTCTCTTTCTAGCCTTC
The DNA here is from genome assembly GCA_013399835.1 of Leptocoma aspasia. Classification (NCBI taxonomy): domain Eukaryota; kingdom Metazoa; phylum Chordata; class Aves; order Passeriformes; family Nectariniidae; genus Leptocoma; species Leptocoma aspasia. Next base: position 111,677 of record VXAX01000173.1, on the reverse strand, counting down.
CTCCGTGTGACTCCTCCCTGCATTTCCAGAGGGAACTGGAACTGCTGGAGCACACGGCCACACACAGACCCAGCAGCCAGCTGCTGCCCCACGGGGACAGTGCCACAGCAGGAGACTCTCTGGAAACCTCCCACAAGGGCAGCCCCTGTGCTCTGGCTGGGGTCCCTGCACATGCACCCCAAACCAGGCGTTTGCCTAACCACAGTCTGCTCTCAGACAGGGAAAGTCCTGTAGCACACAGCAGGGATCCAGGGTGCAGGGAAAGTGCAAATGCACAAGTGTGTCCTGCAAGGGCATGCAGGGATGACACCCCATGAAATGACCTCATCAGGAGGAACTGGAATAATGAGCTGGATGCAGCTATTGCAACAACCCAGAGGATACTGGAAAGGAGTATCTATGGCTGGCTTCTTCCACTTCCAATTCCCCCTTTTTTTAAAAACTGCATCCTAATTCTCTGCACTATGAGCCCCAGACCCAACAAAGCACACAGATGACTTCATGCATATTTACACACCTCACAGGAAGGTGCCACACAGCACCTGCAAACGCAGGCAGGGACAGCCATGCAGGAGAGGCAGCCTCTGCCTGCACCACCATGCATCTCCTGTGACAGCCACGGGGCCAGGCACAGGCATTCCACTTCCAGACACTGCTCTGCTGCCAACAGCAGCTCCTGCCACCCAGACTTTTCTTCATTTGATACACAGGCAGATTATGGCCTTGCAACATGTTTGAACAATTCCTTTCACTACAGCATGAGCCAAACAAGATGAAGGGCTGAGGGCAGGAGTGCCATGACACTGCTTAAATTAAGAGGCTTGGCAAAAGGAGCAAGCACCTATCATCAGCCTGGAGAGAGGAGAGTGTGCTCCTTTCTTCAGGATAAAATGATTATCAAAAGATTCCAGAGAACTCAGGACAGGCAGTTTCTGCAACATCAGATGCAGTACATTTATTAACTAAGTCAGGCAACTTGATGAATCTAATTTTGCCTTCTTAGCAAGCAACAGATCAGATCTGGAAGCATCAGCATCTTGTTGCTCTCACCCTGATTAATGGTGTTTCACTCCTCCTTGTTAAAGCAGTCATTCTGCTGCAAAAAGCCAAATCCAAACCCAGAGCATCCTCCCCGAGTGACCCAAACCAGGACTGGGCCTGCAGGACCCACTCAGCATCTCCAACCACCCTCTGCTGTCACCTGCTCCAGGGTGACCAACAGCACCTGCCACGGAGACCAGCAAGGCACAGAGGGGGACTGACAATGGAGAGAGTGGGGCCCCTTCTCCTCCCAAAGGGCATTTGTACATCTGGAAATGTACCCAGAGCCACTGTGCAGAGGCTCTGCCAGGCAGGCTGGCCTTCAGGGTCTCCCCTGCCAGCACCTCTCCCCGAGCCCCTCTCCCAGTGTCCTCACAGGACCTGCTGGGCCACCTCGTGTGGCCACCAGACCTGGAGCAAGGCCTGGGAGGGCAGGAGGCACCAGCCAGGAGCTCACTGCTCCCCTGGACCTGGGCATGGACCATATGGTGTCTGCTGCACAAATGAATGAAGTGTTTTATAACGCCAGACACAAAGGCCAAATTCTGATCTAAATTAAACAGGTATAAATCCCCAGAAAACACAGTGCTGACATCAGTGGGTTTTTTCCTTTTTTTCTCCTTTGGCTAAGATAGGATTACACAGGTTTAATCAGGGATTAGATTTTGCTTCTAAGCTCTAGATATGGGAAATATACAGACAGTCCAATATTTCCAAAAGACATGTCTAATAGATGACAAGAAACAATTTTCTAGCAGTGAGTTGTCTAATTATCTGTCCATCTAAGAGATGTTATGGTGCCCAACATGATAGTATTTCAAAAGAGAAACCACTTCTTCCTCCTCCATTCCAGCATGGGAAAAAAACCAGTTTAATTTTACTCATATATTAGAGATTTCTTCCCTGTATCTGTGTGCAAAAGACAAAGTGCCTGAATGTTTGTTGGGTTTTCATGTGGGAAAGCAAAAGCAAGAGGAGAAAGGAGAGATGGGCAAGTCAAAATGCAGATGTGTGATGACATGAGATGGTGGTTTCCATCCCTGCAAACAGCAGCTAGAGGTGATGCTGGTATCTCAAGGTCATACTTCCACATAGCCAGGGAAATCAGAATTCGGACATATTTCTGGAGAAGCCTCAGGACAAAAACTTTATCAGTTTTCAACCTGCTCAGCTGATTGGGACATTTGGAAATCAGTCTGTTAATTAAAAAATTACCACTGAAAAGCCCTGCTAGCTCTGCATCCTGTTGAAACAGGCAGCATTGCTTCAGAAAGAAAACATTTCAGTGAAAGCAACCCAATACCCAGAACTGTGTCATTATCAATACACACCAACAATTACTTTTTTCCCCCTTTCAAGATACCAGCTTCATTAAATGGTCCCCATATTTTCCTGAAGGCCAACTGAAAATGAGCCAACAGAGGAACCAGGTATATTGCTATTGAACAGCAATCTGTTATTTTAATCAAGTACTGCCTATTAACTGGAAGTTAATTAGAGCCCTGGAATAAAGCATTAAAGTTATCCAGGGGTGTGAAGACACATATTGTTACAGCACCTGGGGCACAGAGGTGGCTGATGGCATTGCCAGGGCCCCTCTGCTGTAGCCATTGAAACCACAGGTACAGGTCTGCAGAGTCTCAACACTCTCGGGAACAAAAACACTCAAAAAAAAAAAAGAAAGAAAAAAAGAAATAAAATGGAAAAATGGGTCCTAAGTCTTTACAGAAAAGGGAGACATTGCCAATTTTTAAAACATATTGAAAAGTGAGGGGTATCACTAAATCCTACCAGGAGACAGTGCCCATGAGCTGCACCCTCAGCCAGGACTGAGTGTGGAGATGTCACCAGGGCAGGTCACACATATTTAAGGTCCATCTCTCCACCAACAAGCACGGCCTGGCCCAGCCTGTTTCCCTCTCCCAGGCAGAGCATCCTGCCCTGCTCATGGCCCCCTTCCAGACAGGAATGGGGCAGTGGGATGAGCCCCACACTGCCCTCCATCAGGCACATCAGCCCCAGGGCTGTTCTAGCTCAGCTACACCTTCAGCCAGGTCAGAAGGCAATGCAGATTTTCCCTCTACAATCGCACAGAGAGTATCCAGAGCATGGAAGATGATTTCTCCCTCTTTGGGGACTCTGCTTGTGTAACAAGCCCTCAAGATCCTGCCATGCAAACGTGTCCAACAGCTCATGTAAATGGAGAAAGACACACAGTCACCACGAGGACCTCGGGGAGACGAACATCCCCTGACTGGGAGTGCTGAAGGTTGTCTTTTTTTATGGTAAGTGATGAAAAGATGCTAAGGAGTCACTGAGACACGGTTTGCCCTGGAGTGCTGGTGGTTTTTGTTGGGCCATCTGGGCTTTACTGCAGTGCAAACATCATTACTGATGATTGTTATTAACAACGTTATAATCATTAACAAAATACTACAGTGCTCAGGTTTCAGGTGTTGTCTGCCTTCCTGCTGCACAGCCCAAGCTTTCTGACAGACTGAGATTTAGAGGACAGCCCAAAATCCCTCAGTGGGGAAAGCACAGGGTCTCTGGGTGCCCACCATCCAGCCCTCCCAAGCACAGAGGCTGCACTTGCATCTCAAATACTCTTTTTTCTTCATGGAAATGATCTTGGGCAGCTGGTGCCAGTGCTGCTGTTGGGGCCAAACTCCACCTTCCCCTTGCCATCAGACAGAGTAACACCTTTGTTCATAGGTGTACATGGTTAGGAGAACACCCCACCTTTCAGAGCCTGCCCCATTTCTCTGCAGAAGGTGAGCCCATGACTTGCCTGCAGTCAAGCAGAAGATGGCACATGGGGATATGTGCTAGGTTGCCAAAAAAACCCCAGAAAGTGGAAAAAAGAACCATCCAAAAGAGTGCATTTCTGTTACAATATGTATATGGCTGTTCATTACCTAGACAACATGTTTGACAAAGTAAATTAAAATCAAACATCCTCTCCACCAGCTGTTGCCNTTTTTTTTTTTTTTGGTCAGGACATTAGACTTGTTATGAGTATCAGTGGCTTTCCTGGTTTCAGCCTCTTTTGGGGAGAAGCTGCTAACAGCCAATACTTGCAGCAGCAATCCTGTCCCTGGATGCTTTTTCCTGGGAAGGACATTTCCACCTCATCCCACCTCATTTTGGGCACTGAACTGGAACATGTGAGTTAGTGACAGCTCCAGTTAGCATCTGAGGAAGGAACATAGAGGAGGAAGACAGGTGGTACAAGGTGTCCTGCACCAGTGTGGAAGGAGAAGCATTTTGGTCTGTAAATGCCAATAATTGACAGTGTTGAATCCTTGTGTGCCTAAGGAGGAGGAAAGACCAAAGAACCAGCCCAATCACCCCTTCCTCCAAACCTGGCTAACACAGAGCTCCTCCTGTGCACATCAGCTTGGAGGCAACCCAGGGCCCCTCTCCAAATCCAGCTGTGCTTCAGCCCCCAGCCTGGAGTTCAGCTCTCCAGTGCACCACCAGGACAGCAGGGACTGTGCTTTGCTGCATGTCTTCACTGTTTGCACACACAATCCTTGCTAACTCACAGCAGAACGGTGCAGAAATCCACACCAGAGTGCACTGAACACAGAGAGCTCGATTCAAGATGCACAGGAGAAAAACACATGGGGGGGGAAACAAAATTAACCTTACTTTGTCTGGAGAGTGCCTTACTTTGCAGTGTGGTACCAGCCCCACTGGGAGCCAGGAGCCCCAGATGATGGGAACTGGCAGAGGTCCAGGGCTTTCCAGTGGAGCCAAGCCAATGTAAAGACAGCTGCAGACTGGGTCCAAAATATGAAGCCATAATAAAGGTTCCTCTAAATTATTGAAGACATACTCACTTCTGGCTCCCATGACTGCTTTTACAGCTCTCTCTCTCCATTCAAAGTATCATCACCCACCCTTCAAGCAGGATTATTTTGCTTTTCAATTGGACTTTGACTCAACAGCAAATTTAATTAACTGACCTAATGGACTAGAGATGTGGATTAAAAGAGAAAAGAAATAAAAAACAATTCCAAACAAAACACACAACAGAAAGAACCACCACTGCAGCAAAAAAGAACCCCAAAGCACCTAAGTTAAAAAAACAACAAAACAAAACTACGCCCCTGCTATGCAGAGATACAAAATAGAGATCCTCACATTGCAAGATAATCAAGAACAAATGTTTGGCAGTATGGGTATCTTTTAACAGAAGATCCCAAAGCCCTCCACGAGTCCTTAAGCTGCATAATACTGCAGGATGCCAAGAAGGAGCTCTGTGGGGAGCACCACAAGCCTCTTCCCAGAACTTCAGAAACTCAGTTCAGCAGAACCCCACAGATGCACACAAGAACAAACTGGTGCTGCACTCCCTGCTGGGGACACACCTCCACCAACATCAGGAGCAAATCTGTCACTGGGATGAACACTGAATGTGGCTCAGCATCTTCACCACCACCATGGCCCCTGGTCCTTGTGACAGACAGTGCAGGCACTGACCCAGCAGAAGGCTGTACACACTAAAACATGACCAGCACCCCTGGCTCCAGCTCTCTGTTGGCTACACCAACCACACCTCTGACACCAGAGTGTCCCAGGCAGAAGCAGCAGCCCAGGGAGCCCAGGCTGCACCTCAGCCTGCAGCCAGGGGAACCTGGCCCCACTGCTCCTCCCAAAGCTCTGCATGCTCCTTCCCAGCTTTGGAGCTGCTGGGGACATTTCTGGCCTGGGATTATTTATTGCAACATTCAAAGCAAGCAATATGTCACTTAGAAAATGAAGGCTCACTTAGGAGGCAGCACTGAAATCCGACTGTGTGACACAGGCTGATGAATCAGCCAACTTCCCATTGGCTCATTTGGGAACACACCCCTCTGCACAGAAAAAAAATACTCAGAGATCCACTCATTAATCCTAACTTCATTCACTGTGGTGAGGAGCAGAGTGTTCCCCTCACCCTCCCAACTGCAGAGAGCTGCTATTCTGTTTGCCTTTTCTGCTTCCAGCAGGAAAAGGGGAAAACAAAGAATGGAGTGATTCACACCTGTCATCGAGTGATCACCTGATGGAAGCTTCCAAGAACAAATTCATCACTGCACATGCAAGGTACAGTCAGGGTGACATGCCTGCAAAGCAGTGATTAATTATAGGTGTTTTGCTGAGGAAATTTTTTGAGCATGAAGGGCAAAATTTAAGCTGCTAATCAGCATCACTTTTTTTGTTTGAAAACAAACTAATGGGCTGGAATAAGCCTCCTTGAACCAACTTTGACACCTGTCTCTTCCATGTAAAAAGTAAAATTAAAAATACTTCAAAAAAAAAAACATACTTTCATAAAGAAATACATACTTTCAGAAGCAGATTCTTTTCATCAAAAAAAAAAAAAAAGGTGGGTAATGGGTGGAAAGTTGTCAAAAAAAGTGTTTGAGAGCCCAATGTGGTAAAAGAGTGTGGGCCCCTCTGATCCTGCAGAGGGCAAGAAAAGTCTGACCCTGCTCCTGATGGTGCCTGAGCTCCACAGCTCCACAGGGCGGGTGAAGTGATGGCATGGGAGGGAACCCCACCCTTCAGAGGGGTCCCTGCAGCCCTGCTCAAGACTTTCATGGTGGGGAAAGGCAGAGAGTGCCACCAGCCTCAGCAGGTCCCTGGCCTAGGACTGCAGCCCAGCCAGGGACCATCCCTGTGCTCTGCCACTCCTGCTCACAGCACCAAGGCTCTACTGCCTGTCTTCCTGCCTCGAGAACAAATATAGGAGATTCAGAAACAGCTTAAAAATAAAAATTCCTATCCCAGCCAAGCATCTCCAGTGCTGACAAAGCTCTCGAGGGAGGTCAGCTCTGAGCCTGCTCGTGGCCCCCAGGCTCTGTGGTTTGTATCTGGGTCCATCTCATGCTGGGCTTGGCACAGAGTCCCAGCCCTTTAGAAACAAAGGCATGAGCAAGCCCTGCTCACAGAACAGCTGAGGTCACTGTGGAACACCTTTAGGTGCATCCTCTCACCAGCAAACCATGTCAAGGATCAGAAGTTATTTTGCCAGTGCCTGGGCTCTGTGATTGTTCACTACTGTCCTCTCATTTTTCTCAGGTGTGACTCTATGCCCAGGCTGGGTGCCACTGAGAAGGGCAATTAATGCTCCTCCTCTTCCTCTGCACAGAAGCATTTCAAATGGGACTGATGGAGCACAGGACAGACTCCCAGCCAGGCTGGGTGGCAATGCTGGGGACAGCTTCTGCAGAGGACAGAGTGCTAATGAAGCTCCCCAGGAGACCCCAGTGATGAGCACCCCTTGTAGGGTGGGACAAGCAGTCTCCTGCACACCCACAACTGCTGCTTTGCTCACCTCAGAGCCAACCACCACTGTGCCAAGCCAATAGCAGCACCACAAGTACCTGTGAACACCAGGCTGGCATTCTCCAGCTCTTCCTGTGGAACCTTGAAGCTGAAGGACTCATTGTAGAAGGGATCTATCGTGCCCCGCATGCAGGAGGTCTTCTTGGTTTTTGTTAATTTTAATCCATGAACAAGCTGAATTTTCACAAAGGGATCTGGCAAAGAGCACAAAGAACAGATCCTGTGTTATGGGGACCATGACTCAGCACTCCTGCTCATGAGGGCTGGGCACCACAGGGATGGACTGTGCTGGGAAATGGCCTTTGGGAATGGCTGGGGCTTGTACCCCCACGCTGCTCCCAGACATTTGCAGGGGGACAGAAGTCAGGCAGCCAGATTAAAAACAGTCCCTGCCAAAACCACAGTTAATGTCAGCCTTGACAGAGTATGACAAGCATACTGTTCTTTTTGGAAAATGCCAGTATTCTGGCAGCAGCAGAGGCTGGGGCAGGAACGTGGGAAAACCACCTGAGGGACACAAAGCAGCTCCCAGCCAGAGTGCCCAGAGCCAGCAAGGAGCAATGCCCACGGGCTGCCTCACAGAACAGGGGGATCAAAGCTCCTGGTTCCTCACCTCAGCTGCCTCAGAGATCTTTACTTTAAATATGGCAAACCCTCCATTGTATCTCAGAGTAAGTGTTCCAAATACTTTCATTGTGTTGTCTATACACACAGGATGAACATCCAGAGCCTTGTATTAACAGGAACTGAGCATCAAATCCCCCTGGGTCCCCCACAAATTGCAGTCTCACTGATCTGCTTTAAAGGCACATATAATCTGTGCATGAGTAATGTGAGAAATGCACTGCCCTTTACCTGAACCTTGGCTCATGTCTGTCTGAAGAAGCTGTTTTGCTCTAATGATGTCCACGTTCAGTCTTCCTGCACTTGGCAGGTAGTTTAGTGACAATAGCAGCTCTCCCAGCTCCACTTCATTCTGCAGGGAAAAGAGAATGTGGAGATTTAGAACAGAGCTCAGAGGGGAAGAGAAGGGAGAGAAATTAAATAAATCCCATTTGTCTAAGTGCCTGGAAAATGAATTTTAGTCACGCTCTGAACTGCAACCAAGAACCATCTGGTGGTACCTCGTGCTAAGCAGAAACAAGAAAGAAACTATCCCCAAATGAAGACCTTTCTCTAATCACCAATCCTTCAGCAGCTTCCCAGCAGCCATGCAAAGAGGACCTATAAGGAGGCAGGGGTACAAGGTCAGCAGCTTCTACCTGCTCCATTTTCAGTGGTTCCAGGTAGTTCTGGTCTTACCAATGTGCAGAACACAGACCCACTGGAGAGGACATTCCCTTTCCTCCCCAGCCCCTATGGGCCACACCAGCCACTTGGGAAGTGCAGAAATGCAGTGGTTAATGCATCCCTGGGTCACAGCAAGGCAGCTCAGAGGAGACATTCCCTTGGCACCTAGCAGAGACCATGGCACAGCCTGACTGTGCCCTTGCTGTTCACCAGCCTGCACCACGGCCACAGCTCCACACCACTACAGCTGTTCAGCCAAAATCTCTTCTTTTACTTCATGATGCTTAAAACCAGTAATTAAAGAGCTGGAGAGCTCACATCACTGCTCCTCAGACATGAGGGTTTAAAAGAACCTCTCCCCCCTTGCCATGACCTGGCTCTGAGGGGCTCTTACTGTCAGATGTAAAATACACACACTGAAACAACCTTGGAGACTGGAAACACACCAGTCCAGGCAGGGAATTGATCCATCTGCCTAGTGTCAGGTCCATGCAGGAGTGCAGAGCTAGTGCTTCATCCCAAATAGTCAAACAGTCCAAAACCAACCCAGATCAGGTGTCAGAGCCCATTCCCAAGAGGAAAAGGAGCTGCAGTGGTATTGCAATCATAACAAAAAACATAAATATCTTTATTGATGCCCCAAATATTAGATTACAGAAACCAGAGACTATGGGTAGAGAGTAAAGTAAAAGGCTCTCAGAACAGTCACAGCCTGAACTGACCCAAAGAACCAGGTTCATCAGCAGATGGGCCAGCACACGAGGCACAATCCCTGGCAAAGGCATCAGTGCCTAGGGGAAACTGAGGCTGGGGCTGCTGGGAAACCCAACCAGGAAAAGCATCTGATTTCTTAACTCAAATGCTTTTTGTCACAGCAGCTTGTGGGGCAGCATTGTGCCTCCACAGCACCCACACTCACATTTACCACCTGCATTTTCTTCTGTTGCTACAGTATTTCTGCCTCACCTCTCTCCCATCAACCTGGGCCAGCTCCCACATCACAGTGGGATATATAATGTTATATATTGGTTTAATATATACATTAAAACAATATATAATGTTTTAAGTTCTTTCCATCAGAAAGCCACTCCCCAGCACAAGCCTGACCCAATATGCACACAATACTCACATATCTACATACACCGTGGTGCCCTGTGGTTGCACAGTGCAAGGATCTAAGAGTCTCACATCCCAGGTGGTTTAAACACCATCTAATTGATTTAAACTATCATCTTTCATTTGATTTTGCCCAAGAATGCTCCTCTCAGGTCTGTGGCTGGAACAGCCTGCAGATATGTTTATCATCAAGAACAGTCAGTGATTTTTAATCCTATTACCAGGACAGGATGGAAGCATCACAGTGCCCACACCACCATCCTCAACAGGAGCCACACCAGGCAGCCCTCCACCCCAGCTCATTTTTTATAACATATGAACAACATTTTCAACAGACCCAGTCCTACTTGCACTTGCATTCACTGCTGGTCAGGTTCCATTCATGGTTAAATTCCTAGAAATTCAGGTGCATGTGGACAGTGCAAATTAGGAAACTGCCCAGTGATTTTATTACCTGCTGGGGAGAGACAAACAGCTCCAGCTGCAAATACCAGACTTCTGGCACAGCCAGGTGGCAGGCTGGCATGGGGCAGTGATGCAGGACCTTTCCAGTCACCTCAGGCTTAGAGTGCTGAAAATCTGCATTAAGATTTGGGATAATTACTTGTGGAGTTGTCCACTGATGGAACCTGCTGACCTTATCCAAGAACTGCAGGAAATAAGGTGTTTCCCTGGGCCAGAGAGGAGCCATGGAGCTCAGCAAGGCAAGGCAGATCTCCATGCTTCCAATTCATTTGCATTTATGATCAATTTACAAAAAAAGAGCCCGATGTTGTACACTGACAGTGTCAGGCTGGATCTGTAACACACACTTAGGCACAGGCAGGAGAACCATGTCCCATCACTCCTGCAGGGATTATGGAAGGAGCCACTACAGTGTAACCATCACACTGCTGCCCAACCCACCCAGCCTTCCACAGGTAAGGGTAGGACCTAATTTTCCGTAGGACCTAAGCTAACAGGGATTTTGGCACCTCTAGAAAAATCTTTTTGGCTATCTAGGCTTAAATTTGAGTAAGGAGAGATGTAAAATGCTATATTCTATAAGTGTGATCCACAGCAGGCAGACTGTGAGCAGCTTTGATCAGTCTCAGATCAAGCCCGATCTCACAAATCCCAACAGCACCTTCTGCCACCTCATGCTTTCCAAGGGTGCCCACATTTGTGTTCATTATTTTGAGGGAAGGAAGAACACAGAGCCCCTGGCCCAAAGGCCATGGCAGGATGGGTGTGAGCCAGCAGGGAGCAGCAGCCCCACTGCAGGCAGAGCAGCAGCAGCATTCAGCAGGACCAGAGGGAAGGAAGCCTGGGTTCCTAGAACCCCAGACCCCCCCAGACCAGGGACTCACCCCCCCAGACCAGGGGCTCAGCCTTTCCAAGGCTCTGAATGCCAGCAGCCAGCTGCCTCTGCTGTTATAAATGCATTACTTCTAGCTCAGCCACGAGGGTCTGGGAGATGTGCTTCAAGTGCTGCCCTAGTGCCTTAGGGGAGGTCAAACCCAGGAAAATGCATCAGTGGCTGGCTGTCACCACAGGCTGGCACTGTCCCCACCTGCACCACGCTCACCAGCTTTCTCCTGTGCCTCAGTGACCTGCCATGCTCAGCAAACAAGCAAAGAACTCACGGGTTGCTCCAAGAAGGAGGTACAAGGCAGGAGGTTTTAGTTCCCTGTGCTTTTCCCGACAAGCTGATGCCATGGCTCCCTTTGCTGATGGGACAGTTTTCCCACTTGGAAACACTCTGTGCTGGCAGAACCAGCGGCCCCGAGCCCAGCCCCGTGTTCAGAGTTATCCCGTGGGGCACAGAACATCACCTTGCTGTGTCACACTGCGGCACCCCAGAGCTCAGGCTCCTGTAGGGGCGGAGCCGAGGGATGCGAGTTCATGCACAAGAGGTGCCATCAGCACACTGCTCACCGAAGGGCAAGAAGTGCCTGAATTTTATGTTTCCTAGGTCTTTTCATCAGGAAGCTACAGCGCTGTTGGTTTTGCCTTCAATGTTTTGCTCACAGGAGGCAGCGGGCAGAGGTGCCCCCAGCTAAGGCAGCATTTCAGTGCCATTATTATGCTGATGACGAGCTGATTCGTGCCCAGATCCCAGATGACCCTGGAAAAGCAATTTCCTGTTTGATGAGATGCCGGAGTGACACCAAGTCTGGGATGTCTGAGACTCTCCTGAAGCTCTGATTAACATTTCACTCCCGGCTGTGGAGTGAAACGCTGCCAGGTTGGATTTGCAGCCTTGGGCTCGCCTGTGATCCAGAACCTTCTCCAGTTACTGCCTGGGCTGAACCCAGAAGTTTTGAACCAGATTTTTTCTGTTCTTTTCTGTCATCTCTGAAACACAAAGAGGCTCCCCCAAAGCAAGATGAGCTTTTAATTAATGACCTTCACACATCTTGTTTGGACCAGGTAATTCCTCCCTCACAGCCCCCCAGACTGTTCCTTGTGCATTGCTACAACACCAGCAAAATTCTGCAGCAGAAACCCTTCCCAACAGGAACCAGAGCACATTACATCAGCACTGACATCTATGCATCACCCCTAATGAAGTTTCAGATTGATTTTCCTCCTCAAGGTTATCTCTGTTGGTACCAGGCACATCAGAAAACTGACCGTTTAGAACAGTTTGCTTTAACAGGTTTTCTACAGCATCCTGTGACACAGCCATTGTTTTGGGAAGGTTGAGCTACTAAGGACCAGGACCTGAGAAAAAATACACTTACCAATGAATAGGAGCAGTGTTTCCTACATAACTGACAGCAACTGGATGTATGATGAAGAGAGTGACAAAATCCCTTCTGAAGTCAAATTGTCTTTGCATCAGTTTGAAAGGCCATGACAAAGTCTCTGCTGTGCAAAAAGCTTTGGGAAAAAGATATCCTATGGAGAGGTCCTGCTCCTGGACCCCACCAGGCTCTCCTCTGGGTTCCTCCTCCACAAAATACACCCCACAGCATCCCAGCTCTCCACAGGAAGGGCAAGGAATGAACAGCATTGCAGGGAAAGGATGAGGTGACCAAGAAGACAGATAAAGCATAAAGAGAGAACAGTCAAGAAGAAATATTTTTCAGTGCTGGAGCTTTAAAGACTCAAAAAGGAAGGGGGGAAAAACCACTGAAATGGAACTGAGCAAAAACAAACATACAGAGTGAAAGAAAAGAAGATAGTAGAACAACACAAGCCAAAATATGAAAACAAACCACAGATTAAGAGCTAAAAATGTTATCATGATGGACAAGCATCCACCACAGTCCTAACTCCAGTGACCTGCAGGGTATGGGTATCCTGCCCTCTGCCAGGCTTTGCCCAGGGCATCTCCTCCACTGGCCACAGGTAAACTTCCAGGGTGATTTTAACATCCAGCTGATGAGCAAACACCATGCAACCACCTTGTACCATCTTGAACATCAAAACTGACAGGTCATTCTAGTGCACTCATAGTGTGAAGTTAAAAAAGCAAGTCCAATACACAATCCCTCTACTATAAAAATGGCTTAATTTGAGGGAAGAAGGAATTTCGTGCTATTTTCCCACCACTAGGCAATTTTTTTTTCTTTTGCAGAATGATCTCCAAGCTCTCATTACTGCTGGTCTAAAACATTTATTCCTGCCCACTCAAATCTGCCAAAAGAGAAATGAATCATATGTCAATAAAACTTGGGGTCCTGAACATGTGCTTCAGAATTAGTTTTAGCAGCGAAATATGCGAATCTGAGCCCAGCTACAGCGAGGCCTGCCAACTTCATTCATGGTAATTAAGCAAAGCCACACATGTTTCAGGGGATATTTAAGGAGTGCAGAGTGTTCCTATGGGGACTGGACTCAAGAGCCTTTCCGTGAGCAGCTACTGTGCTTTAGAAAGGCATTAATTACCCTGCAAGAGAAAGCCTCCCAGAACCACCAAGGATAAAGAATCTGGCAATACCTGCACTGACATTTTCCACAAGGAGTCCTTCTGCTCAGCTGCTGGCTCTGATGAGGCATTGGGCAGCAGCTGCCCCCTGCCTCTGCTTTGGGCTCCATCCCCCTGGAGGCGTGATCCCAGCTCAGGAAGTGCTTGTGTGCAGGTACCACCTCCTGCCTGAGGCTTGGCACCGAGTGGTTTGTGGCTCTGGCTCCTCAGGCTGAGGGGACAGCCTGCTGTCAGCTGTACTCGGGTTCTCTGGCCACCCAGGGCTGACAGTGAGCAGGACAGTGCAGCACAGCCACCTCCTCACACCAAGGAAATGCTCTGCTTGCTCACCAGCAGCTCCATCAGCTGGTGATGAAGGTACTCCTCCCACAATGAGGAGCTGTACATCCCATCCACAGGCCTAAGGAGCTGATCCTGGTCCAGCTCCAAAAGAGCCAAAGAGCTGGCGGCTGTAGATGCTGGACCATGCCCCACCTGGGAGAAGCTCGCTGTCCCTGCTGACACTGCACACACCAAAAGATTCCTGGCTTTCCTCACCTTTTGCAGCTCACAGGTGCTGGCACAGCCCTGTACTAAGGAGTGTTCCAGCTCTGGGATCAGAGAACTCAGTGTGATGGTGGGACAAGGACTTGGCACCTGGCTTCATCAGCACACTGTGTCAACGGCTTCCAGGTGGAGACAGCAAGTGCAAAGCAGATGTTCACCTTAGCTCACGTCATTTGGCCACTTTCTCTGCTCTTTCACAATGCCTGCCGCCCTCCCACTCCCACCAGTATGAAGAGAAAACTTCTCCACAGCTCCTGCCATCTGGATTCACTTTCCTCCATCTCTCTCCAGCTCATGATGTTGCTGTCTATAAACTCCAGCTAAAAAAAAAAAATCACATATTTTGTGTTTTTCGTCTTCACATATCACGTCTATGACTGTCTGTCCTTCTCTCTCTCCTGTCACTGCTTTTCCAAGCACCTGCTTTAGCCTCTTCTCCTGTGGCTGTGGGGGTGTTGCCAGCTGCTGCTCCATGTCACAGACCCAGGGCAGCCAACCCAGACTGGCAAGTTTTCCAGATCAGAACTGCACCAGAGCAGTTTGTGGTGCTCTCCAGGATCCAAGGATGCCTTCTGCAAAATAAAATGCAACTGCACGTAGATTTTTTTTTTGTCCCTGTCTATCAGCATCTCTCAACACAAAGCACACTTCAGCAGGCTCAGGTTCAATCCAACAAGAAACTGATAAAGGCTGTCTGTCCCTCAGCTAATCAAGCAAAAAAGTGAGAAGTATAAAAAAAATTGTCAACATGTCAAATCTATCATTCCACAGGCAGAAGGTTCCAACTAGTATTAAAAAAGCCCTCAGAAATTTCTAGCACAAACATCACTGTTACCGAAAGACATTAAAATGTATTTTTTCAAAGCAATAAGCTTTATTGTTTTACTTCTTCCAGCATTTATCTTAACACTTTGATCAATTAATTTAATCACCACTGGGATGAAACATGCCTTACTCAATGAACTTTAAAAATTTTATCATTGAGAAAATATGGGAAGATGATGCCAAACATCATCCCTGGATGCCCTGTACAAGCACTGTTGATCCCTTTACAGTTGCAGTCTGCCAGCTGAGGTAAAAACAGCAAAAAGGTGTGAAAGGACCACTTTACTGATCAAAGTGTGGAGGAATTTTTCCCTAAGTTTTTCCACATGATCGCAAGGGGATAAATACAAAAGGCTTTTAAGACTGCACATTCAAATGGAGTTTTGTCTTTCTCCTTCCTTTTATAAATATCAGAAATGCCAACTTCTGCATAAATAATTTATCTTGAATGCTGGTGAAGCAGACAGCACTGCTGAAAACAGCAGCAGCTTTCAATGAAACTTTGGAGAGGGGGAAAGGAAGAGCTGGCTCTGAGCTTGGCACATGAAGGCAGAGATGATCTTTTCTAATCAAGGTCTGTATTAGCTGTGGAATGAGTCCATGTTACTCATAAAGAGATGCAAAATACAGAGAAGTATTTATCATGCAAAAGTAGGGAGCAGGGGGAGAAGCAAAACTGCATGGTGGGAATCACAGGAGGATAATGGGATGCAAAGACATGCCCTACACAAACACACATTCAGGGACCCCATGATTTTGACTTGTGCACAACTTCCAAAACTTTCCGTTCTTGCCTGAACATTGTTGAAGTCAATCCCACAACACTCCTCCTTCTGTTACAGGAAATCCAGCTGGCTCTCCTGCAGTTACCTGGAGCCCTGATCTTCCTCCCCTTTATACAGGGCAGCAGGTCTGAGCAAGAGAAGAAAGTGCTCCCAGCCCCTCTGCACACACAGGGGGAAAAGCAGAGTCAGAGCCCCAGCTGGCTTCACTTCCAAACACTGCTTGGGGTATTTCCCTTCCACAGGTGTCTGATCATAAGTTTCCACTCCAAATCACACTCTTGAACCCACAATGTAAAACAGAGGCCAATGATATCCTGTTCACTTCAGCCAGTATCTGGCTATGGCACCCTTTTGTGAACACCTAAAAATCAATGAAAAATGAACCATCCAACAGGGTTTAATTCAGCAAAGACGCCTTGGAATCTGCAACTCCTGAGCTGGAAAGGAACTGGGAGAGGCAAGCTTGTTACACCAGCCTCATGTGATAGTCCTGTCCTTAGTACAAACATTTGAGATGCTGTTCACACTACGTTCTTCTCTTGGTTTTTCACAGGGCTCAGTGCCTCTAGCTATGTGGGTGATACCACTAGTAGCAAGTTTGGTAGGTAACCACCATTCCTGGCTGCAAAGCTCAGATCTTTCCACTCAACAGCCCTTTATCTGGCTGGCAAGGAGGTGACCCTTTCCTGAGAACAGAGGTGAAAGCACACAGACCCTCTGATCTCCTCATCCCACTGAATGGCTGAAATGCCCAAAACTCTCAAAATGCATGCAACATCCCACTTGCATCAGACAAACATTTATGGCAAATTCAGTTCCTTCAGGGATCTGATGAAAATAAATCTACCACTCCTTTGCAGATTGTTGCTTATGCATTATGCCACAGGTCTGGGTAGATTTCATCTTTTACATGTTTTATTGAATCAACTCATTACTGAACTGGCACCAGCAGTTCCCCTCATGTCCTCAGAGCACAGGAATGACCTGGGTGGAACAGTGTCACAGCACTCCTGAGAATGGATGCAGGTCCCTGTAGTGACAAGAAACACCTTCCCAAAGGTGCAGACTTCTGAGCAGTCTTGAGTTGTTCTTGTTTAAGCTGACATAGGATCTTTGCTCATGACTATGCAAGACAGCTCCTCTACCTCACACTGTTAGTTATAAAACCAGTCACAGGCCCACATAATCCCAACCCAGCAGATGCTGTGTTAACAAGATGACAATTACTAATTAGAAACAGCATTACTTGCCAACAGGCAAAGGAACCACACACACACACAAAAACCCCCAAAACAGCCAGAAAAACTGTGGCAATAATCTGATAAATTCTGTTACCTGAGAACTAGGCACAAGGGCTTTCCACCAGTGTCCACCTTTCACAAGGTCTACATCGCCCAAGGGCATTGACACTTTGCCAATAACGCAATGGCGTGAGAATTTGTCAAAATCCACTACAGTTAAAAGCAGAGTTCTTCTCTGGGCTTCTAAAAAGGGGATTTCAAATGTGTACCTCTCCTCAAACACTGGGTTCTGCGTTTTGCGTTTCACTCCGGTCTGCTTGGAGTTCTTCTGATCGGGAAGAAGGCAGATCTTCACATAGGGGTTGGAGTGAGCCATGTCTTGCCTTGAACCATCGTAGGAAATTGGGGGAGGCAGGTCTTTAGCCTCAATGACTCGCACTATTAGATAATTATGCAACAGATCATACTGTGTGCTAAAATGCAGCATGCCCAGCTGGTACTTGGACAAGATCTCCTCATCTGTCAAGGAGTCCATGTCATCGCTATTTGAGTCAAGAGAGTACAGCCTTGGTTCAAATTTTCTAAAATAGTCATCTGGGGTGTAGGTTTTTCGCAGGATAGTTGGCTGAACTATTTCTTTCTTAGCTCCTATTATTCCAAACTCGATGGGTTTGATGTCAATTAGTGGAGAACTCGGCCTCCTCGAGTCCAGACCTGAACGAGATAAACACACAAATATGATTGTTAGGAAGTCCACTAAAGCAATTACAGGTGCACATCAGCTTTGGGTGCAGCTATTCTGTGTCTGTGCAATGCCAGCACAGGCTCCACAGAGGGGCTTTTCCCTCTTGCACTGCCAACACTTAACAGCACCCTCAGCTATGCTGAAGCACAAGCTCCCCTGCACTTTTCCCTCCCTGTCCATTTGCACGTGCAATTGCCACCCTCGTGCTCCAGCAAGAAAAACAGGGCTGGCCCCTTCCACTGTGCTCCTGCAAAGCAGGATGAGATTTTAATCAATGTGCCTTCAACTTGACTTGGTTCCCTGTCTAAAAGATGAAAGAGCGAGCACTGCAGTTTGATTTTCTGCCCCACAAGAATTACATTAATGTTGGAAGGACGACCTTACTTGAAATCCGGCGCGTGAGGCTGTAAGTGGACCGTGATGTATCTGACGACGACCGCCTTCTGTCAGGGGAAACATCCTGAAGAGTGGGAGGCAGCTCGCTGATTGTATTATCAGAGTCTCCATCTTTGTCCTCATTTTGGCTGCTTATCCTGTTATAATGAGAGACCTTTGGATGATTCAGCCCAGCACAAGGAGTATATACAGAATAACAACGTGTTCTGGCACTCTGGGGCTAATCTCGGGTGTCTGTCCCTCGGTGCTGTGGGGTATCTCCTGATCGATCTGGCTGAGCAACTCACAAGCAAAAGGCTGAGCAACTCACTTCAGACCTACGTGAAAAACAGATTCTTCACCTTTCTGCCTGTCTTTCAAGCAGACTTTTATCAGTATTAGAGCATGACACAGGCCACTAAGTCACATACAACTCATATGTTGATCAGAAATATTATACTTCTCTCTAAGGAAAAAAATCAAACCAAAACCCCACAAACCACAAACCTCAAACAGTAGTTTCCTGCTGTAATTCACAGCTACGCTTTGGAAGCACAGACTTCACTAGGAATGAACCAGCACAGAAAATCACCATGCTCAGATATCCCAAACCTACCACATACCTCCTGGTAAAATATTACAGGTTTGCCAGTAACGTTTCAAAATTTTATCTTACAGACACAATTCATTATTTGCTATTTATTGGCATGCCTTTTTAAATATTTGGCTGCTTTTTATCCACTTCTATAAACCAGATGTGATTCTCAGCAGACAATAATTTTACTGCCCAGGGATCTTGGTGGGAGCAGGGAAGTTGGCAGGATCTGAATGACAAATCAAGTTTTGTAGCATCTTTGAGAAGACTCCACAGAAAGCTGGCAACATAGAGAAGTCCACGTGTAATTCCCCTTTCAGCTTATTTAAATGGATATACGTACACACAAGTTGTTTTTATATAAAACAACATTCTGGTTAAAAACCCCAACATGTCACAGCTGCAGTGGCTCCTGAAAGAAGTGAGGATCTCCCAACTTTGACTGCAAGCAGGGCAGGAACAGACAGTAACACCTGCAGGAGGTAAAGCCTGCAGCTGTGTGCTCAGAGGGGAGCACTGCTGATGGAAATGGAATCACACAATGTGTCCATGACGTGTGGTGCCTCCTGCAAAACAGCCAGGCCAGAGACAGAAAATAGCAGCAGATCACAAGGAAAGCAACAGCATGAAATGAGCAAAGCAATGGGGAATTCTGTGTGAATTTTGCTCCCAAGCCACCCTTTCTATGTGCACAGCTCAGCTGGGTATAATTGAAATGTATTGAATCATTTTCATTAGTAACCAATGACTGGAGCGGAGCAATTGATACATTCTACAAAAAGCAGTAAACTTGCAGAAAAGCCCAACAAGCATTAAGAAAACAAACAAACCCCCAAAACCAACGGGAAATTTTAATCCAAGCCCACAAAGTTCACAGCAGGATCCATGCAAATTTCACCAAGTCAGACTCACACAACTCATCCACACTAAAAAAAAAAAACTCTGTTGATAATCAAAACCAAACCCTCTGCTAAAAGGGGTGTACAATATTTGCACAGCTCTGCAGCCCATTAAAGGCAGCCCAAACCATACAGTTTGATATATAATCGGTACTTGGAACACAAATAGCTTTTTCATGCCTAAATGCAGGTCCACACAATCACAGGTGGCATTTGGATATGCTCGTGTTTGAGAAGCAAATGCACAGAACGAGGCAGGGTGAAAAGGGAATCAGGAAGAGAGGCATTAACGATGTTCTACAATGGGTAAACGTAATAGTGAGTTAATAACATACAGATGACCTTTAGTAAGGAAATTGCTACTGAGCCACAATAATTTTTGCTCAAATAAACTTTGGCTCTGGTTAAAGCAGCTCTGTTTTTGTTTAATCTGAACCTTTGGAAAGAGGAGCCGTGTCCTGATTTCAATTCAGTCTCACAGCGTGCACTGTTTATCTTTGGGGTTTGTGTAGAATATTCCATAACAAGCAGTTCAAACATCCACTCTCATTCCCAGGCCATTTCTGCAAGGACCAGGATGCAAGTGCTCCTCGTGAAATAACAAGAAGTTACCATGCACAGGTCATTGGAACTGGACTCACTGCAGGAAGGTCTGGGTTTTTTTCCCTACGCTGCCACTGCAAAAAATTCAGAAAGTGAGAAGATCCACATTCTCCCAAGAGGAAGGGCTTCAACTTGCAGCTTTATCATGCACTTCTGAATTTCCAGAACAATGAGGGGTCTCAGAGCTGCCAAAGGGAAAACCTAGGGCCAAAATATAAAGGATGGGTCATTAAGCATGGGCATTTTTATGTTTGCTCATTCACCAATGAGGACCATAAAAACAGTTTTCCCCTGGGGAGTGGGTAGGAAGGTGAGGAAGGCACAAATTGCATTCTACATTACACCAGTGTCTCAGGCCCATGAAAAATAGGCAATGTGGAAAGACCTCAGCTGAAAACCTAGATCTATTTTTAAAACACTTTCAGGCTGCAAGCAGGGAATACAATAAATTGATTTGTTCCCAAATTCAGTGCATGCATCTAAATGCAAAATAAGGTGATGTCAAACCTGTTTTTCATCGTAGGGATTTCCACTAAATACAAAATCCCCCTCTTCAAAAATAAGAGGAAAAAAAAAGTGAGGGGTTCAACTGGTATACGTAGATCTCTGAGCACTTAAAAACATTTAAAACCTTATTCTAAAAACAAGTCCAAACTCTTACTCTGCTTGCACATCTAACTCCAGAGATCATTCCCTACATCCAAAAATGCATATAGAGATATAAAAATGTAAGATCAACCCAGTGAAAACGGAATTCTTCTTTGGTTTCTGAATTCTGAGTCAACATGGAATAATTTCCACCTTAAACATGCACACAAAAAGCTTGGGTCTCCTATTTGTCAGCAAAGAAAATACACCAAATCTGGCTCCCGCCTTTTACTTTCTTTTCCTCTTCATCTTCCAGACCCTTGTTCCTCTACAGGCTCATTTCCTCCCCCTCTTCTCTCAATCACATCCTCTTGGGTCTTCTACTTCTCCCTATCTCTCTTTGTCCTCCTCACTTAAATAATTCCTGTGCTCCCTCAGCATTTCCCAGCAAAATCACCCTGGAAGCACAGAGCATTATCACATTGCCTGACACCACTCTGGGTCCATGCCAGGTCAAGAGCAGCCCACAGCATTTTCAAGCAAGCAAAGCCTCATCTCCAATTTATACACCAATATGTGTTAACAGGCTTCCTTAGAGATCACAGGTTTGCAACTGTGTCACAGGAGATGGTGACCTCAGTGACCCTGAGGCATGGCAGAGTCCAGGTCTCCTGGCAAAGCAAAGCTCTTTCTCTCCTGTCTCCTCCTCTTTGGTGCCTGCTGCCCCTCTCAGGCTTTACCTCTGGGAACTCACCTTCTCTCAGCACTACAGCAGAACAGGGAGACCCTAACTGTACCAAACCACCCAGAGCTGGATGGAAAGATGGAAAAATGGCCTGGGCTGGGGTCACAGGGACCTTTCCAGGGCTGTCAGCATCTGTAGGTGAAGCACAAAGTGCAACAGAGTTGAAGAACTGGCTGTTTTTTACTACAGTGTTGTCCTCTGCTTATGGCCACTCCAAGAAGTTATTGTACGGGGTTTCAGATGGAGCAGGACCAGGGAGAAACAATACAGGCTGGAGAGAGCATTTTATGAGTCCAAAGGTCTCCATGTTCTCTGCCCATGGCAAGTCCAACTCATCTGCAAAGCCACACACATCTGAGATTTGAGATAGTAAGAACAGGGCTTCAGCACTCACACCACCCCTTTAGCCAGACAGAAGAATCCAAGAGTCAAAAACTACACCCTGGTACGATCACTCCACACCCCAAAACACACAGCATGTCCCTTCACTGCTCAGCACACCAGATAAGCTCTGAATCACCCTCTCTCCACAAGCCCAGCTACTTTTTCCCAAGATGTAATTGCTCCTGCACCAATCTTTCCACTTCCAATACTGCAACCTCATCACTGTACTCTCCTGTGTGTGATGCTTTCCTATTTAGCATTGATTTTGTTTCCATTCCCCATTAATTGCTGGTGAATCCATTTCTGGGCATATATCAGACTCATAAATATGCTGCTTCACACCTAAAAACCTCTCTAACACATCTTGAACTCTATTTTTATTGCTTCAGTATTAATTACCATCCTGTTCTACCTGAATTCAAAAGAGTATGTGGACAAGACTATGATTTAAATGTGAGAAAATTTATTTCATGCAGCACCAAGACATGACCCTTCCAGAGCTGACACAGAATAACAGCACACACTCACAGGAGTAGATAAAATTACCTGAGTGCCCCTCGGTGCCCAGGTACCAAAATCTGAGCATCACATGATGCACTGAACAGGCCTCTCCTGTGCCACAAGTTCTAGACACGCTGAAGCCGTGTCCATCAAATGGTCTGCTCCACAAAGACAGCCCAGGCCAGCTGACAAGGCAGCCACTAAAACACCAGAGAGCTCTGCTCCCTTCTTGGCTTCACTACTGCCTCCACGGGGTTACCTCTGTGCTGCAGATTCCTGACTGAGAGGGAGTAAGAGGGAAGGCTTCACTGACTTCCTTTGTAGTGGGTTTGCAAACATACTAATCAAAGCTCCAGATAAGACCTGGTGCTGTGGTTCTTTAATGATTTGAGAAGAAATTCTGAAGAGTACTATGGTGACACAGGAGATCAAGTCCTGCTAAACGAAACTTTAAATGAATTTCCCCTTCAGAGCACGTAGGAGCTATGCCTTTCATCTGCCTATATGACAACCACCTTCACGCTAGGATAAGAAAGTATTTCCAAACAACCTCATC
This sequence comes from Leptocoma aspasia, assembly GCA_013399835.1. Classification (NCBI taxonomy): domain Eukaryota; kingdom Metazoa; phylum Chordata; class Aves; order Passeriformes; family Nectariniidae; genus Leptocoma; species Leptocoma aspasia. The sequence continues at coordinate 88,587 of VXAX01000173.1, read as the reverse complement.
AGCATTTCAGCCAAGTTGAAGTGCTCCAAAGGGTTGGTCCATTTGAAGAGGAAATAAGACTGAAGATGAAAGGCATCTTTAGAGAAGGGGGCACAGCTAAACCAGTTATCAGCTTGTTATGCCAGCTTACAAAAGAACTTTTGTCTTACCCATCAGGAAAGGTTTTTACAAAGACTAATTTTGCTATTTGAGTTAACAGAGCTGCCCTTTTTCACCATACCAGGAGTAGCCTGCATTCCCACCCTCAGGAGGTTCCTGCTCCTAAGTGGCATCCTCTGAATGTCCCATAGCAATTCATATCAATATCTCATCACAGCTGAGCAGCCTACTCCTTGGTTAAAGCTAGGAAATCGTGCATCTAAACTTACAGCCAGGCTGGAGTTTGAGCAGGAAAAGGTCCCAGGATTTCAACTTCATCTTCATTTGTTTGACAACAGCTACAGTCAAAACACTTCTGACAACAATTTCTGCAAGTCCACCGGCACAGCAAGAGATCTGAGATCCGAGCGAGCAGACCCTGGAGCCATTGCAAACCAAAGTACAAGATTACAACCCATCAATAGCTATTGAGAAAAAACACTCAGCTGTATTTGTGTTTGTGTTTCTGCAACAGAACATTAAGAACTATATTTATTTCATCTATACCAACAGACAAGTGCTGTGCAGTTACCAGCTCAACCCCACTGATGCCACAACAAGGCAGGAAAATAAGCATTCTCTGCAGGTATTTTCCCCTCTAGTAGCAATGTGTTATTATGTAGGTTGGCAAGAGGGTGATTTACAAAGCACTATGGCACAGCAGTATGCTGGAGTGGAAACATGCATATTCCTCCACACACATCAACAATCTAATAGATCAGCAAACATACAACAGAAGGAATTAAAAACAGAAGGTAAGTGAAAGCTTCAATTTAATCAAGCAAGGATCTATTTAATTAACATAGCAATGTGAACACACTTCATCCCTGTAGATATACCAGTAATATTTGTACAACCCATGCACATGGAGCATTACAGCCCAACAAACTCACCACTAGAATGGATTAGCCAGAGCACATTATCCTCATGCTTCTGCTCTGCTACCATGATTAATTTAATGAAGAACCTTCAATGATATTTTTTAGAAGAATAGTTGATCCAGAAAAGTCTTTCATTTCTTAGGTTTCCGTGGTGGCACTGGCAGCACCACTTGTACCAGTGCTGTGTCAGCTCCCCATCGAGTGGCAGCACCCTGTGGCCCCATTTCCATGCCATCCCCGCAGCCTTCCCCCAACTTCAAAGCTCTGCTTTGAGAGGAGCAGAGAGCCAAACCCCAGCTCATTTCCCACCCACACCAGCCCCAATTTCTGCTGTTCATGAGAGGGCTCATTAAGCAGCACAAGGGCACTGTTCTGTGGGCATGGTGGGAGACACGCAGCTGCAAGGGACAGACAGCACCTGCACCCAGGGTCAAACTGCTTTACAACTGTATGTGACCTTGAAATCCTTCTGAGAAACTGAAGAAATAAAGTGTATGAGACATTCTCCACAGTTATCTCCCCAAAATACTCAAGACATTTACAGTATTCGTGAGTGTGGACCATGTGGAGGGGTTTCCTCAGAGGAACCTGATCTGCAAAGAAGATTTCATAGGAACCATGGCTTTTTGCTACAGTAAAACACACATTTTTTTCCACAAACAAAATCTGGGCACTGCAAACCAAAAAATTACCAGCTCAAAATGCAGTGCATTACTTATATCTAGGACATCAGTAAAGAGTCAGAAAACACGAGACAATCCCCTCAGGATGGAGCAAGGAGACAGAGGCAGGAGTGAATCATCAGATTAACTCACCTCATTTATTGGTTCCAACTGTCCTTTTAGACATCCAGGATGAAGAAAAGGGAACAAAATGAAAAAGACAAAAACAAGTTAGCAATGCTCAAACAACTTTTAATTTTCTGCCATGACATGCCCCAGCCTGGGATGAGTTTGAATTTCTGGCAAGACAATACCTTGTAGATGTTAGAAGAAGGAGAGGTCTGACTGGGCATCAGCTTCTGCCATTTCCAATCCTTCCCTACAAAGCTCCTACTGCCCCTCCTTTCCTACAAGCAAAACTCCCAAACCCATTCTGAACCATGAAAATCCTGCTCATTGCTTCTTGCTAATGGGTATCACATGCAACCACTTATTTTGTTTTCTTTAGTAACCTGCCTCTAATTGCAGCAACTACGTGCTGCTGACAGCAAACCATATCCAAATTTTTCAGCGGAAAATAAAGACTTTTCTCCACATTCAGCCCCTATCAATGCAGTTCCAATGCCAACTCATTAAAGCTACATTTCTAGGAAGGGGTACAGACTGAGTACTCTCCATTACATACAACACATCTCTGGGCACCTTCAGCCTCATGCTCAGATGTGACTTGAAAAACACAAAAGACAGAAGTTAAAGGCTTGAGTCCCACACTCCCATTCGAAAATCTGCACTGCAGTCGCCTCCCCCAAGCCAGAGAGAAAATCTACAGCAAAGGAAGAAGGCATCACAAACCAGTTCTTTATTCACAAAGCCACCCTTGGAACATTATATCTATATATATATGTAATGGAACCATTTCCTTTGGAGACTCGCTAGCATCTCTGATACCTGCTGAAATGTCTTACCTATTGCATTCCCTTGATAATGTCGCAAAGTTTCCTGTTTGTCCTGGCTGTCTTTGTATATGGAGAATCCCTAAAAAAGAGCCCCAAACCAATACAAAACCACGGAACAAAGCAATACCAAAAAAAAGGACCACAAAAACCTCCATCCTACTCTTCCAAATGGAGAAATTGGTTCCTAGCTTTATGCTCATGACATGACAAGAGCAGCCTTTTCTGAAGAAGCCGGGATGCAGAAGTTGCCTTTAGTTCCAAGAACTCTCCCATGGACCACATTTTGGTGCAAGCCTTCCTTTTAAACTTCTTGGGAACCAGTGCTTGTCAAAAAAGCCACCACTTGTTAGGAGCAGTTGAAAGACTAGAAGAGCTGCGGCGCAATGAGACAAGACAGTGATTACAGATACCCATGGGCCAACTGTTTAAGAAAATGCTAAATGGTTAAAAGGGCTTTATCATTCCTTATTAATGCAAAGTTGCAGCCAAAGCTACAGTGGTTTAGCAGAGCTGCAAGGAGGATATTTAAATTGCTCTAAAACAAAGTGGCTGGATCGGTGCCACGCGATCGAATGCTGAGCACGTGTCACACAAAGAGAGGGCTTTTCCAAAGAGCCCACAGGGACACACGGCAGGCTCACATCCAACAGCCCTCCTGGTCACAGCGGTGTGAAGCCACCCCTGTGTGCCACCAGCCCCATACACAGCCATCCCACAGTGCCGCGACAGAGTGAGCCTGTGACCACGCACAAATGGGAGGGCAGGGATAAGAACTGAATATTATGGTGCTGAAGAGGTAAACAAGTCAACAGCACCACGCAGGGCTGAAAGGAAAGCAAACACGACCACCTGTTCAGCCACCCTGCTCGCACCAGGCACGAGGGGCAGGGCCGGGGCAGGGCAGGGGTTTAGGGAAGGCTGCACCAGCGGGCTGGCGCTGGGGGATCCCCGGGAGCACAGCAGCTGCGATGGGCTCAGCAACCCCTGGAGAAGGGCTGAGCCTCCGGGGTCAGGGAGGCACCATCATGCTCTGCCACGTCATCCCAATTGGCCGAGCAGAGAACAAGCCAGATGGGAGTCTCCAGCCACGAGTGAACCCTCATCAAGGGCGAGGCTGGGGGCAGGGCTCCATCTCCACAACCTGCTGCAGGGCCCCTGCGTGGGGGTTGTCTGCTCCAAGTTAGCAGAGCCGCCAACCACAGCCAGGTCCTCAAACCAGTGACAACAAACCACCGTGGCAGTACCCTCAGGGATGCTGCAGCAGGGTGGGGTCCTCGCTGGTCACAGACCGCGTTTTGCCCCCGCAGTTACACCCCAGGAAAGGCTCACAGGCTCCATCGGCAGTGGACACGGCAGCCTGGGGACAGTGCGGTCCCCTCAGGCACACATCCCCCACCATCCCACTACGACTGAGACGCCGGTGTGGGGATAACGGGGTGTTGCTGATGTCCTGCTCCGCACCCGGGTACCCCACCTTGTACCCACGGGCCCCGACGGCCGTGCTGCTGAAGGCCTGCCCGGCCCCACTCGAGATCCCGCCGAGCCGGGGGGCGCCGGGAGCCCCGAGCCCCGTAGGACATTTCGGGCGGGGTCCACCCGCGGCCGTTGCAGCCCGACTCCCGGGGCAGCTCCCTCAGCATCCCCGCTCCCATCCGCCGGGCGCGGCGGCGGCTCAGCCCCGAGCGGGAGGGGACCGCGGGGGCACGGCGGGGCGAACGGAGAGGGACACGGCCCCGCGGGACGGGGGGCACGGGTGGCGTCGGTAGCGGGGTCTGTACCAGCGCCCGCCCGGCTGGAGATGCCCCCCCCGCTCGGGTTCATCGCGAACTGGGCGGCTGCGCTCGGAGCAATGGCTGGGAAGCGGGCGGCTCGGGGGTCGCTCAGGGTCTGAACCAGCCCGACAAAAATTTCAGCCCCACAATGCTGCGAGAGCCCATCCATCACGGCGGAGCCCGGGGCTCCCCGCAGCCCAGGGCGCCAGTGCTCCCCACCCGCCGGACCGTGCCCAGGCTGGGGCGGCCCATCGCATCTCACTCTGCCCGCGGGGTTCCGCACCCTCCTCCCTCCAAGAAGTCCTTGTGCGGGATCGGGACGGGTTCCACGTCCCCGGGGCCATCCCGCTCCCCCAGCAAAGAGAGGCCCGAGGGCAGCTCGCCAACCCCGCGGGAATCCTCTCCTGCCCCGGTGTCTCGCTAGCAACACGCTGCCGGCCCCGCTCCTGCCCCGGCCCCGCCTGGCCCCTCGCCGGGGGCTGCCGTCGCCTCCGGGAACTCCTCCCCAGAAGTTAACCCGAAGTTGCGCACCGGGCACGGAGCACGGAGGGGGGGATGCCCCACCGCGGCACCGCACCCGTCCCGCAGACACCCCAGAGAGCCCGCCATCC
>VXAX01000173.1:66672-83510 GCA_013399835.1 Leptocoma aspasia | reverse complement strand
GGCCCGGCCCTGCCCGCGGAGCCTCCGCGGGCCCGCAACAGGTCCGCCGCAGCGCGGGCGAACACTGACCTCCAGAGGGCCCCGCGCGGAAATTCAGGGATGCGAAGCCCTCCTGGCCCCCGGGACGCGGCGCGGGAGGTGCCGCTGGAGGCGAGGGACGGCTGGGCAGGTGCGAGCGGTGGCCGTGGCTGATGAAGCGGTTTCACAGCAGCGCTTTCCCGCGAAGAGTTGGCTGGATGAGAAGACACACTCGAGTTTCAAGACAGATGTAGTTGTTTTGTGAGCTTGAATGAACAAAGTCAAAACGTACAAACTCACACCTTCCCCAGCTGAGACGAGGAGCTGGAGCGAGGAGCGAGCTGGTAACCCACAGACCACAGTGAGCATCTTGTCCCTACGCTGATGTGTCCAGCCAGAGGCAGGGTGGGAGGCAACGTGGTCCAGAAATGGGCAAATCCCACCACGGGGGTGCTTGGACCTCGAGAACTCAAGTAGCAAAACACTCCTGAGGTCGAGCTCTTGAAAGGGAAAGCACAGGAAAAGTGGAGCTTTTTGGCCGTTCCCTTGATCACCACCTTGGTGCCACACAAATTAGAGGCTTCCCAGCATCCTGGTGTAAACAAAGACTTCTGCCCTCGGTTTTGGAGGAAGCTCTCAGGCTACACTCCTGTCACCTTCCTGGTGCATTGATTGATTCACGCTAAACCCTGGACAGAGGCAGGGAGGGAGCAGCTTTCAGCTCAGCCCAGCTGGACGGTCAGGGCACCTCGCTGACTCTCAACAGCTCTGACTCACCACATTTCAATTTACTGTGGTGAGCGGTGAAAACAGCTCCTGCTCTGGAGAAGGGGACACTACAGCTTCAGATATTGGCCAGCCTAAGAACACTGGTGACTGCTGCTCCCTGTGGTAAGGAGGGAGCATCTGGGCCAGGATGTCTTTGGAAAGCTCTTGCATTACTGATCTCGTTTAATGGCCCATTTGAGTTTTCATTGAATACAGTGAAAAACTGCCGTTGACTTCCGTGGGAAGGGCCGTACTCTGAATTAAAAAAAAAAAACAAAACAACTCTATTTCCCCAGGGAGAGCAGCTACTGCTTTAGAAGAATAATTATCACAGTGGAGATAAGCAAGAAAAAGCCTTTAGTGCTTACTTGTTTCAGGCAGTTTTGAGCATATGATTAAGTGGTGGTACAAGTTATTTGTCAATTTTTGCTCTGCAATTCTTTTTAATTCCACTTCTTTCCAAGTGCCAGTGTTTAAAATGTCAACCTTTATTTTGAATATTGTTGCTCTTTTCACCACCGCCTTGATGCAGCTTGCAATAACCAAACGCACAGATTTTCTTTTTTTTTTTTTTATGTTGCAACATAATGAGGAGAGAGGCTTAAGCTTTCAGACAGATTTTTTTGACTCCTTAAAGGCAGAATGCTGTGAGTCACAAAACTCAGTGGCAGGCACTACACAAACATTATGTGCATGTTTGTACTTATTCCTTTAAAAACTTTTACAGAAGAGAAAGATCAAATGCGGCATCACTTCACAGTGACTTTTTTGGCTGACACATATAAAAATTTTGAGCCAAAAAAGAAGAGCAAAAGAAGTTTATATGGGGAGTCACCAATACTATTGATTTTTACATGAAAGAAATGCCCTCTTTTCCCCTTGTTTTGGTAGCAGCTTGTAGCACAAAGCCATAAAATACATGTGCTCCCCTTGCACATTCATACATATACATGCATTTAAGTGCTTTTTACATCATGGCATGAAGGCTTTTAGATTATTTTCTCCCAGCACACACATTCACTAAGCAAGTACAGCTCTAACCCAAGGAATATGACAAGGATTCAAAACAGTAGACAGGTGGTTATTGTAAAATCTAATTTCAAATCTGCATATGGCTGATGCTCTGATTAAGCTCTGCTTCTACAGCACTCAGAATAAACAGATCCATTTGACATGATGACAACATAACCTTTGGATGTCCTTTGCTGTGCACGCTCTGTGTATGATAAAACACATTCCATACTTCCCACATGTAATGGCTGTGATGCAGATGGCGAGGCTTGCAAATGCAGAATTTTTAAGCAGAAAACTAGGAAATGAATACTGCTTTTGCAGAACATGATTTTATGGCAGATTTCCATTCTTACTAATACACACTGGGAATAACATCAGCTACATCCAAAGCATGCACTCGAATCATTACAACCAGCCCAGCAAGTAGCAAAATCTACCTCCAGCACAGATCAGTTCAGCAGCTTCTCAGACAAACCAAACCAGGGATGCTGGAATTCAAAATGCCATGCCATGCCCAAATCTACCCAAAGACTTTCAGCCTCTTTGCGCCTCAAAGTTAAGAAAAAAGAGCATCACTCTGAAAAAGTAAAGAAAGCAAAGGAAGGCAACCTGATGGCTATTTCAGAGCATTTTCATTTGAATCCTACTAAAGCAGTTGCAAGTGCTTTCTGCTGCAAGGGGGAAGCAAGAAGAACAGAGGGTATACAAGGTAAGTTCAGGTGTCTTCCTCTGCTGTTCTTTTGCCAAATCCTTATTATCACCACTTGAGCCTGCTGGGATAGCCAGTCACCACTCTGCCAAAAAATAAGCTTCTTACTTCCAGATGTTTTTATAAATGGCAAGCCACTATAGCTGGTGCTTCCCCACTGCTGTTGGCAGCTGATAAAGGTCCAGCTTCTCTTGTCATTACATGAATTGACTTAATTTCCTTGCAGCAGCATCCCTCCAATAAAGGTATCTGCAAGTAACCCTTCGGAACCATCTCTAGCAATGGTTCTCTCTTTATAGGCTTCATGGAAATGGCAGTTTCTTTCCCTGTGTGATTTTCAGGCTTTTTTCTGCCTTGGGTTTGTACCCTGAAGAGGCAAGTCCAGGAGGTTTTATTGAAGAAGTTCTGGGCAACCAGGAGCAGGACTGTTTCCTACAACCCAGGAGAGGCCAGTCTTTCAGCAGCAAGGATTAGCTTTGACTTTGCCATAGGAACCTGTATTTATTCTAGCTCTATGGCTGACTCAGGGGCAGGGGCAGGGGCAGTGGCAGGGAATGCCTGAAGTGAGCTGAGCTGAGCTCTGTGCCTCCTGCTGATGGCAAAGCTGCAAGCTCAACCCTGCCAGCTGCCTCCCAGGCTCATGTGCTGTTCCCTTCAATCCTTTCTCCCGAATTCTCACTGGATATCATGCCCAGACAGCTCAGTTTGGAGCAGTGAAAGGTTACCCCCTTCTCCTACATCATTCCTGTGTACTTCAGGGATCAGCAAGAAGCCTGGGCTCCAGTGCTTCTATCTCAGGCTCTGGTCCCTTGAGGCAAGAGAGAGTCACAGCAACTGATCTTGTGCCAGTGATGATGCAGTTTTCAGCAGGAACTGGGCTGACATCAGTGTGACAGACACAGATTCCAGCTAGTGACAAAAGGGGAAGGTGCTACAACCCATTTCCATGACTCACCCAGCCTTTGGTCTCAGCTGCCTCTAAATCAGCCCATCAACACCACGGACACCTGCGTGATGTGGAGTCACAACACCATTTCCAGGCTTCTGCATTGCCAGTGGCCAACTGCTCTTTAGATTTCATTGCATTTCCCTCCTTCTTCTCTGCAATTTTCCTAAGCTCTTATCCCTTTATGGATTGGCACTATCCACCCCGTGCTCTCCCTCCTTGTCACATCTCCCAGGTCACACCCATGGCCAGGAGGAACTGGCTGGTGCTGTGCCCTGGAAAACTCTCCTCTGCCTCACTGCACAAACAGCCTCTGCTGATGCTGCATCTTGTAGCACATCTGGGTTATTAACTGGCCACCTGGCAGCTCCCTAATTGACAATATCAGTAAAAGCACATATTTCTCTTTTCTTAAGTCTCCAGATAATGCAGTTAAATTTGATCTAAGATCCTCACATCCTCATTGCCTTGTATAATTTGTAATGACCTTGCCTATGCCACAAAAAATTACAGCTACTTTTTTTGCACTCACATACTTTCTAGTTTCTCTAACACACACTCTGGCAGGGAGCTGAATGACACAGCATAATCTGCTAAAGCTTTTTCTATAGTAAACAGAGATAAAAACCACAGCCAAAGGGCACGCAGGCTCCGAGGAAGCAAGCACCGTGTGTTATTGCACCAAGCACTCCAATCCAAGTTCCTGCTCAAAGGAAAGCTGTCCCTGGAGGGAGCTGTCACCGCCCAGTGAGGTCATGCTCCATTCCAGCCCGGTGACCACGGCCCAGCCCCGGTCTGGCTCAGCAGAGCCCTCGGTGGCTTCACACAGTGTCACTTGTGTGAGCGAGTGTCATCAGCAGAACGTGTCGAAGGGGCATGGTGACTGCTAGGTCAGATGTATAAATAGGAATTTGAGGTCGTGTTCTTTCAAGGAGCCCATTTTGCAATGAAGATGGGACCTCAGTGAGCTGTGACTCGCTGGCTCGCAGGGTCCCCTGAGCAGCCCCAGCAGTGGGAGAGCCTGGAGGAGGCACAGTGCCACTGAGGCTCTTCTGCTTTGGAACTCACTCCCTGCATCGAGGCCAAAAAAGCTTGGATACGGCAGGCTTTGGGTCAGGCTAAAAAGCCTAGAGTATTTTCAGACTTCCGAGGAGAGAACATTGTATTTATAGGGAAGTTTCATTCTTCAGTTGCTTTTGTGGTTCATTTTGTTTATGACTGGTTTATTCAAGCTGTAGGGGTGAGGAGTTAGCTGCTAGATTGCTTTTCCAGGCTCACATTTCTAAGTGTTTGCAGACATAGGACAGAGCTATTTTTGTAATATAAATCATTAAAGAGAGAATATCTCACAGTCCCCACTGAAGCAAATTCCTAAGGAAGAGAGCTGTATTTTAGAAGTAAATTTCTACTTCATATTTTTTTCAATTTAATGACTGAGAAACAAGGAACATCAGTCTGAAGCCAAGCAGTGTCCCCAGTTCTCAAGAAGACAAACTCAGTGGGAGGAGAGTCACTTCTACCAAGAGGAGGTGGGTGGGAGCTGCAGATGTGGCTTCCCGAGCCCGGGGGGATTGAGTGTGATCCTGGTGAAGGGGCTGAGCAAATGGGGACAGAACCTAGCCTTCAAGGTGACACAACTTTAGAGATAAAGGCACTCTAGATACTTTCAGTGCCCACCTTAAAAAATAAAGTATCTTCTAAAAAGGCCAGAGTGTGGGATTTTATAGAATAAGGCAAACTCTGTCTCAACGTCTCTGAGACTCAGGGACAGAGCTGTAAAATAAATGCTGAGAGCTTTGGTTGTGTTACAGACACATGGATGATTTATTTTAGAAGAACAGTCTCATCCCCTGGAAGTTGTTTGAAAAACTCTGCTATGACTCTTCCCATTTAATTCACACTAATTTGGCATGTCACAATTCATATTCATAAGAGCATCAAAAACTACATCAAACCTAGACAGTGGACTGGGAAGGAATTAGAACTTACAGGTTTCTCCTTTCTAGCAGTGGCTTAAAGATGTAAATTAACACAGAAACAGATGTGGTCAAACACGTTTCTTCAACTGAATCAGCAAGGCTTTATAACTGAGCCCTGGGCCATGCAGCTGTGAAATACAGGAAAAGTTATCCAAAACCATTTAAATATAGCTCGTAAGAGAAAAGCTTTTAGATTATGAAACAAATTAACAAAACAGAAAAATAGAGATTGCTTAAATTTTTTTGAAAAAAACAATATCAACAACACCACATCTGAGCTGCAAAGGAACAGCTACAAGAACACGTTCAGGATCATTCAGCTGCAAATACCAAATCATGATTTGCAAAACTATGCCCAAGACAGCTTCAGAATTCAACCCCAGAAGGGCTGTTGTTATGACAAAAGGTTCTGTTTCCAGTTGTCCCTCACAGCAGCAGAGACCATTACATCTGGTTTTCCCGTTTTGCACATCTCATTAAGCAGATGTGCAAAATACTGTATCATGCAGTAGAGCTAAACTTGGTGGGCTAAAGGAGCAATTTGCATTCTAAAGCACTGCAGTGCTGTAGCTGAGAAATAAATGGAATTCCTAAATATTTCTGCCTTGAAAGGACCCTGGTTTCACCTGTCTGTTTCTGTTGTTGAATTCTTTCCCTCCTTTCCATTCTGTGCCTTTACCCTGCAGCGTTTTCAGTGGGACACAGCTCTGCTGAGGAGGGAGGCTGCAAATCCAGCTAAATGCAATCAATATAAAGGAACCGAGTCCTTTCCGAATTAAAATTTCCTTTTCACAAGGAATCTTTTATTTGGACATTAATGGAAACCAAAATCACTACACACACACTGCGCTCTCTGCCATTCAGAGCCGAGCTTGGAAGGCAAACCTGTTTTCATTACAGACTGAACCAAGCTCCTATGCCAAAGTCTGCTCAAATCCAGGTGATGACATTCTTCCTTGCTGCAGGGAGTTCCCCAGGTGTCTGACTGAAAACCCTGTTCCTACAGATCAGATGGGAACACTTTTGGTCTTGGGGCTGCTCCTTCTATTACGTAGGTAGCAGCATGTTATGTTCCTCCCCTGTAATGTGCCCACTAACTTGCAGATATGCTGTCAGGGAAGATGTCCCTGCTCCTGAGCAATGTCCTGGGGTGGGTCCAGCCCCACCCTGTGTCTCATCCCACTGTGCCAACAGCTCAGTCTGTGCCACCTGCCATGACGGGTGACAAACTATTTCCACTGGCCCCAGCAGAGCAGTTTATATGAGTCAAGGGCTGCTTTAGCCCTCTCCCAAGGGAGGAAGCTTGCTTGTCCTCCTCCCTGCAGCATCCCTTTCACAGCGTTGGACTGGGGACCTTGTTAGCAACACAAATAAGTTTCCAAGCAGAAAAGGGACAAAAGTAAATCTGACCTCATCCCAGCTTCCTCCCCCGCTGGAAGAACCGGAGCGGCTGTGGCCAGCACGTGACTGCCATCTCGTCCCCATTCCACAGGGATGCCATTGAGAGGTTATGAAAATACTGTGCAGGACAGAGAAAGGAGGCATCCATCTGCTCCCCTCACTGCAAAGGCCTGCTCCCTCTGTGAGCCTGGACCAGGGAGATCTGCTGAAAACAAACCCTAGGTGCTCTCGAGGAGCAAAGACGTGCCAGAGCAGTCAGGACAGCACACTCTGGTGTGTGCAGGGTGCTGTGTTCAATCAGAGAAGCAACTTATTCACTCAAAATTAACCTTCTGCTCTGCAAATTGAAAGTTTCTGGGGTAGCTGTGTTTGCTGACCTCTGAGAGTGAACAGTTTTATACAAATAAAATATCTGTGCACTTCACATACAACTACTCTAGTGGCAGTCAGGCAAACAGACTCAAACTGCTGCACTGCTGGAGCCCTTTGAAGTGAAAGTCTCATTATGAAGGTCATTATCAGCCAAAGAGATAAATTTCACCACTGAAATGACCCTTTTTCATGGTCCCTCCAGCTGCCAGGGACAGGTGAACAGCACTTTCACCAGCTGACATTTCAGAAAGCAGGAAGCAGGGCTCACACCACATCTCCTTCCACAACAATTACAAGCCCTGACAGCTTTGGCTGAAGAGGTTCATGCAAACCCCATGGTTCTCCCTCAGAAATGCTGTCATGTTTTCCATTGAGGGCTGACTCTTCTGGTGACCATCCAGGTAGTGGCCATGTTCCCCAAGGTGATCACCTGTCCCTCCTTGCAGTGTACCTGCTCCCTTCCCTACCTATCCCTTCCTCCCACCATCTCCCCTCCAGCTTATCTATGTGGATGTCTCTGTTGCCTTTCTAAGTTAAATACTAATCTCATCCAACAGCATCTCATTATAATTAGTTCTTAATTGCCACTTAACACAGGGATCGTTTTGGAAGGCCATAACAATTCTTCCTTGAGGAATTGAGTATTAAAAGCCCGTTATGTGCCCCTATACACCCTTTGGGTAATGAAAATGATTTCAAGAGACAAATTTAAAATGCTGCTGTGCACACAAGCTCTGCACACCACAAGATTTATATGGTTTCCTGGAGCACTAGTAGCATTTTCAAGGAGCAAGCCACAGAAGTCAGTATGTTTTGCTACCGGTCTCCCTCTGTCCCTCCCTCACACACTCACCATGTCTGAAAGTCCTGTCACGTAACTGAAAGTGGGAACATTTTAAGAAGCACTTGTAAAATGCAAGAGGTTAATGTCACAGTAAAGTTGAATTGCTGCTGCTCTGCTGGAACTGGTGCCCCCAGCCAGGTGCAGCACATTGTGAAGAGTCTGCATTTCAAGGCAGAGAGCACTCAAAGAGCCAAGAGATAAACAGACTGTCAGACAAAACTCATCCTTAGGCACATACAAAGCTTCAGCCAAGATTTCCTTCATTCCTGAACAAGTCAGACTCCTGAGAGATTTGAAAATGGACAATTTGCCAAATTCTTACCAAGATCTCCAGGGTTCCCACAGCAGAAGCTACAACTGAGTGCCAGTTCACTTTATTTAATCATCCATCTGTCAGTGCAGCAGTGAGGAGACAGAGAGGCCTGATGCTCCTCAGGTACTGCCCCATCCACACTGTGCCAACAGGCAGTTCAACTTCTGTTCACAGCACTCTGGAAAACACCACACTGAAATAAAAGGGGAGAAATGGGCCTGTTGCTTTCTCTGAGTCTACTGCTGCTGTTCTCCTCCCCGCTCCCCACTTTTTTTTACTGTTCAGGAGATGCCATTATTTTTGGTAGGGCCTGAATGTCTGCTGAGCTCACGTGGCTTCTGGGGAAAACATACATGTGTATGTTCCTCTGTGCTGTGCAGAAATATTTTTTTGAGAAGTGCCCATGATTCACAATCCCCATGACTAGCAAGTTTCTCTTTTTTGAAACACACTTCAACAAGCTTCCAATGAGGCATGACAAAAAGAGGTGCTCAGAAGACACACTCATACCCCCATACAATCACCTCTTGGGCAGCAGCCCCTTCACCAGCAAACAGACCCAGAGGTGAGAACTGCACAAAATTCAGGGTTCCTGAAAATCCCTCCTGGAGAAGCCAAGCCTGCACAGCCAATTTAAATGAAGAAAAAATCTGTAATGTGCCTGTTCATTTGCTGATGTTTTTATACCTAAATGTGGTCCTAGGAGAACTTCCAAGAAGCAGTAGGAATATATTCCTAAATGCATTGCACAGCACAGAGAAGTCTTTTGCAACAGAAATAGAGGAATGACTCATTTCCTCTGGAGCGGCTGCTCCGGCATTTCACTTGCACAGGCAGAGGAGCAGCTCCCTGTGCCATGTCAGGAGGAACGGGGAAACTCACAAGCAGTTTCCAGCATGTGTAAATCTAACTGAATTTTGACTTGCCTTCAAAACCAGTGATCCCTGATTGTCACCTGGTGGAGCACAGGAGACAGATTGACAAACTGCACCCAAACACTCCCTCCCTCGATGGGAGTTTTATATTTCAGCATTTTAATTTTGCACAGGATTAAATCCTGAAAGAGAGAGACAAGAGTTGCCCTCTCTGTTGCCCTCCCCTGAAGCAGTACACACATGGATTTGCCAGTGAATTCAGCTCCAAGTTTCTCTTCTCCTCTGCTTGAAACCGAAAGGAGTGGACTGAAATTGCAGGGGAGAAGTGGGCTGTTGGTTGGACTTCAGTGCTGTTCTTCCTGTTTCTACAGTGATTTGTTTTCAGTCAGTACAGAGAGACTTCTCAAAGAGACTCTTTGAGAAAAGAAAGACTCTTTCTTCCCTAGGAATCCATCATAAAATTTTGGTAATTTTTGGTAACTTTTCTTCTTTGATAGCTGGTAATCTTCGCAGCACTATCTCCATCAAGCCTGTCTGCTCGTATCCTTACATCCCCTTTTTCCCTCCCCCCCCACCCAGATTATCATGGGGACTCTGTGGCAGGGATAAAAGCCAATAGAAAATCACAAGTGTCATAAAATCACTAAGAAACCCTTGTCACATCCAGCCCAGCCCAGAGAGATGAGTATTCTCTATGTAGCTCTGGTCCCATTTTTTCAGGGGTTTGGGGTTTGTTTGTTTGTTTGATTTTGTTTGTTTTGGTTTGTTTGGGTTTTTTTTTTGGGGGGGGGTGGGGGAGGAACTCCCAGAGGTGTCAAGAAAAGCAGCTTGTCATTGGAATACACAGAATTCTTCTGAGTCTCTGAATCACCATTACTATCCTTTAAAAGGAAAAAAACAAGGCTTAACACAGAGCCTGGTACAAGATGACATTTGATGCACACACGTTGCTAACAACCTTTAAGCGTTTTGCATATAAATCGTTACTTGAATCTACAGGCTGTTTACAGACACAGAACACATTATTATATTACCTATACAGCTCTGCTGCTGATCTCTTATAAAGCAGCTGCAAATACAATTCTTGGTTACTTATTAAAATAGGACACTGAAGGCACATGCACAAGAGCAGAGGTAGTCTCTTAATCAGCTATTTCATATGTTTGAGAAACCCAGACAGATCTATCCATGGTCAGCCCTCCATATCCTGCTTATTTTAGAGCTGGGAGCTACTTCAACCTCTCCAGTAAGAACAGCACCGTGCTCCAAAGCATCAGCAAGCACTGAAGGAGAATCCTTGTGCTTTAAGGGGTGCCAGTCTTTATTCCTTTCTCAGCCACCACTTCCTAGTGCTGCCAGCCCAAGAAAAGTGGAACTGGCTGCTCTTCAGCCAGCTACTGGAATTATGTCACTTACCTCAGGGAAGACTCACCAGGCATACATTTAAAGAGGTGACACAAAAAATAAACCAGCCTGGAGCAGGAAATTTCCCATGTCTGAAATCTTTTGGAGCCTTATGAAAATGGGATGCACAAATAAGACTCCCTTCCCTCCCAGACAGCTTTAACTTGCATTAGCAGTATTTAATCAGCAATTCACTGACGACCTTGGCTGCATTACAAGGAGGTATTTGCACAAGGATGGAAAGATTTTAAACAATTTATCCAATGCGTTGGATGCGAACAGGCTTTTCTTTAAACACCAGCATGCAAGTCCTTAGGCCAGTTAATTTTTTGTTAACAGATTTATCACAAAAGGAAAGTACTGTGTTTCTTTCCTGTTGAATAGGAACTCGGGCTTCAAACAGAGAAGTAACTTCAGAGCAAGGACTGAATGGAGACCACAGAATGGCTAGTGCTTTTAAGGAAGCTATTAATAAGAGATAATGTAATTAGAGGTGAAGTTCTAAATACATTTTCACCATGCCAACTTGGGTGGCTGAGTGTTGACACTAAATGTAGACATTTTTCCAGACTTTGCCAGCAAGAAGCTCGTTAGCCACAGTGTGCCAGCAACTGCTGCCCCTCTCACAGCAGCAGCTCCACAAAGACCTGGAGAAAGCAACTTCCAGCCTGGCTTTGATTAAATGATTTAAAAGCTCAGGGTCTTGCTGTTACTTCGTTAATAGGGAACACCAGCACAAGCCATGTGTATAGTTGTTGCATCTTACCGAAGACTAAGAAAGGACAGGTAATTTTCAGGCCCATCCACAAAACTCCTGCTGGCTTCAGCAGGACTTTTCCCATATTTAATAAAAGCATGACCTGCACGGTTTGGAACAGAGATGTGTCTGGACATGCCATGCTGAAGGATCACACCAATACTGTGAAATGAAGTCCTTGCTTTTCATCAAGCACCAGGAAAAGCAGATTTGCAGCAACCCGGCACTGGAGCCAAGGAAACAAGAGCTCTGAGCAACCAACCACAAACCCCAACGTGTTCCATTTCAGAAGCCAGCACCACCACAGACCGTGCCAGGTGTGCTCCACTCTCTCTTCTGGCTCTTCTCCACATCCCTCTGCACAACTCCCAAGGCGTGCACTTCCTGCTTTTCCATCATTTTGCCACTTTAGTCGTCTCCTCCTAAAGAGCACATAAACCTGCCAATTACAGTTCTGTGGCTGCAGGTAGCTTTTAGTGAGAAAAGGTAACAAGGAACTTAAGTCTTGAGGCACAGATGCTTTAACACAGTTGTTTATTATTACAGTAAAATATTCAAACAAAACCACCAACTTTTTACGAAAACAATAAAAGTGCAAACGTATTTTGGAATTAAATAGGAAATGAATTTATAAATGTTTCATTAAAATGGGCTGACACTTTGAGCCTATAAACACTTTTAAAAAACCAGAACAACAGCAGCTGAATACTTCAGTTTTATCTTTGGTCTTATGATTAACCAGCAAAAAATAGTTGTACCAGGAATGTCCATTACAAACAGATACTTAAAATTTACATTACTCCGCAGAGATTCAAAATCAAAAGAGGAATGTTTGCAAGATATTTGGTCAGCTAACAGATAATGCCTATGAGAAATAGACAGCATTTTTCAATACAAAATGAAACTACATATATGAATTTTGGTACTGTAAATTAACTTACTCTCTTGCAGGTGTGACCCCTCTTCCCAATCAACACTCAACAAAAACAACTTCATTTGCACAATCTTTGCATAATTAGGTTGCAGGTAAGAGAACCAAGAGCCCATGTTAGTGCTAAATAACATGCTCTTTTGTCTGTGTTTGTGTTTCTGTTTACGCACACACAGGCAACCCTACTGAATCCATGGTACATTATAACAGCTACAGCCTTAGCAAACGGGTATTCATAACCTTGCTGTGTACCCATGGGCTGGGAGAGGAGGAAGAAGGCAAAAGGGCCACAGGTTTACTCATATGGGTCAAGTTCTCTGTACACACCCCTGGAGATAAGGCCCTGTAACAGCTCCAGCACACATCTGGCACCAGTGCTGTCATGTTTCTGTGGAATAGGATGAATGCTGTAACAGAAACCCAAATTCTATCAGCTCCTTTCGTCAATCGTATTCATGAATGCATGCTTTAGAGCAGATAAGGAGAATACATTTAATATCTCAGTTGTACACCTGAGCCACCAAGTGCACACACATTGCCTCATGGCTGGATGCTCCCTCACTTCAAGAAGGCTCACCCAAGCTTGAGGGGAAAGCAAACACATGCATTTTCTCCATCATGAACTCAAAACATGCCTTGCTGAGCAAAAACTCGCACTGAAGATCGACCTGCATAGCTAATGAACTGAGGGTTTGCCCCACTTTTTACCCTGATGGACTCAACTGCTTTGGAAATATTGTCAAAACAAAACCCACTTAAATCTCTTTACCCTACACTCCAAATCCACTTGCTTTCAATAGTTCTGCTCCAATTTTACCCCATCTCATTTGGCTTGTTTGCAGTGCATCTTCACTGAGAGTTTACCATCATTGCCATTCACCCCTCAGCGCAACTTTCATTTTCTAAACTATTTACATTCTCCACCATCTCTTCTTGTCATGTATTCTCCAAGGCAACTCTCTTCTCCTGACCTTACTACATTTTAGTGAGAAAGTCCTTACCAAGTCCATTACAGATTTCCATGTATTGCGGCAATACTAAACAAATGTACAGCCCTTTCCAGAGGAAAGAGCCCTTTTCAGAGACAGGGATGCAGTGATATAAACAGACACACAGCTGACTGAAGTGATCATGATGCCAGAATTAACAGCTCAAGGATTTTCATTTCAAGAGTTCAGGCAGCCACAACACCCTGGGCTGGCCATCTAGTTCTTCTTTGGGTAAAAGATTCAATGGCTTTGATTGCAGAACTGCATCTTATTTTAAATACCAAAAAACACAAGCCTGCAAAAATAGTACATATCATGGTCTGCTACAAAAAAAACCACAACAACCCAGAAACACCAATGTAGCTGACTTAGTCTTAAATACCATGTGCAAAGAACATTTGATCAATACTAGCTATAAATACACTATTTGTATTTGTAGAAAGAAGCATAGTGCTTCAAATACAAAAATAACCCAGCTTGTGGGTGTGACCTATGCCATAATTACCTGAAAATATGACTGCAAGAGCAGTTAAAGAAATAGACAGAAGTAAGCAAACATCTGCCTAGGGAGTGTTTCCATTTAGAAAAATAGATTTGTATAAAGCTTCATAGATTTTGAAAATGTTTGTTTCATGTTCTGATGCACAGAACTGTGAGTAAGGCACACCAATACATCAGGGAGAGGAAGAGCAGGTTAGTAACTCCAGGTTATCCTAAAGCTTCCCCAGAAGTTACACTTGGTCCTTCACAATTCCAGAGTGCTCACTCAGGACACAGCATTACAGGTAATAAGGCACACGCTCAGCTTCCGGAGCACCAGCAATTTAACAACACATTTTGGGACTTAATACGTCAAATACTTGAGCAGGTGACCAAAAAAAGCAAGGATTTGAATTTCTGAATTTTCTGACACCCTGGCACACCTGCAGTAGTAGCTAAGGACACTTGCAAACCTGGCTGCATCACAACTCACCAGTTCCAGCAACTGGGACATAACCAGACAAAAAGTGGAAATTATCTGCCTGATATTTATAATCAGAGGACACCAGAATCTGTAGCCCAAGACTGCCACTGTACCACAAATCAGTGCTAAATAATTCTGAAGTACCCTGAAATATTTTACTTTCTTCTCCCCATAACAAAATAACAATTTTCTATAGTACAGCACTAGAAAATCCCATCAAGGTTATTTGGTTCAAACACTGACACAATCAGACAACTGGTTAGGCAGTCATCCAAAAATCCCACCAAACTCCTACCAGGGAGCAGGAAGGTGCCACAGTCAACTTATAGCACAGAGATTTGGACTGGTTTAAGGTTTGTTCCAAAACATAATACAGAATTTCTTATTTTGTTGTTGGTCCTTGAGGTAAAGCATATTCTAAGGAAATAATACTTGAATACAGAAACAAATCATAAAACTTAACTACAACCCACAAACAGATGAACCTCAGAGTATTTCTTTAACAGGTTTTCCTTGGGATAATTCAAACACCACTCCTTTAACAAAATAATAATGCCTCCTCAATAGCAATATTTAGTGCAGCCAATTATCCTAAAAATAAGGCCTTTGTGAAAATAAAGTGCTATTTGTTTCCTTCTATCTGCCTTTCAATCCTTCAGTATAACCTTCACTTGAACACAAACGTGAAACCAGATTCTTCATCCTGTTATCAGAGCAGTTCAACTTCTTCCCTCAAGTTTACATTAACATGTGTTACATTTCTATTTAGCACAATGTGCTTGACTACCCAGGAAATTTAAAGCACGGCATTGAGCATTTCAAACTGTAATCCTCACCCATGCTCTAGTGCTTATCACATTTTAAGAACATCTTGGTACATTGACGGATGGGGGGGGCTGTTTGCACTTAAAAGACTTTTAAATCCCACATGGATTTTGCATCATAACATCTCAGAAAAAGCTCTATTTTGCCACTAAGACAAAAAGTTAACACGGATTTCTAAAAATGTCAGTTTGAGCCTTTTAGTTTGCAAACTGTTGACTGAAGGCAACACTTGAAGCATTTCCCCAGAAATGTCAAAGTTTTCCCACATACAACCAATGAGAATCACAATTTCAGTAAGTCTTGGCCTGGTCTCAGGTCAGGAACAAAGCCACAGAGGCACATTTCATCAATCCCACCACCCCCAGGCAGATGCAGGCTCTCAAAGCAGCAGCGAGCTGGGAGTGTGCGATGCCCCGGGACAGTCCCCGGGTGCCAGCAGCTCTGCCAGGACCAGCTCACTCTCCCGGCGGCTCCCGCTTGGCCTCAGCCGTGTGTCGGCACGGGGCGGGCACCGGGCGCAGGTACCGGGGGCTGCTGTACATCCTGATGATGTGCGGGGCCTGGATCCACGTGCTGATCAGCTGGAAGGCCACGAGGTCCAGCGTGGGCCCGTCGAAGGCAGACAGCAAGTTCACGGGGGCCGCTTCCTTGAGGAACCGGGGCAGCGCCACGGCCTCGGGGATGCTGCTGTTGCCCAGGAAGAAATCCATCAGCACCTGCTTGCGCAGGCAGTCCCTGAGGTACAGCACCAGGTCCTCCAGCCGCTCCACCAGGAACCGCTCATCCCAGGCCTCCAAGGGCCCCTGCAGCAGCAGGGAGAAGAGGGCCGTCTTCAGTATGTAGGAGGAGAGCGCTCGGCCCCACTGGGAGCAGAAGGGCTCCTCCAGGCCGTGCCTGCGGAGGTCCCGCAGGCCCTTGAGGATCTGCAGGCACTTGAGGTGGCAGGAGGTGGCCGGGGCCTGCTCCTTCAGCCAGCCCAGCAGCCGCTGCTCCTGCCGCGAGGCGTTGAGGCCCCAGAGCGCCTCGGGGGCCAGGGAGCCGTGGGGACCCTCGGGCGGCAGGGCCGTGAGGTAGAGCGCGTCGCCGAGAGGGATGGCTGGGATGAGGCGCACGGCCATGGAGATGTGGCAGCAGACGTAGTCGGAGCAGGGCAGGATGTGCAGCGTGGGCGGGTGCCCCGGGCACGCCGAGAGGCTGACGCGGCACCGCTCCTGCAGCCGATAGCGCACGGCTCCCAGGCACCGCTGCAGATGGCCCTGGAACCAGCGCAGCACCAGCCCCGAGGAGAGGTGGCTGCGGCCCTGCAGCTCCACGCAGAAGCCCTCGGCGAAGGGCCGGCAGCGTCGCGCCCAGCCGTCCTTCGCCCGCAGGCCGCAGACGAAGGCGCCGCATGGGCCCAGCCCGTCAGCACAGCGCGGCTGGGGCTCCAGGTGCGGCGGCAGCCGCAGGGGCACCAGGATGTCGAAGCAGTCGGGGCTGCGCACCTTGTGCTGCTCGTAGGCGCTGCCGATGCGCACGAAGTCCCCGCGCAGGCTGAGAGCCAGCGGGCCAGGCTGCAGCCCCTGCGCCTTGGCGGCGCGCACCAGCTCGGCCACCACCCGCCCCACGTGCGCCTTGCTGTGCCCCAGCACGTGCGGCGACACCCGCAGCTCCCGCGCGTGGAACCGCTCCAGGGCTCCGCGCCGCGCCCCCGCCGCCCACCGCGCCCCGCCGCGCCGGGGGCCGCCGC
>VXAX01000173.1:0-66613 GCA_013399835.1 Leptocoma aspasia | reverse complement strand
CCCGGGGCGGGGAGCGGCGCCGCCCGCGCGGTTGCGGTTTCCCGATTTCGCGATCTCCCGCTTTCCCGGTCTCCCGCTTTCCCGCCTTCCCGCCCAGGGAGGCAGAGCCACGGCTGTCCCCGGCTCGGGCAGAGCCCCCCAAAGCCCTGCCCGTGCCGGCCCCGAAAGAGGAGCGAGAGTCGGGTTCCGTGTCCCCCTCACTGCAACAGCGTCCTGCAGCATGTTTTGGTGTGAAACTGCGAGTTTCTGTACCCCTACATGAGGGGACGGCGGTGTCGTGTCACAAGCTCCACGTTGCACGTTTTTCCTCAAATAAGTGTTACAGGCCTGTTCCACTGCAGGCGAGTCCCTCCCGTTCCCAGCTCTGCCTGAGGGTCTCGGTGCCAAAGGAGCAGCAAAGCCATCAGTGCCAGTGCACCAGGGTGTGTACGGGCTGCTGCCGTACTAACAGCTGCCTGCAGTCATAGAATCTTCAAAAGCCTTGGGACTTTTACCTTGTGCTCAAATTATTAACAAATTAAGAGGGAAGAAGTAACCCCGGGGGTTAAATCTACACAGATACTTAAGATAATTTTTAAACACATAGTTTGCTGGGAGTATATTAAACTGTCTCAAATACTGATGGGGACAGGGTCATCATCCTCAGCTTCTGTTTGCTTAATAAATATTTACAGAGTTTTGAAGCTGTTTGCTGAAGATTAAGGACCATCTATGTAAGCATTCTGCTTGGTTTAATTTTGGGTGATAAAGTTCCTGCTGCCACATCTGCACAGTGGCATGGGTGGTTTCACGAAGGTGAAAAGCAGTGCTTGAACAGAAGAGACTGAACCCAGCAAGCTGCAAATGCTGTTACAAGGAATGTGTCAGAGAATCAAGAGATATGCCATACAAATGTTTGGTTATGCAATTTGTGTTTATATGAAACAAAATATGACTTTAGGTACATAAAAATCATACCTGACAGGAAGTAGCATATGTTGCATAGCCAAGATGCTGCACACAAAGGCAAACTAGGTAACCAAGGTCAAGCAGCCTGAATTAATTCACGGGCAAGCAAACTAGGGTGAGAGTGAAAAGTACACTTGAGAGATACAAAGAGAAGTCCTAATCACCCCAACTCTGACTCTTGGAGTCACAATCAGGAGATTGGGGATTTTTAAAATTAAAAATAAAGCAGATGTAAAGGCAAGAAACCGCAGGCAATTTTATAACATCACGCCAGCAAAATATTCCATGTCCTCCAACCAAAAGCATGTTTTCTGACAGCTCCAGCCAGCTAAGTCCATAGCCTTGCTACTCAGAAATATCATCCCACAACAGGCATATCTTGCAAAGAAAACCCAGGAAGTGAAAAGCATCTTTTTTTCCCACTCCCTGTTTCATGTTTTCCTATATTTCTTCACAAGTCTGAATGAGGGGACAAAACCATTCATTGTTCTACTTATTGCCTGTGACCCATCACTTCACTTTGTCCTGCACCCCCAAAACTCCAAACTGTTTAAATAACACAGCTGTGCTGGTATTCAATCGGTCCTTCAAGATGTTTTATTGGAAAATATTGTTGAACTCTGTGAACCCTTGGCTCATACATTCAATTTTTACTAGCCTGTGTTTTTTTTGCACCCTCAAGCCCAGCATGTTTCACACGCCTTCAGGCCTTGCTTAAGGCACACTGATTTTTCAAAACAGGCTGCACTCTCTTTTCACGCAGGGTTGATTTGATTAGCTGCACAGCCACGCTCAGGAGACAGACAGCTACATCTGCAGGAGCTGGCACAGCCCTTCATGGCTGCTGCCCACGGGGAGACCTAGAGCTTACCAGCACAGCAGTCATCCCTGTGGGACTCTGCACAGGGCAATGCTGCAGTTTCCCAGGCAGCCGAGGCCCCACGGGCTGCAGGAAATGCAGATGTCACCCCAGGCAGTGACACAGCCCCAGGGGCCAGCTGGCCGAGAGTGTGACCAGCCACACCAGGCCTGGGAGTGCAAACACAGGCTCACACAGTGCTTCTAAATGCCCAGGTGGTGCTGGGGCAGAGACTCTCAGGCTGCAGAGTAACAGGTTGAATGCTAATAATGTGACCTTAACATCAGAACCAGAATGAATCCACAGCACTGATTTTTACCACCGCTGTTTAAATTACTAGCTAGTCCTTTCTCTCCTCCTCAGCCAGAGGCAAGATGAAATCTGTAGAGCCTTGGGCTGATGAAAGATGGCCAGTGGCCTGTTTTCTGGGACCTTGGCTGCTCCATGACTCCCTGAGCACAGGGTGAGTCTCTGGGAAAAATGCTGTGTACGTCAGAGGTGGGAGACGTCCCAGAGGTGCTCAGCTTTATGAAGTTTTTAATAGCAATTGTGTACTCAAGAAAAATAATAGGTTGTACACTGATAAACATGACCTCAAAATTGTGACCAGAGAGAATTCATAACATCAATTTTTACTACCATTGTTTAAATCACCCATTGTTTAAATCTATGTTATCTAAACACTCACTCCAGAATGTCCCATATACAGGATATCCTGCTCACTAAATAAAGAGTAATGTTATTCTTTAAAAAGTTGAGCTAAAAATAGCTCATGATAGCTCTGGGGGAGATTTGCAGAGGCAAAAGAAAGCAGTGGGTCAGAGCATCCATTAAAGTTTCTGCACAGTTGGCAGCATTTCATACATCTGTGTGACTGATCTGTTCATGCTCCAGTACACCAGCCACTGTCAGAGATGCAGGCAGAGAACACCACCTGAGGAGATAGAGGAAGTTGTAGAAAGGCAGAAGGCATGAAAAGGTGATGATATTTGTCTGATGCTTTTATGATCCACCTGAGACACAACCTTGAGATTTCCTCCCAGCTATCCCAGGCTGGTATCTGCCCTGCTGAACCAGAGCTGCAGAGTTTTCTGCAGGTGCAGGAGGAAGTCTCTGGGGATCCCTTCCTGCACCAGTGCTGTACAGCTGCTTTTCTACAGCAAGTGGGTTGTACCTCAATCTTCTCATAATGCTCTATTAAACAGTCTATAGCAGAAAAGTACAGTAATTAATTACAACAAAATACAAGTCTGACTGGTTGGTCACTTGGCTTCATGTCCCAGTAATTAATTAAATCTTCTAATTATTTCCTCTGAAAGCAAAGCTACCAGCCCATCTCTCCCACAGCCCACTTGATGGTCCAGCCAAGTAGATGCCATGACCAAAATAAACATCCTTTGCCTGCTATTCCTCTGACTCCCAGATTTTATGGGATACTATTAACTACAATACAAACCAACAGCATCAGACAGACATAAATCCATTTTTTATTGTGGACTAATGAATCTCTGCGAGTTACAGCGGTGGGGGATGGGAAAACAGGAGAGGGTGTCTTGCTCCCACAAAGAGCTGTGGGAGCCAAACCTCCAAAGCAGTACACGGACATGAAGGAGTTTGAGGTGTTGGGCTGTTACTGCACAATCTGTCTTAAAATATTTTCTGTTGACTAAGTTGGATGTGCTTGCCACCTCTGCCAGTCTGTTTGCTCACTATCAGCAGGGTATAGCAGTACTTAATCTGAGAGCCTGCAAGCAGACCAGGTTGCTGTAAACCACACACAGCCCAATACAGGATTTCCTTTCTGTAAAAGGATGGCTTCCTGAGTAATTCACACAAGAATCTCTTGTCCAAGCCTGCCCTTACCACAAACACAAATACCCTGGGTCTATGCTGGTGATCAGTACCAGCATCACCTGGTTCATTTCCAGCTTATCCCATATAATTTGAAAACCCTGAAGGATTACTTTTTTGCATAGAAACTTGTTTGAGCAGGGCATTTATACTTACCCATTACATGGCATTCAGGAAGACATGCCTATGTGTTCCCAGCTAAGCAATGAACCAGGAATGAAACCCCCAGCCCATCTGCATCAGTGTCATTGGCACACTGAGTTCTGTCTGATGAGCTGTGAGCGTGGCACTCTGCTGTCCCATGGTCTCCATGAAGCCGAAGTAGCTCATGTTGTGAAGAATTCCAACTACAGCATCATGAAAAGGAAACATCTTTCAGCAAGGAGGGTGCAGGTACACAACAATCCTACAGAAGGGTTATCAGCAGTGATGGGGAATGTTTCTTACATGGAAAATGGAAACATGAAAACTTTCCAGGTCAAGACTGTAAGTCTTGCACTTGCTCTTTAAGTTCAGTTTTTGACGTAATCCACATTTGAATAACAACAGTCACAGCTTCCAGTGCTGTACCTAAACACTCCATCCAACAAGCCCTGCTCACTCTCCAGGGCAGCAGAGGAGGTGATCATGCTGTGCTAGTGACAAGGCCCCAGTGTGTCACCTTCCATGCAGGAGCCTTCTCAGCCAGTCCCTTGCCCTGCCACCCCCAGGGCTCAGCAGATGTTGTGGGTCTGAGGATCCCCACTGTGAAATCCCCAGGTTTAAAATACATCAGATAGAGCCAAACCTTGCATGAGCTTGTGTTAAAATAGTTTCACAAGAAACAGTTTAATAATGTTCTAATTAAAGGGGGATGCTTTTGTGTGTGTTCAAATGTGAATTTAATTACTGGCTGAAACAGTTTTGTTTAATTAATGGTAAATCACTGAAATGTGTATTTGCACCATAACTTGCTTGCCCCTGTCCCCTCCAGTGACTGTCATTACTGGGTCTTTCTGCTTTGGGTTTATGCACCCCTAAGCTTGCCATGAAATTAGAGAAGGGGTTTTGTGCCTGACAAACACCCTGCAGGAGCTACAGCAATGAAGTTTAGGCACAGTGATGAGATACAGCTCACAGAATCAAAGTGAAGCACAACAGGGAACAAGCTCTGTTATCAGCTTACAGCCCCAAATAATGAGATGATCCTGGCTCATCTGACACTCCTGATGAGCCTGAGCTGGATCATCCACCCAGGGAAAAGGAAGGAAAATACAGCGTGGGAGGGAACCTGAGTGAGGGAGGATCTGTCTGGGGAAACTGGCTTATCAGCACTCAGCAATTAGGGTGGGAAAAGTTGATGCTCTGGCTCACAGCACCTGTTGTGCAGGGCTGGAGGGCAGCGGTAGCTTTGGGAAGCCCTGTCCTAGACCCTCACCTCATCCTGCCAGGGACAGAGAGGGGAAAAGCTAATGGCTTAAAAGGAAAGTGACCTGCAGAAAAGGCAAAGCAACTCCAGACTATCAAAGGACCCAAGCCAGCACTGTTTCTCACTGGATTCCCAAAGGGATGGGAGCAGAGGTCCTTGGGCTCAGGGAGGTTTCACACCACACCCACACCATACACGGAGCCTGGCAGCAATCCCCAGCTGGATTATGTCCATCAGGAAACATCATCCCAGTGACACCAGCCCACACAGGGCAGTGTCCTGTGCACTGCTCTGGCCCACCCAATTTGGGTGTAAAGATGCTGGGGGGATGCTGCAAGCACTGCTCAGCATCGGTTGAAATTAAAACCTTGCAGCACAGTGCCTGGTCTAGGAGATGTCTGCATGTGGAGTTGTTGAAATCATGGCTAAAAATCAGCCTCAGTCATGTAATCTTACTGGTTCAAAGTAAATTCTTTACCTGCTTGGCTGCCCTGTGAGGGGATGAGCATTACAGTGATGGAGCCTGAAATCTCACCAGGAGGGCTAAATTTGATCTCTTCCCAGCATCTCTCCACAGTGATTTCTCAGTCTGCGTCCCTTTAACTAAGATTAAACTTTGCACAGATTGATGCAAAGCAACACAAATACTTCATTTGCAAGGCAGCAAGGGCAACATATTCCTATCTTTAAGGCTATTCAGATGAGCTCATTTAATGACAGCTATTTTTACATCTGGTGTCATAGGTTTCATTATTAAAGTGTCAACCACTTGAACAGAGGTGGGAGCATCTTTCATGTTCTACCTAATTCAATTTAAATCTCTTTCTGTTAAATTTATGGTACAGAAGGCATCGTATTTACTCCCCGGAACTGTAAAATACAAGTCTCTCACATAGATACAAATGCAAAGCAAACCCACTGGAACAACAGGAATGGCCCAAGCTCCTCTAAGGGAGACTGAGGTCAAGAGCAAACTGCCTTTACAACAAGCTGGTTCATGTTTGAATGTTATTTCTTTACTTCCAGAACATGTTCTGTCTTCTGTTCCCTTTGCTGTCCCTAAAGTGGTACCTGCAAACAGGGGAGGAGAATGGTGAACGCAAAAGGTTCACTTTCCTCATCTCAGTGTTTGTGTGAACAGACACATCCATGACCTGGCTGAGGTCCTATCAGTGCAAGGGAGTGGATCCCTCACTGGGGGCTTTATAAACGTCTCATCAGCACTGGGTTCATGTTGCAGAGCCCAGAACCAGCCCCTTCCCTAGCCAGGGGTCACCAGTGCCCATGGGAGCTTTATAGCTGAATGGAGAAGAACATGCTTGCAACTGAAGGAGGACATAAATGTTAAAGAAAGCGTGGAGCAGTAGAAGACTTGAACCCATTGCAGCAGCCCTCTTTAGGGACTGTGGATGTGGTGCTGCAGAGCACAGAAGTGCCAGCTACCCCTGCAATCATTTTCTGATCCCCAGGGTAGCACAGAAAAGGGATATCCATGGTGGGCAAAGAATGAAGAGTGTGGACTGAAAAACAAAGAATTGAACCTACCCAAACCCAAGCTTCTGCTCAGATTTCATCTCTTTAAATGACACAACACTGTCCTCATATTAATGTGTTTTTCCCTCCATCTCTCTGCTCTGCCTGCTGCCACAGCATGAGAGATGACAGAGGCTTGGGGAGAGCTGCCTCAGGCTGCATGAATTTCAAGCTCTGTCTGAGAGCACTTTGATATTGGAAGTTACACACTTGAAATGTCCATACCTTGTGCTCTGCTGTGGTTACAGCTTTTCTGGAATGTGCTCTGAGGGGAGCACAGCTTCCACAGCTCATCTCTGTGGGAAGATTTTTAGTCATTTAAGAAGTATGAAACACTAAGGGTTGTATCTGAACTTGCTAAAATATTTCAGTTCACACAATTTCAGCACTTTAGCCTTTGGCTCTGGAATAAATAATAAACCCTCTTTCTAGATAACTTTTTGACAGGTTTATGAATTATAAGCCAAATAATTATATTTTAAATATCACTCCTAAATATATTAGAGAACAATGAATTATTCATTATGATTGAGTGCTTCATTGAATTTATTTCCCTTGATTTAGCTCCCCAAGTAGATGAATATTACAAAAAATACATAAGTCCCAAAACAGCCAGGCAACAAGTCCATTTACAACCTCTCCATTGATCAAAGACAGGGAGTAGAAACATGCATAAGTTAGTTTTAGTGCCCATCCTCATCCATCAGCAAAAGGCAAGGCATCCAGCTTGCCTGGATATATATATCTGAACACACAGTGGCCCACTACATGGAAGCCCAGTGGCAAAGAGGTTGTCCTCTCCTGGCCTCCAACCATGCTTGCAGGTCATTGGGACAGCATGAAACCACCTCTCCTCTGCTCCAGGGAAACCCAGCTTTTGCTCAGCAGTGCAAGCTCACCCTCTGTCACCAAGAAGGGCTGGAAGGCTTCGAGTCCAGGACAGACATAAATACAAAGTGTGCCCTCTGCACGCTACAAGAGCCAGTGGAGAGCCCCCAGCAGACCTGATGACGGGGTTGCCAGCCCTCCTAAACATAAATGGCTCCAACTACAGTGTGTTCCAGCCACCACCAGTCCCTCATCAGCTCTCCAGGTGCAGTTGAGTCCACCCCAAACATGGCTCAGGCCATAGCAGCACTCATCTCTGTGAGCAGGCTCTGAGTGAAAGGCACGTGGCCCACTCCTTGAGTCAGCAGGGCTGTATGACAAAGAAGCACACACTGATCCGTATTTGCAGAGATATTTCCACCAACCCATCAATAATGACAGTCAATTGTCATGATAATGCTTCCACTTGTAATTGTTACCTCTGGAGCAGACTTTGATTGTGTGTGTAGCTCCCTGAAGGCATTGCTGGGTAAGGGGCACAGCTGTGGCCACGTGATTCAAATAAGCAACACCTTATAAAATTATTTTAGAAGCCAAGGAAAGCAAAGCCCACAGAAAAATCAGACCCAACTTACGTCCAAGAATGCAAAGAAAAATGAAACACCTAAAATTCATTTAAGAAGTTGTTTGATTTAAGGCAAATACAGATGGGTAGTGGCTGTGACTTCTAAAACCTCAGAGCATGCAAGTCTAAACACAGGGGTGCTAAGTAGGGGCATGGGTGCAGCTCCAGAGACCAAATGGACTTTGATGCACTTTGGATTCTTTCTCCCTAACAACAAACAAAAGAAAGCAAACAAAAACAGATACTGAATCAAGTCCATGCTGGTGTGCTGTAGCAATTTCAGATCATTGACTGTTTGTATGAGAAGCAGATTAATATCTTGGTATGTGACAGAACTCAGGAATGACTAAGTGTTGCCTAAGATGAACAGGGTGAACATTGAGTAAGAGCAGAGTATGGCATAATAATTGCCAGATGCAGGAAAATTTATCATTGGTTTTACAATGTGGATGAATATTCTCTAGGAAATCTCTGAAACCTTCTTCTCTTGGTTTTATGCAGTTTTCATAATACATGCAGGTCATGTGTGTAATTTGTTCTATTAGTTTCTCTTGGCTGTGATAATTAGACTGTTTGGGGTTAGGTTTTTTGAGGTTTTTTTAGTTAACCAGAAAAACAAATGTGTTAAGAGTTCTGCTGATTATTCCTAACCCACTACAGGTCAGTATGAGATGACACATGGAGGGTGTGTCATAACACATCATCTAAAAGCAAAGGCTGTAGCAGTATCACATGTATTTTGCTAAGTGTGGGGAGATAAAAAGAGGGAAGAATATAACCATGAATTTTCTTGTTAGTTGGAAAGTCACGGAAAACAACACACAGGCTTATTTCTGTTTGAATACCAAGACTGTGGAGAATGATGAGTTAGTTGGAAAGAAAGAATGGACTATCAGGTCACTCCAAAGCAGTAGCTTCATGTAAGTATTTTTATCCCAGGAGTTTGCAACACCATATCCAAGCAATGTATCAGATGAGTCCAGGTAGCTGCTTCAGCAATACAAGCTGAAAACCAGGCCATACTTTTTCTGCCCTATGCATGGAAAAATCCCAAATGGAGCAGCAATCCACAGGAAAGCTTCAAGAATACTCATACCAGCTTACCAGGATAAATCCTCTTGCTGGTCATCAGCCTGAAACATCCAGTGAGTGCTGGAATTCTTGTCACATCTGCTGGAGAGGACCATATGTTCCAGCTTATGCTGAACTAGTGCTCTGTGCTGCAAGTCTCTGCATTTATGACAAATGAGAAGCAAACACAGCCAGCTCTAGGGTCTGTATATCAACACATGTATTTGTCATCTTCCTCTGCAAGGCTTGGCTCCCTGAGAAGGCAGAACTGATTCTCATGCATTATCCCTCTAAGCATATGCCCCATGTCTTACAAGATTCTCACATTTTGTGTAAACAATAGCACTTGTGTCACTTAAAATTGAGACATAATTATTTCTCATTAGCAAGTACTGCTGAGATATTTGGGTGGGAGGAATTGAAAAGCGGACAGTTATTAATTAAAAAAAACCACATTTCAACCATGTCTAAAGTCTTCTTTCAACCACCTTTGAAGTATTCAAGTAAACAGCATTTTTCCTGCCAAAGTCAGAACAATGAGAGCTGACAAGATGAGATGTGGAAGACAGCTCCTCATCTGTCACTAGCAGTTACCTTTCCAGGTCAGGGCTGGAATCAAACCATTAAGCTACACTTGCAGAATAATCTCACCTGTGATTTTAAATCCTGCTGCTGTTCTTTTGCTGGATAGAACCCAACTTAGAAGAAGCAAGGTCAGCACATTTTCACATTCCAAGAGTGCTGTATGGTTAGGACAATAATACAGCCACAAGGGAGATTTAGCTCCTCTCAAACTGTATTTCCAGTGTATTCCTGCCACAGACCTGGTAGGAGCATGGCTGTGCCCCACAGGAGGGAGGAAACAATCTACCATCAGCAAGATGAGACACAGCCCTAAACTAGACATAGGCTACTGCTTAAAAAGGAAGCTCACTTTAATGCAGAGATAGCAACAAAGATCAACAGGACTGAGTCATCTGCCTTGACACTGCACATCTGTCTGCACCTCAGCAAAGGCTTTTCACTCCACTAAACATTTTATCCATTTACATACAGTTAGCAGCCTCTGACTATACAGGTGCCTTCAAGCCACATGCTTGGGATAAATTCTTGACAGCTTGCTAAAACACTGCTGGCAGAGCTTGTCTTCAAAATGAACTGCAAGAAAATTCAAATCCTCCTCACCCACTGCTGCCTCTGCTCTGACCTGGACAGCCCAGCCAGGTGGCTGGCCAGTAGCCACAGAGAAAACAGAAAAGCACTTTTAGTGCCAGAAATAATCTTTTTATTACAGTCAAGAAAAGGTATTTTAAATATGAAAACCACCCACTGTATGTCTGACTTGCTTTCATTAATACCTTGGACTACACATGGCCACCTGTACCATAAAATCAATAAATCCATCTGTCCTAGGCACAAGTAACACTGAAATCACTGACATTCAAACAGTTGAGTGGAAAATACCTGCAAGGAAAGAAGACATATGAAGCCTGAAGCCTTAAGCAGACAATGAGACTGTCAGGGTGGTCATTAGATGCATCTCTTTCTTTCCTCTGTGCCAGTTCAGGAGCCAGGCATTGCAAGGGCAGCTTGTCTGAATGATCTAATAGTTGCCTAAAACTACTCAAAGGATATTTACCAAGATAGTGGAAGCAAACTCTTCTCCATGATGTTACATGACATAACAAGCAGCAGCAGTGACAGTCTTGGAAGATTCAGGAAAGATACCAGAGACAAAAGTGCCACTGGGAGGGTAATGCAGGACCAGACCAGGCTGCCCATAGAGACTGTGAAATTTCTATCCTTGGAAGTTTTCATCATCTGTCTGGAAAAAATCACTAAAGCTGACCTGCTCTAGTGCTGGCCACAGTCCTGCTCCCAGCAGGAGGCTGGACAAGATGACCTCCAGAGCTCCTTTCCAAGTAACACTGCATGACTCCTGGGCTTCCATCAGAACATCACTTACTTCCAGCTAAAAACAAGCACAAGTAAAGGCAGTGCCATGGCCAGAGTTTGTGAGACAAAAACCTTCAGAATCAAAAAACCTCCATTTTTAAAAATATCAGCATAGGTGTATTAATCTGCATGCTAACACAATGAAACACTGCTGCTGCCACAAGCTGCGTTTCTGAACACAGAGGTACCACTCCCTGCTCTGCAAAACTGTAGCATAGTAGTAGTCCTCAAAAACACCTGAACTGAGCAGGAGGCTGCATTTTTTGAAAGCACCTAACAACAACTGGAATTTTCATTCTAACACAGTCAAGCTTTTAGAAATACATTACCCACAGAACCTGAACTGTTCGTTCATTTACTCAACATTAGATTAGCCCCACAACTCTAAAAATGAGTACCAGCAAGCGTTCTCCAACACAAGCTAAGTTCTGCCACTCTAGAAGTAAAACTGCAAAGCTGCTGTCATTCTCCTAAATCCATTCAGATTTTTAATGTCAGACACCACGAAAACTGAAGTAACAAACAGAAAAATAGTAGTACCTTTAAACAATCTCCTCCCTTATAACACACATTCCTCCTTTAAATTGGCCAATATTTTTGCCTCAGCCCTTTAAGCCTCCCAAGCTAAAAAATATGTGCAGAATTCAATGCAAGTGACATGCCACAACTTCGAAGCTAGTGACAAAAAATGACTGCCTTTTGAAATAATGTCTCCCCTAAAGTCAAGTTACAAGGCAGATGCATATAGATTAAGTAACTCCTGTAATACTAAGAACAAATAGAGCTGTACAATCCATGTTATCTCCAGCACAGAGACTGTATGGCACATCCTCAGCTGATCACAAGCCTAGCTCTTTGTGCTCAAGCGAGCCACACAGATTTACTCCAGACAAAAATGAAGCCCAACCCAGAAAACGATTTAGCTGTCTGCCAAACAATCCTATGAGTCTCATTTTACGTACTTTGCATCATAAATCACAGAATCATAGAGTGTGTTGGGTGGGACCTTAAAACTCACCTCATTCCACAGCCCTCTGCCATGGGCAGGGACACCTTCCACTAGCCATGTCCAACCTGGCCTTGGACACTCCCAGGGATGGGGCAGCCACAGCTTCTGTGGAAACCTGTGCCAGGGCCTCACCACCCTCACAGTGAAGAATTTCCTTCTTCTATCTGATCTAAACCTGCCCTCTATCAACATAAAGCCATAAACCCTTGTCCTATCACTACATGCCCTTGACAATAGTCCGTTCAGCTTGTGTCAGCATCACCTCGTTAATCCCAGCCACGGGGATTTGATTTCTGCCTGGCTGCTGCTGAAACGTGTCCTGACACAGCCAGAGCTGCACGTCTAAGGCACCACACGTGCCTTCTGCAGTGCCTACAGACAGTGCAGAGATCCTGCTCCAGAAACAGCCCCAGTGCTCAGCACAGGGCCTGCACCATCTGTCACTCCCCTCCAAGCACCATCGTTACCTTTATCTCTGACTCAGAGCAGCTTTGGAGAATAGGGGCCAGGTCATCCCCAGCACTGACTGCAGAAGACACCAGCCAGAGGTGAGATGCTGTTCAAAGAGCAGGTGACAGCCCTAGAGCCCTGCATACACACAGATGGGTACCTGCTGCTCCTCCTCACTGAGAAATACAACTACTTCTGCAGGAGAAAATTGGGATCAAGCCCTGGCTAATCACAAGAGCTACAAAAGACCTCACTACTATGAGGGGAAGGATTTCATCCCACTGCATATTTTAAAACCCAAATTATGTGTGTATTTTACCATTTACAAGGAAGTCACAAAACTCAAAAGGCACAGCAAAGACCCTGTCATCTTCCCCGCTCCCTGTTCTGAAAATGCAGCATTTCACAGCCTTTCTCTGATCCAAGCTCCTCTTCCTCTGTCAACACGACCAGAGTTCATTGAGGATTACTATGATAACAGACTTGTATAAGCTATATACTTTGGCCTCTGCCTGCCATTAACCCCTGCTGGAATGGCTGGTATTACTCAGCTTAGTTCTGCCTCAACATAAAAAAGTAACTACAGCCTTGCAGCAGCTGTACAATAGAATTGTATAGCACTAAGCACCTCTTGTTCTTTTGTAACCTTTTACCATTTTTTTTAGTCTTTCAAAATCTGAAACAGGTTTTAAAAAAAAAAAATCCGTTTTCCTCGAGAAAAATGAAAAGCAACTCAATTTTCTATGTAAGAGAACAACAAAAAAAGAGTAAACTGCCAGTGAGCGGGAAAATGCACAAGCTTTGGGAGTGGCAGAACAGCCCACCCACACTTTAATGGATGGGTAGAAATCTGCTGCTCCATTAAAGAATGAATAAATCCTGCTCAGGAGCATAAAGCAGATTTGATCTCTCAGTTCACATTTCATGCTTGCAGCTGGAGACAGCGTTACTGTCTGACACTCTTCTCAAATGTGCAGGATGTGTTCAGCTGCTGAGGACAAAGAACTCTCTATGAGCACTTTCAATTACAACAGATATGACCAAACACAGGCCTCACATGGCAATTTCTTGGTATTTGATGTTCCCAGCCCTTGGCCAAATGAAATACATTTAACATGAGATTTGTCTCTTAAAAGCTGTTGCCCCAAGTGAGCAATGTGTGACGGTCTCAGGGGCCACCCAAATCTTGGACAATCACAGGAGTACGCCTGTCACACTGTCACAAGCCAATCCCACCACTGCTGAATACCCCTGCAGACATCTTCAGAGAATCTCTGCAACCACAGCCTTGGCGAATACAAGGCTTCAGCTGAGTACCAGCCCTCTTGGAAACCCCCACAGATGCCTTGTCCAGCTTTCAGCTCTGAGGTAATGGCTAAGAGACCAGGAACTGTCTGGCTCAGCTTCCAGTTTATGTCACAAGACCATTGTATGTATGGGTGTGCAGTGTGCAGCTTTGAGTCAAAATACACCATGCCCTGCCCTCCCTCCCCTGCAATAATGGACTTACAAAAAATGCCATCCCATGCTGCCCCTGGTATGAAAGGCTTTACAATGGAC
The DNA here is from genome assembly GCA_013399835.1 of Leptocoma aspasia. Lineage (NCBI taxonomy): Eukaryota > Metazoa > Chordata > Aves > Passeriformes > Nectariniidae > Leptocoma > Leptocoma aspasia. The sequence goes on along the minus strand of VXAX01000173.1, from coordinate 52,515 downwards.
TATTCACCAAACAATCTTTTTTCCTTCTTTTACTCAATTATTAAAGCCCATGACTTACACAACTGCACTGCACAGGTTTCCTGCACCACTTGTTACCCAGCTAACCACTTCAGCTGATAATTCATTTGTGCTGATTCCTGTCTCTTACAAATTACCTGGGAATTTTCCACATGCATATTGAATACTTCAGAGAAATTAAGGCAAGAAATCTGCAAGATGTAAGTTTTGATCAGAGAATGGGTCAAATTAGGGAAGATATTGCATTTGTGTAGTAGGATGGACCTTTAGTAAACTTGAATTTTCATGCACACTGCTCACAACTGTCTGGGGCTGAGGCAAGTAAAATGAGACTCCCTTAGAGTTATCTTCTGATTATGCAGTCCCTGAGAATCTGTGATTTAGCTTTGAATTCCTCAAGTTATTCCAGTGGGTGTGCAAAACAATTACAGACAGAGAACCAAATGCTACTTTGACTGAACAAAGTAAATAACATCAGTAGTTTGAGTCTAACAAGGTGACACTTGCCAACAGTTTGAGAGACATTAATTTTAAAGAACATACAAAGTGACAGTCACAACAAAATTACACAGAATAGGAATTTCTCTATATTAAGATTTAACCTCCTTCACCAAAAAAAAGGAGTAAATAATCCTCTTTAAGAGGCCTTTAATGTCAAATTACACACCAATCAGTACCTACAAACACTAAGAGAGCTACTAAAAAAGGCAAGCTCAGATGTACCTGGATTAAATGCTGTCTGAAGCAAAGTAAGATAAGCTTGAAAGCTCTAACAGAATATTGAATACAATTCCACAGTGCTCCAAGTTGCCCTCTCCACCTGCTTTATGATAGGGATCAATTCCTTACATGCTCAGGTAAGAAAAAAAAAACAAACGCCAACCAAACCAACCCAAGAAAATACCAAACAACAACAAAAAAATCCCCACTACAATTAAAAAAAAACATAGTAAGTAAAATTCTACTTAAAGAATTCAGAACTCTGCCTAAAAAAAAGCCCACCCCAAACACAAAGAAGTCTTCAGGTAAAACTGGTCTTATAATACCAATTTTTATTCAAGATGGACTGAAAATAAATACTTACTATTACTTCACTCACCCTGGAAGCAGAAAAAATATTCTTCTTTGTCAGTATTAACTATTTTTAAATGAGCTGCTCCAGCTTATTTCAAGTACACATAAATTTGAAGGCAACAGAGAACATATTTATCATTTTTATGTGTGTGCATCCATACACAAATATTGTATATATAAACCTTGTATATACATATTGTGCTGCCACCTTGTGAACAGTCTCTGAATAGGGAGGTTTAGTTCACACAGACTCAGTTCTGCCACCTTTATTCACATTTAGCTCAACTGACTTTAATACAGATACTTGTTAAATGGGGACTCAATGTGGCAAAGGATGGCTGAATCAAGTGCTTAGTGCAGAAAAATTCAAAAGGCTGAATAAAATGAATAAAATAGCTGAGTCTTCCACAGTTTCAATACACTTTTGTGTCACAGTTTATTGCCACAACTACTATGGAAAATATCACTAAATTCTTTCTGATAAAAATATTGCAGCTTTGCATCCAAGTTGTATGGCTGTCTTCAAAACAGAATAAGCTGGTGTCTGTAAAAAGAATAAAACATTAAATACATCTGCTGGAGTGTTTTGCTTGAACCAGATTGTGATAATGAATAGTAAGCACTATTAAAAAAAATCAAAGTAAAACCACATGCATGCCAAGAAAACCCCACCCATATTTGCAGTCTAATCTATCCTAGAGAAAACTACATTAAAATTTATCAACTTTTCAGAATATTCCCATTTCTCCACAAATGTAAGTCAAGAGAAAAAACAGGAAAGAAGTCACACGTTCCCCATACAGTATCCAAGGGAGCACAGAATATAGTTCAGTATTTCACATTTGCTAATAAGATGATGCCTCCAGTTTCCCAGTACTGTATGGATAGCACTTATTAGCCTTATCTTCAAAAATGTTTAATTTAAACTAAAATTAAAAGAAAATCTAAAAATTTGCAGAGGACACCCTCTTAGGAAAAAATCAAAACACTTTAACACTTGACACAAATTCCAACAGATTCACTTCTGTTCTAGGAAAATGGAAGTTATAACATGCAGGACATTCTTGTATGTATCTTTGGGAAAGAGTATCAAGAACCTTATTTTCTGCTTCTCAAAGCACCACACCCCAATCTCTAAGTAAGGAAGCAAAGAGCAGCACATCTACATCCTCACTGACAGCATCAATTAGTCAACATTCTACTCACAGCTTCTGCATCGTGCTCAAGCCCAATGTCGTGGTGCTCCTGCTCATCATCCCGGAATTGCTTTATTACCTTTAATAACAGCAGTTACTGAGCCTGCTTTGCAGAGAAATCAAGGCAGCCAGTACACAAAACTAGATGCTGTTGTCCATTATGTGCATCATGGCAAGCCAGGGTCTCTCAAAAACTTCTCAAAGATCTGAACCTCCAACTCAGCAAGAAGGGAATTATTTACAGCATTCCCCTAACCTGACATTCTTCTAGTGGTCTCCAGGGAAGTCTTTAAGTTCAAGCTGCTGTTTAATTAATAGATCACTATCTTTTTCACTGTTTAAAAAAAAACCTATAGTCATATTAACTTTTAACACTGACTCACACCCCCACATTACTCTGATAATTTAAGTAAAGGAATGAAGGTCCCTGCCTTGCCAATCAGTAAGGGTGTTTCCCTGTAAGATAACCAGGCTTTTGTCCACTCTAGCATGCTCTAAAGAACAATTGTTTGTCTTCTAATTTTTCAGCTGGGACAAAAAGGTTTAGGGGATTTTCTCCTGAGATGCCTGCAGATGAGCAGGATTGCTTGATGAAGAGCTCAGCACTTACAGACACCTGGGCACTGTCCCTGCCCAACAGGTTTGCATTGCTTTTGGTGTCCTTGCTAGTCCTCCTTGTATTGGCACTGTGAATAAACTCACTGCCTGGATTTTTCTCTTTATTTTGTGCCATCTCTATCTATCTCATTACATCATTATCTTCAGTGGTATTTCCTTGGTGCACCTCAGCACAACCGGTTACTTCAGATACAATTTCTGTAACAACAGGATACATTGGAATAATCAGATGTTGCTACATGTTACACTGTGCACAACTGAACACACTGGTAGCCAGCAAGGCTGGAAATGAACCAGTTCCCTTGCTGCCTCTGGAAACAGCTCCATCTCCCACAACCACCTTACAGGAATGTGTCCCAGTTTGATACCTAAAATGCTTGGGAAATTATTTTTCTCACAGAGCTGACAAACATCAGCTCCTTACACACTCTGAGAGCATCCAGGACTAGAACATGAACAGGGTGCTGGCTGGCAGAAGTGCCAGGAGGGCAAACCCCACCCTGGGGTGCTTCAAACATGGCATGGGCAGAAGGGATGGAAAGGGGGCCATCTTCAGCTCACCCTGAGCACTGTGTGTAGCTCTGGGCCCTACAGGTTAAGGAGCATGTGAAGGTGCTTGAATGCCTTCAGAGGAGGGCAACAGAGCTACTGTGCAACAATATTTCCTCCTTTTGTTTCCTCTCTAGACCCTTCCTTTCAATTAAAATTAATCAAACTTAAAGCATAATTCTCCCACTTGAAAAGGAAACACTGCATTACTGAAAGCATGCTGAAGATAATCCAACAAATGTTTTAATTTTGGTGCTTGATCAATTTAGTGCTGCTGAAGGAAAAAGCATCCTTTAAATTTAATAGTTTCTGTTCACTTCAGCATTCTATCTGACAGGACAAAAGATCCACTGTAAATTCTAAAAGCATATTATTTTTAAAAGACTAAATCACATCAGATAATTCCATCAATTTGTTAAACTGCTTTTAAGCCGTGGTTAAATACCTGCAATAGTTCTTTGTACTTTTCTGGATCCTCTTCTATCAGGGTTCGGATCTGGTTGTTGTAGTGCTCTGATATACTCTCTTCCACAGCCACTGTGCAAGCCATTGCACCCTTCTTTCCAAGTAAAGCACTTCCAGCCCCTGGGATTGGGGTACCAGACACATGAATACAATGGAATTTCAAGCAAAACAAATAATTTAACACAATTGAAGACTTCACAAAATAACAATAATAGTAATTATACAAACTCACCTAAAACAAAACCTGCTATGTTCCAGAAAGGCAATAAAACAGTAGGTCGAACTCTGTATGCAACCATGAGCTCATTGAATTTTTTCAGGTGGTCTTTTTCTTGATTCCACATTTGCTGTGAAAGAGCCAGATCACAGAGAAGCATAAAACCACAAGAGGTAAACATCTCCAATAAAACTAATAAAAACCAGAACAGGCCACGTATGCTGTGATAGCTGAGGCAATACTGTAACATCACAGAAAAGAAATGGTGCAGAAAGATGCAGATCGTTATAAAAAGGACAGAGAAGATAGCTATAAAAAGGTAACATAAAAATATTTGCAAAATAGGACAACACTACAGCAACTGCAGCATTGGTAAGTCCCTTACCAACTACTCCCACCACTCTTTATAAACCCGCACGTTTGGAACTGCTTAGAAAAAACCGGACAACAATCTTGCTACGATCTTTCACGGTCACCCGGCCGCTGTTGATCAAGCTCAGGTGGAACAGACGCCCGGGGAGCGCTCGTGGCGCGCTCACCTGGATGACGGGCCCCACGCTGGACCTGCCCAGCACGGCCATCTGCCCCGCATAGATGCGGTTCGCCCCGTACTCGCCCGCATGGTCCACGCGGATGATGCGGTCTATGACGGGCTTGTTGATGCCGTCCTGCGCCCCCCGCGTGGCGCACAGCCTGAGGGAGGCCCCTCCGCCGGGCCCAGCCCGCACACCTGCCGGAGAGACAAAGGTAACGCCAGCTCCGCCGCCGCCCGCTCTCCGGCCGGGACGGGCGGGTGGATTNCGGCGCTGCCACAGCGAGCCCCGCAGGGCCGCGGCCGCCGCCATCGCGCTGAGCGCCACGTCATCACCGCGCGCCGCCCGCCCGCCCTGCCACGATTCCCATTGGCCCCGCGCCGCCGCCGCACTGGACAGCGCAGCTGTCAATCAAACCCGCGGCCCGGTTGCCGTGGGAACGGGGCGGGGCAGGGCGGCCCCTGGCGGGCGAGGCGGGAACTGCGGCCCCGGGCCGGCCCCTCAGCACAGCGAGCGGACAGCGGCGTAACAAAAACAGCGTTTATTGCATGGCCAGCTCTTTAAAGTAAGCACAGAAAACATTCCAAAACATGATACGAAAGGGATAATGTCTCACATTAACTGAGCGCGGACTAATGCAGATTTCAAACAACAAACGCAGTTCTGTACAAGAAATCCTTAACCACAATCTTTAAATTAAGGAGTGGGTGAGTAGCCCACACGGTTCTCTGAGACACATGGTCCCAGCAGTTCAGGTAAGACAGAGGATATGTGAAAATAAGAGGTACTGACACACAGTATTGCCAACCAATAATTTAACTCTGAAATATTCACATTTTAGAACACAGAATAGTAGTCAAGATGTTCATACAAGGATAAAACACAAATAATAATTACTTAAAACATTAAAAAAAAAAGGCCCCTCCACAGCAGCAAGGCCGGTGCCCCAGCAGTGCTGTGCCTGCTGGCTTCTTCCTACCCCAAGTGTTTATTCAGAGCTCTTTTATCAGCTTGTTTCCTCTGAACCATTTTGTGACCAGCTATCCAGTGTTCAACTGCTCTCGCTGCTTCAGAGCAGCATAAATAGCAAACCCTCACCTCTAAAAGCATTTAGAAAACTGATTTCAAACTCATGCCACATTTTCTTTTCCTATGCACTATTTCAAAATACTTCCATAGATACTTCTTTTTTAAAACCAAAGCAAATGAAAGGCATTGAAAACATGTAAAACCATACCTTTTCCCTCTCTCGTGATTCTTAAAGCATAATTTGTAAAAACAGTAAAGTTTCAGTTCTGATCACATTTTACCCAAACTCCCTGAAAAAATAGGGATGTAACAAATCCCAACAACCCTGAAGCTGTATTAGCATTAAAGAACCATTTTTGAACAGCTCTAACACAGTATAAATCAGCTGAATTTCCAAGTTTTGGAAACACTAAGCCTCAGACCACGAGCACCCATTACACAGACCACAGTGCCAGGGTGCCAGTCAGCTGCTCAGTGTTTAGAAGCTGCAAATGCCTCTGCTGTTATCTTGTTCTGGGAGTTTCAGGAAGTCAAGTTCTTTTGGCTTGTGTGGTTTTCAAGGATACCTCTGAGCTTCTGCTATCTTTCTGATTAGGAACATCTTGTCACGACTCTCCTGGAAAGACAGAAGAACAAGTATGCCCCACATGAACAGTGTTAATGTAAGTCACCTACAACAGCTCATTTCATTAGAAACAGGTGAACTCACCACATTGTACTCCCCCAGCACACTCTCAGCTGCCTGAACAATTTCAAGTTTACAATGGCCTTGACTTCATTTATCTCACCTCAGGTTACACATTAACAGTTCTGCATTGAGCCTAGTAAAAACATCTCACACACCTCAAAATTTAAAACCATGCTTCCATAAAGTCAAACAAGAGCAAGCAAACAAAAATTAAAAGCACAGAAGAATTTTGAGAATTCCCAGCTGATTTGTGAACCCTTCAAAAAGCAGGAAGGCTTTTGTTCCTAAATTCCTCACTCCTCAAAAATCTCCCCCCAGCAGTGTTTTTCTGCACACAGGTTGTTAAATGCCATATCTAAAAGAAGTACATATCAAGAAGTCTCACGACTGAGGCTGAGTTCTGACTCCAGCAGTCTGTCAGATCCCAGCACACAAATGCTGCCAAACCTGGCAGTGGCTTTTGACGGCCACAAAGCATTTCTGCACTGGCATCCTCCTCCAAAGGGCTGATTAGTGGTGACTTGTTCCACTTTCAGTACCTGCTCATGCAGTTCTGGGCTTACACTCAAGAACAAGACCAGAAAAGTTGCAGTAGAAATACAGGCCTGGAGGGAAGGGTGGGGAGTTGGGTGCTGCTCATGAGGGCAGAGAAGGAAACAGAAGTGGAGGTTGTGCAAGATGGTGGAGAGGACAGGAAACACAGGATTCAGGTTCTTGTTTGGCAGAAAAAAAACATGCAGATAGGTGGATTTAAACAAGGCAACAGATGAAAAACAGGGACACAGCTTCTCAGGGGCATATATCTTACATGTGTGTTCCCTGATATAACCAGACCTTGTAGTTGTAGCTGGTACCCAAGAAAATCAACTCCACTGAGAAATACCACAATGCTTTGGTTATTTTTCCTGGGTCATTTGTGAAGCATTCTTTACTGCCTGTTGCAAACACCAAATATCCAGGAGACTATGAAAACCAATATCCCTCTGCATGCCTCATTTCTGTACCCCTAAAGTTCTCTTTGTTGTGTCAGTAAGTGTTGGGTCACATCTTACCAAAACCAGTTGTTCTCTCAGCTGTTCAACCACTCGTTTGTGTGCTCGAGCCAAGGCAATAACATAAAACATAATGATGCTGTAAACAACAAACAGAAAGGGAGGACTTGAGATTTCCTATGCACATAATAACAAGTTTAGTTCAGGAAAACACAAACTTGTGCTACAAAAGGAAGGGATGGTGGAGTCCAAAATAAGCCACATGGTTTTTCAAGCATAGAAGTTTTAGAAAGCATCAGGTAATAAGGCTCAAAAATTTGCAAACAGTTTAGTTAAACTGAAATGCAAAAACTCCATTTAAACTTAAGAAAAACATCCTTTCTTTTATTGGAAGACTGACCAGACACTGGAACAGAGTGTTGTGGAGTCTCCATATTTTTGGAGACACTGAAAATCTAACTGGGTATGGTTCCTGCTCTACTTGACCCTCTTTTGAATAGGAGAATTGGGTTAGATTCTCTCTACAGGTGACATCCAACCTTAAAAATTCTATGATTCTACATTGAATTTCATCTTACAGAATGACTGTTTTGGGAGTTTTATTTATTTTTTCAGACTAGGCTTTGTGGATAGAAATTGTGATCACAGGGCTTACAGTACTAATTTGCAGAGGATTCATAGTTAACATTTTTGAGAAGGACACTTGAATATGCAATGTGCAAGAAGAAATAGAACAAAGCTGATGAGTGTGAACACATGGGCAAAGACATATGGGTTTTGATGCTTTTGACTGCAAATGGAAAATCTGATCTAATAGATGCTTGGTATAAGTTCAGTAAGCAAGGAAATGAAGCTGCATAAGTGAATCAAGTCTCCACAGAACTCACCAAAGGATCACAAAAAAAGGCACTGCAAAGGCTTCTGATGCCATGCCAAAAAGGACCTGCTGCAGACCTGCTGGAAACTGAAGTATTATATCTGGAATAACTTCCCATGAAGTGTTAAAATTCCTGAATGGCCCACATGCTTTGGAAGAGGGGATACTGTCAAAGAAACAGAATAGAAAGATGTTACACCAAAATGTAAATATAAAATAACTCAGCACAAGCCCAGCACCAGTTTGGTGATGCAGTGAAAGTGTCCTATGTCTATAAAACTGTAATTTCTGCTTATATGAACTAAGCTATAAGTTTATGTGTTCTACTCTGTATATTTTATTCCATTAATCATTCTAAAGTTGTGTGTCTGCTTTTACAGAACTGACACTTAGAACAAGTGTCAACTTCACAGAACTTAAAACTGTCACTCACCGTGCTATGCTGACTGCCAGAGGGATAAAAGCCAAGAGGAGCCCAATCAACAGCACCACCAGGAAGAAAAAGTTGGAACTTGATGCCCTTATAGGCCTTGCTGCAGGTTTACATGTGTGTATCAAAACAATCTGAAGAGGGAAGGTGAGTAAAACTGTTACCAGTACATCTGTACAGATATACATCCAAATATACTTCCCCTAGCAACTGAATTTTCCATTCTCAAGCATGCCACCAGCTACCACACAACCACCTCCTTTAATGGGTGTAGACTGAGAAGGGCTAAGACAAGATTGCCTCACATTTTGGAGTAATGTCTCCAAATTTGTGTAAGAATTTGATCCAGAGGACCTCACACACTTGCACAGAGTCAACTGACTCAGCCATTTGGTGTATGATCCATGGCACTGCCATTGACTTTGTTCTGCCACATCTTCACTGGATACATCCCCTCTTGCAAGACCTAAAGTATCAGCAAGAATTGGATGCACAGAAGGACCTGTGTGGTCACTGAACTAAACTTCTGATAGTCAGAAATCACACAAACACCCAAGCCAGCTTAGATTTTCCATTTTGCTCCCAAATTTTTAGCAGTTTTGCAAAATTTTGTCCAAGTTCTAAGCTGTGTTGCTAGTAAATAGATTACTGAAAGAAAGTGTTATAAGCTAGCTTTGTTACATAAAAAGCTTTTATTTTAAAAAAAGGCAAATAATTTGAGAAGTAGTAATTGAAATGTGGCTTTGCTTGATTTCAAAGCAAAATTCTATTGTCTGTTAAAAGCATAAAACCTTACTGAAAATGGAATATCATTGGCTCATTCCATCCACTGCATCCACAGGTGGTTTTAGGGATTTTTTTTGGTTTTAGATCACCCGCCTATCTATATGCCTGCATTACAAAAACCACTGAGATGTACTAAATTCTCTATCAAGCACATGCCTTCATTACCTTTTTAACATAGAAGATGAGGAAGTATTTTATAGTTGCTATTGCAGGGAGAAGTGGTGAAAAGAAGGTTCCAATCCAGCAAATAGTCTGCCCATAAATGATTTCCAGGACATTGTCAGAAATTTCAAATTCCTTATGTCCAAACCACTGAACTAGCTTGCAAGAGCAATGAGTGACTAACAACCTGAAACCAAAGAATATTGTTAGTCCTAAACTGAAGTTGTAGAAATTAGATGCATTCGAACACACTTGAAACACACAGAACTTAGCATTTAAGCATTAGACAACATAACAGAAAAGCTCTGAAGAAGAAAGGTCTCAAATATCAAAACCTATACAGCCATCTGAATAGCAAACAGGTGCTCAAAGCACCAGAAATATGTTTATGCTTTATTTTAAAACTAGTAATTTGGTTAGAAATATGGGGAATTTAAAGCAGAAAAAAGAAAATGTGTTTCATATGGCATTTGTAACAATATGCTCAAAAAGCAGAGATACATACTTTCTGGGGAAGTCCGCAAACAGGGCCACAGCAAGAATTACAATAAAATCAAATATCATCAGTTTGTACATTTCTTGCCCAACATCAGATTCCCAGCACTATAAAAACAAGTCAAAAAAAACAAGATTAGCAGTCTAAATAAGTGAAAAATCTGTCTATCACTAAAGCAATAACCGTCTCAGTTAACACAAGTTCTAATGCTATTAACTCCAATTTTGAAAATATTCAAATGTTTCAAAGTTCCCGTGCCAAGGTTTTCAGGTTTTTTTGTTTGTTTTGGTTTTGGGTTTTTTCTCATGAGGTGGGCGGGGGGTGGCAGGGGCAGGGTGGCTGGGTGTGTTTGGTTTGGTTTTGGTGGTTGGAGGTTTTTTTGTTTGTTGGGTTTCTTTTTTTCTTTCTTCTTTTGAGGAAAACCCATTTGCCTTAATGCCGCAAAAGGCAGTGGCACAATGTCTCCAAAACACAGCTACCTCAGACAATCCTCATGGTGGACAGAAAGTCTGTGCTAAGGAATCATCTGCCACTGCACTAATTCTAATCAGAGTTTTAGACAAGAAAAGGATATATATGTAACAACTGTAGTGGTTTGCACTGAGCAGTGGGAATCAACAGCAGGTATGGCATGGCAACCCCAGGGCTCCTACTGAACACCTACAGACATGCAACTCTCATGGAAAACAAATCTCTGTTCACAAGCTCAGATGATTAAACACCAAGATAAACCTGCTTACAGGATAGAGTTTGTAATTGTATCCACAGGGCTTACACTTGTCACTGCCACAGTTGGAGATCTGACTCCACAGTGAGAACAAGAGAACGCCAATGTTGGCCAACCGCACGAAGACACACCTGGAAGAAAGGCAAAACCTAACTCCAAACATGCCAAAAAATAGCCATGTTAACACTTGGCTCACTTTGTACAGGAGTCCAAGGAAGCCTTAAAACACAAAAGGGTCATGCAGACCTTTAACAGGGCAGCCAGCCAGATAATAAACACATTTCTTTCCTTAGTAGTAAGTTAAAATTGCTTTTGACCTTCCCAGCTTTAGGCTACAGTTCCTTGTTTCTTTTCTCAGAACTGTTCCTAGATCAGTCATTTCAGTTGCAGATCTTGACGCTGCAATGGGTTGCAATTCCCTCAGGTACAGTTCTGTGTGCAGCATTTCCATTTCATATAGCTTCAGGCCTTCTGAGGCGCTTGGCCATATCACAAATACAAAGCATGGACTTGCAGAGTTCAGGTGCTTTAACCCAGATCTTACTGCCTTAAACTGCCAAACACCAGCTCTTACACGGAAGTATCTTTTACCCCAAACTTTTAACTTCTGCCTTGAGCAAAGCTGTGCTTCAGTCACTGCTGTACACACACTTTTGCTCATTCAGGGAACTGCTGCATGCAAAGCAGTGAATCCACAGCTCTGCAGCCACAAGTTCTCTACTGACTATTTATTCAGGTTGAAGATGTCCAGACCACACAGCTAAATGGGACCAAGAGAAAAACTTGGACACTGAGATGATTGCACTGCACTGTCATCAAAACACATTGTTCCCAGATTTAGTTTCCAACTAAACATTGGCCAAACAATGCCTCCTTGGTTTCTAGTGCCAACTTCTCTGGTTCTTGATGTTTCAATGTTAATAATACATATAGCCTACCAAGAACAAGTTGAAACATCCAAAGCCACAATAAAAACATCTTTACCTCAAGAGTGTCAACTTGATTTCAAAGGCTGGTGTATAGTCTTCAAATCTGATCAGAAATGCGAAGATCAGAGGACCGATGAAGTTGGCCAGTGTGATCACCATGGAAGGCAAATACTGCACTAAGAGATTAACCTGGGAGTTCACATTGTCAATGTCCTGCAGAAGGAGAGATGAGACAAACACGATGCTTAGAGAAACACACCTTCCTGAGCATGCTGTCTCCAGCTACACACCAGCCTGCCTTGTCCAGGATTCAGGCAGCATCTTTTACTCCGACTCTCATCCTCCACCGACATTTACACCAGGCAATAGGAATCAACACCAGGTGTTACATGAATGGCAAACCCAGGGCTAATTCTAAATACCTCCAGACAAGCAAGTTTCATGGAAACCAAATCTCTATTCTTTATACAAGCATGATCACTGCTCTCTCTGCAGTTTGCTGATACACACCCTTGCTTTCTCCTGCTCCTTTCACCAGGAACTCCCTCCCCCTCCAGGTAAGAGTATTTCTGTGCTTCCTCAAAGCTTCTGTTTAAAGAGGTTCAACTCACCAAGGTTTGTGTCTGACTTTTGCTAACCAGCACCAAGGCTACCAGGTTTTACAACTATTCCAAGAGCAGACACTTTTCAATTTATTCTTACTGGTACCAAGCAGCTCCCCTGACTTTCCTACCATCCTGACAAGCTCCTCTAACTGCTCATTAAGACAAGGTCAAGATATCAACCCTTCTACTCAAAGCCCACAGTGAGTGAAGCTGTTCTTGAAGTTGTTCAGTGTTGTGCAGTCCTCTTCTCTGCCCTCAAACAGTACCTCTGACACATAAACTCATTTAGCCCCCATTTCCTGTCTGTGCAATCCTGGCAGTTTACAGAAGTGCAAAGTTAGGTCCACCATGAGCACAACTTTCCTTGTGAACAGCTAAGTCCATCACACCAGCACCTTACACAGGGGAGAGAAAAATCGTGGTCCCCATTTCTACCAGACTAATCAAACCCTGGGGTCCTACAGAGAAGTCAATTACTTTTGTGAAGCTGTCACAACCAGAAGCTTGTCTGCTTTGTTCTGCTTCTGAACCACTCTTTCCATCTGCTTGTCCTGCCAGAGGTGAAACCCACCCAACCTGATTCTTTCTGCTAGTGATGCAAGAACCTTTGCTTCTGAAAACTGCTGTGTTCAAAGCCTTCCTGTTTCCTCACACAGTGGTAACTCAAGCCACAAGACAGATTATAATCTTCACTCTGCCTTCCCCTGAAGTGCATTTTTGCAGTGACAGCAAACCAGATCACGTGAAACTGATCATGATGAAGTTTGGTTTAACCAGGTCAGTTCTCCTTCTCCCAGCCAGTTCACTGCCCAGAGCCAGCAGATCACAGTAAGGTGAGTACAGTTACAAGGGAAGGGTAGTGAGGGCTGCTCTTCTTGTCAGCTCCAAGGCACTCAACACTTAGGCCTGTGCAGCAATGGGAGATATTACTGGGGAGGCTTTTTTGGCACATGGTTCTTGATCTTTCCTGCTCTCATCTACTAAAAAAATTGTAAGTCTGTAGAAAGCATTTTCAGATCCCTGCATAAAAGGTGCTGTATTAAGATACTTGACTCTTTCACAGTAGTTCCTCTTGCTATAATCACCAGCCTTCATCAAATCTGTCCTAGTGTAATTTCTTATACTCACATTGGAGTTTTCTTGAGAGAAGACAGTTACTCTATAAATAGAGTAAAAACATCCTGATAAAATGGCAATGACAATTATATTTATAAATATTCTCAGAGAGTAGATGCGTAGCTTTTCTTCCATTCTCCTCTCAGCTATTTTTTGCTTCAGTTTTTCTTCCTGCAAGTCTGTCTACAAAGAAAAGAAAAAAGAGATGCAGTTTTTTGGTGCAGCATACAACACTTAACACCATGTCTTTTACCCCTGAGGAGTGCAAATCTGTAGCCTGTTCTAGGAGAGTCACTCCAGCGCCCACCCAAGCACACAGAACTGAGTCTTTTCTTTGACAAAAGAGGTCCATGCAGGAATGGAAGCTCCTGTGTGCTCAGCCTCCTTGAGCTGAGGGCTCTGTAGCCAAAGTGTCCTGAAATCCTCTTATCTCTACTGTATCAGTAACACATTTTCTTGAGGACAGACAGTTTGTCTGTTTGTTGAGAGAGACTGATCTCAGCTTGAAACTAAACTCTGAAATGGGTAAACCAGTCACTGATCTCATTACTTCTGCAGGTAAGCAACCAGCTCTCACCACTATGGCTCAAAATTCCTTCTGCTCTTTGTGAAGGAAAACTGGGGGATGGCACTGAAAGAAGGAAGTACTTGAGCAGCTGGTCATGTAAACTTGGTGTATTTCACCTTAACTGACATGAAAATACAGTATCTCCTGTGAAGGCAATTTAACCTGAGCAAACCCACATAACATCCATATGAGCATATTTTCTGAGGGCTTATGTCCATCAAAGAGTATTATTAAGGGGCTGGTTCTTCTAAGATGTGTGTTCTGGAGGCAAAAGTGTAGCAAGTGAAGGAGGTTCTGATTATATGATGAAAAAAGATGGCTGTGAACTTCACTAGAGCAGAAAGCAACTCACTGTAATTTATGAAATCTGTAATTACTGCTTTGTGGTTTGAAGTGGAAGCATCTTCTCAAATGTAATTTTTTTCACTACACAAACCTCTGCTTCCAGTGTACAGAGGGCACAAAGAGGGTCCTTGTTTTACCAAAAGAGCCTTTCAGACTCTTTTCAGACCCTTATGATTTGGGAAATCTATAGCTGCATCAGCATTTTGTACGTGCATTTGTGCCAAAGACACCTAGTGAAAATCTTTCAGTATCTTCTTACTGCAACAGTACTCAAACAGTACAAAGAGCACCATCTGCTTATTTCTCCCCAAAATACTGCACTGCATGCTTAAACCCCACAACACTCAAACTGATCCCTGCAGGGTTTTGCCTGCAGCTGGGACAGGTTTTCCTGTTGGACTATGCAGAAACTAACACAGGAAGCAGGACTGGAGTGTGAGGAAGAGGCAGATAAGACAAGCAGCCAGCAGGCTGGCATTGGTCCCCAGTGGATGGGGGAAGGGCCAACAACATCCGTGCCAATCCTTCTCATGTAGCACCACGACTCCAGCTACCTAGAAAGCATGCAAGAGGATGTGGGCTGCACCCCCAAAACAAGCAACTCCAATCCTTCTTAACTTTATTCCCTTATCTGCAAAATTACACACATCTCTTTTTTAGCCATCTAAGCTGTAGGAAACCATAATCACAAAAAGACAGAAGTTACTCACCTGGAGCTCATACTGCAAGCTGCGATGTTTCAGCCGGGCTGCATTTGGATCTGTAATGCAGAAGTCCCAGCCTGCAAAGACTTTGTTACAGTAACTCTGAAATGGATCTGCATCATACACTAAGTTGTGCTTAAAGCCTTCCACAGACCTAGAGAAAAATTTGTGAGAAGATGTATTTTATGCACAGGAAAAACACACACAAGCAACCTGGCTGATCAAAGACTAAGTGACTCCCTCTGTGAGCAAACTGTCACGTTTGCTTACTACCAGCCAGTGTCTGGGACTCTTTCAGTGTGAGATTCTGCAGCAGCTGACCCTGACTGATACAGGTTATTCCCACCTGCACTTCACCACTGTCACACCTTCTCACCTCACCCAGGCCTAGCAAAGGAAACTCAGATGGCACAAATAAAACTCCACAAAAAATCCCTAAAGAAAATCCTCTAACAAATTCAGTATACTTGAGGGTCTTTTACTTATAGGTATGCATACATGTGAAAAACTGATACTTCAAATTGTTTTCTTTTTCCCAAGCACTCCAAAGGCTACTGTGGCACTGCATCCTCAGGCAAAAGATTCCCCATTTCCACATGAACAGCTCCAGAACACAGTATGTTCCCTTCAAGCAGGAATAAAATGCAACAAGTAACAGTAAATAAACAACACCAACATCTTTACCTCTTTATTATCCAGAGGAAACTTAAGGCAAGGTAGGCAAATGTAGCCAGCAGGTATGCAAGTGGCAAGTTGTACCTCATGATACTAATCCATACAGCATCTATTGAGTAATAGCCATAAAACAAACTTGTCACTTCAAGGAATCCCTGCGAAAATGAAGTTGAAATAGAATTTGTAACAGCAGCAACAACTGCCACATTAAATCCAACCTGGCATTAAGCAATCATTTTGTAAATTTAAAATTAGGGCCCCCAGCAAGCTACAAGTCTGCAGCTTCTAAATACTGCCCTTGCCTCTACCAAACTCTAGTGCAGGCACTGTGTGCTTAAAATCCCTCCCCTCTCCAATCAAAAAGCTGCAGGACACAGACACTGGGACCCTACACAGAGAGCACAATAGGCAGTGTGCTCCAGAATAATAAGCGGCAGCAGCTGGGGAGGAGAGGCACAGGCTGCAGCACGTGGCCAGCCAGGCCTTGTGGTTGCTCAGTAAAAGTCAGTTTGAAAACTGCCCTTCTCAGAGATAATATACCTCAGTGATGCACATGCCTTACCATTTTTCAAAATTATCAAAGCTTCATTCCACAAGTAATTTTTTTTACATTTTAAATGCTATGTGAGACATTTATTTAAAAAAACCTAATTACTTACAGTGCCACTGAGCAAATCTTGGAGGTAAGTATAGAAGTAAACAAGTCCCTTATTACCACTAGGTTCATAAATTGTGCAGATATCCTCTGTCAAAAGAAAGGCATGAAAAGTCAGTCAAAATGGTAACGCCCACTGAACTGCAAGATCACATTAATTCAAACACACCACACTCTTATAAAAAGGCTTTCCTTTTTTTCTGAGAGGTGGAGGAGAAGCTGATGGAAAGGGGGAATCTTACAACAGCTGTACACAGAGAATATGTTTACCTATGTCCTTTGGAGAAATGTAAACAATGGTACTGTTGGAAGTTCCATATTTAGAAATTATGGTGGGAAGAGTAACAAAACTGAACATCAGGATAAAAATTATAAAGTTCAGCAAGACCAGAAACCGCAGGAAGGAGAAGTAGGACTGGATGCCAGTACCAAATTTCCCTGGGGATAAAAGAAACATTGCCAATAATTAAGATGATAAAACCATTGAAAATACAAAGAGAGCAGATTATAAAATCAGTTTCACTGAACTGAAGAAACATTGCTAAAGCTTGTTTTAAGTACTACAGACTTTTAGCAATACAACTGAAATGCAGGTTGGACATATCAATAATTTTTTCCGATATATTTCCTTCTACCATATCATGGATTTTACATTCAGCAATAATAAGGGAAGAAAGTAACTTCTTAGCACATGTAGTTATATCTGAAACTATGCTCACACAGGTAAAACTGCCAATAACAGAAGCAACTTTCCAGAGGAGAAATGGACATCAGACAAGAAATACCTTCTATGCTGTGAATATCATGTCGCCAAAGCACCAGGTAAGATGACAAGCCCTTGACTTCACTGAGTGCTTTTTTCAATGATTTACTACTAGCTCTTCTCCACTTCTTCCATCTAGATAAGTGTTCTGTATCAGCCTGCTGAGTGTTCCTAAGAATCCAGAAATACAGTCACTGAGCACAAGAAATAATTTTTCACTCCATGTAACAGGGTTTAGCAGGATGGAGCCTGCCCCCAGCCTTCAGGGGGATAGCTACAGTAACACACACAAGCTCTCCCCATCTGATCTTGCTGGTAATGGCAACATGAACTTCATTCAAATAGGGCAAACTCTCTCATGAAAAACACTCACCTCTCTTGGAGAAAAAAACAAACAAACAACAATTGACAACAATAGCTTTTTGAAAAGTTTGCTGGAAAGTGCCAGTTCAATGAATTTGAGAAAATATTTTTTGCCAACACCTCTGGGGATGCACTGTTCTAATCACAAGCTGCAAACAAATACTGAGAATGTGCCGCTGTCTGTAATTTTTAACCATTCACTTATGGATTTTCATACTATATGAATACATTTGCATTTTAAAAATTGCTGCCTGGTCAGCAACAGCATCAAGGAGAATTCTGAGTGGCTCAGAGTTTCCATTTTGTTGTTTCTTTTAAGAAACCTTAAAACCAGATGAAACTTCACAGAAACATAGCTTGAAAATGGACTTGTATGCAGCAAATCCTGTTCCAGCTTCTGATGCTGGGGTACCAAGGATTCAGTTTTAAAAGACTTGTACTCAACCCTACTCATGTGCCCAAGGGATGCACTGCCATGTGTGCTCTGTGTTGCCTGTTTCTTCATCCTTCCAGCATTTTTGCAGGAAGTCAAATTAAACCTATACAAACAATCAAACAGGCAGCAGATGACCTCAGCTATAAGAGGAAATACAGCTCCTCTCAAGAGATTTCATTCTGTGGAAACTACAGGCTGCAGTTTGCAGTGTTTTAAACCCTGCAGAACTGTCTGGCCCGCATTTGGTTTGCATTTTAAATAGAAGCGTGGGCTGCATATTCATCAGAGTTACAGAAGCTGAGTGTTCAGCTCTCAGGACGTTTATGCCAAGCACTTTGTGCTGGCAGCTGCTGCACAAATGCAGATCACCGATCTGTAAAAGTGCCAAGAAGCACCACCAGAATCTCTCAGTCCTAACATGTGTAAACAAGCCTGGGACATTGCAACTTCACTCCTCCCTCCAGTTCCTTTTTCTTGAAGAACTGAACTTTAGATACCCAACTTCAAATAAAAATTCAAGGTATTGAGCACTTTCCTTTACTGTGACCTAGATCTTCTAGTGTTTGTTGTGTAGAGACTATAGGGTTAAACTCCAGGGTCAGACTGTTTGCCACTGCTCTTGCACTAGAGTAGCTCTCGTTCTCCCTGGAGTACCAGACACTAATTGAACTACAATGTACCTGATTTAAAGGTGCAGCTGTTCTGTGACAGTGCAAAACCACATCCTGTATCCTCAGTCCCCAAAGCAGCTTTCAGCCCAGCAGTGAGACGTGAGACAACAAGCACTGAAATTCAGGCGGGGCAAAGCAAGGTCTTTGCAATCCCTCCCTCCGGGGGGTTACCACCGGGGGGCACGAACAGCACACAGGAAAGAGTCATTTAAAAATGAATGGGGCGGAGGGACAAGACAAAAAGAAACAAAGGTCCTGGGAAGCTTCCTATCAACTGTACAGAGCCACAGTAGAGAGAGCACCCTGCATTGTGTAAGAGCAGCTAAGCGGACTCAAGAGCAGCAGCACTCGCATAGCAGCGGGGGCGGGGGGGTGTTCATGCAGATAACTCACAGTGACCCTTGAAAGCACAAAACCCTGAGAGAAAAAAAAAGTAACAAAAAACCAAAACGGAAAACAGTGAGAAACGCGCGTGTGTGCTACAGGTAATTCCCAGTTTTGACTAATTTCTTCCAATTCAACCTACTTCTGCCCCCAGTCAGCGACTCCCTCGTGCCAGCCAAGAGCACTCGGGCACCTTCTTGTCAGAATCACATGCCACAGGGTGAAACAGATACAGCCAAACCCAGTTCTCCTTCATCCTTCCAGCACACCTGGGTTGTGTTTAGGAAAAAGTCATTTAAAAAACCAAACCAAGGAAGAAACGCGTGAAGATTAACCTTGTTCTCCTCTTCTCCGCCATGCACTTCGGGTGCTCTCTGGCAGGGCGATCAGCCAGTTCNCGCCGGTGCTGCCGTTTCCGGGCGCGGCGGGGCCCTGGGGCGGCGGCTGCCGGCAGCGGGGCTGGCGGGCGGGGTGAGGCTGCCCCGGGGCCTTCCCCCGGCCCACGCCCGCCGGGGGCGCCCACAGCCAACAGGATCGCGTTTTGGGACACCAGAGTCTTTCTGTTCCTCCTACCCCAGGTTTGCTTTAAGCTTTCCGTGGAGATACACGGCAGGGTGTAAAGGCGCCTGCCATCAGCCCGCCCTCTCCGCTAGAAGGGGCTCACGCACCCCAGGTGCGGGGCTGGGGGTGTTCTGGCTGCTGGGCATCTCTCACTGACGTTTGGCTTGGAAATAACTTTTGTTTCAGTGTCTTCCGTCAGTATTAACTGCCCGTGCTGGTGCTGGGTGCTGTAAAAACTTAGAAACTCCGATACTTCGTCAGCCCTCATTAGGTCACAAGCCCGAACTCCCAGCTTGTTCTGTGACTGGGTTCAGTGGCACAGGCTGCAGTGGAAACAACACAGATTTATTCTTGAATGTGAAAACTTGGTGTGAACTGGAGCAAGAAAAGTCAGTAGATACTGAATCTTTTTTCCCATCTGAGTGCAAGGGTGGCTTTTGTGTGAACTTGTAGTAAACGTCTCAGAGAGACTTATTTCTTGGAACAATTCTTGCCTTCTGTGTGAAAATGACAGCATGTGTAACAAATAAAGAAATGAAACCTCCAGAAGTCTCAAAAGCCTTACGTGGAGTGGAAAAAAATAATTTCTAGCCTTTCTTACTTTATTCTACTGGTAGTTAAAAGATAACCAGATTTTTCTGAATATGCACTTTCTGCAGTAGTTTTAAAAATGAGTCATTATTAGGCTTCAGAATGCTGAATCAGATGCAGATGAGAATCTACGTGGGTAATCTGTTTTCATAATAAAGCCATAAAATGTTGTTGATAAAAATAAAAGTTCACAAAGTAATTTAGATGTACATGTTTGCAATCTGTGTTACCAGCAGAGGTGAAAGGTATGTCTTAAGGGGAATTGTGACATACAGAGACATGGAATTAAAGCACGGCAACTTCCTTATTGCACTGAATGATTTAAAAAAAAAAAAAAAACAAACTAAGAAACACACTGTGGAGGCGTGCTTGCCTTCGTGTTGGCAGGTTTGTCTTTGACAATTGGACTTGATGATCTCAAAGGTTTCTTCCAGCCTTGATGGTTCTATGATTCTATAACTAATAGGGATTTTAAGCTATTTTTGATGAGAACAACCTATAACTTGCCCTAATTCTTCTATAAGTCACTCTGGAGGCCTATTACTTTTTTCCCTTCTCCTTTTCACAGATCTCCAGGATGGTTTTTGCCAGGTCGATTTTTTGTATAGCAGAGGCTGATGCTGTGAGGCTGTCAGCAGGATTGGGGTGTTGGTAACAGAGCTGGAAACCTCAGTGATACAGGTTTGCACAGGNGCCATGCACTTCGGGTGCTCTCTGGCAGGGCGATCAGCCAGTTCGCCCGTCTCCTGCAGCAGCGCCCGGGCCGCGGCCCCGCGGCTGCCGGCGGTGCCCAGCGGGGCCGGCCGGCGCTCCTGGGTGCCCCCGCGGCGCCTCCGTGCCGACTGGCAGCTGGGCAGCTCCTGCAGGAAATCCACAGGTGCGGCGCCGTGCGGCTCCTCGGCAAGGAGAGAGAGCCCTGCGAGGGAGAGACAGGGGCTGCGGGTCGGGGGTCGCGCCACCGGAGCAGCCGGGACCCCGCAGCGCCGCGAGGGGCGAGGCGAGGGCAGCGCCGCTNCCGTCAGTATTAACTGCCCGTGCTGGTGCTGGGTGCTGTAAAAACTTAGAAACTCCGATACTTCGTCAGCCCTCATTAGGTCACAAGCCCGAACTCCCAGCTTGTTCTGTGACTGGGTTCAGTGGCACAGGCTGCAGTGGAAACAACACAGATTTATTCTTGAATGTGAAAACTTGGTGTGAACTGGAGCAAGAAAAGTCAGTAGATACTGAATCTTTTTTCCCATCTGAGTGCAAGGGTGGCTTTTGTGTGAACTTGTAGTAAACGTCTCAGAGAGACTTATTTCTTGGAACAATTCTTGCCTTCTGTGTGAAAATGACAGCATGTGTAACAAATAAAGAAATGAAACCTCCAGAAGTCTCAAAAGCCTTACGTGGAGTGGAAAAAAATAATTTCTAGCCTTTCTTACTTTATTCTACTGGTAGTTAAAAGATAACCAGATTTTTCTGAATATGCACTTTCTGCAGTAGTTTTAAAAATGAGTCATTATTAGGCTTCAGAATGCTGAATCAGATGCAGATGAGAATCTACGTGGGTAATCTGTTTTCATAATAAAGCCATAAAATGTTGTTGATAAAAATAAAAGTTCACAAAGTAATTTAGATGTACATGTTTGCAATCTGTGTTACCAGCAGAGGTGAAAGGTATGTCTTAAGGGGAATTGTGACATACAGAGACATGGAATTAAAGCACGGCAACTTCCTTATTGCACTGAATGATTTAAAAAAAAAAAAAAAAACAAACTAAGAAACACACTGTGGAGGCGTGCTTGCCTTCGTGTTGGCAGGTTTGTCTTTGACAATTGGACTTGATGATCTCAAAGGTTTCTTCCAGCCTTGATGGTTCTATGATTCTATAACTAATAGGGATTTTAAGCTATTTTTGATGAGAACAACCTATAACTTGCCCTAATTCTTCTATAAGTCACTCTGGAGGCCTATTACTTTTTTCCCTTCTCCTTTTCACAGATCTCCAGGATGGTTTTTGCCAGGTCGATTTTTTGTATAGCAGAGGCTGATGCTGTGAGGCTGTCAGCAGGATTGGGGTGTTGGTAACAGAGCTGGAAACCTCAGTGATACAGGTTTGCACAGGTGTTTGTGGTTCCTTGGTTGAGTGCCACATTTCATGGGATTCATTTGAACAACTCCCAGCTGATCATTCTGAAAAACTGAGGGGATGGAAAATAAAACCCCTCAGCAGCATTCCTGAAAAATCATTTTGTGTTGTTGAGCATTGGTGCCGAGCGTGTGATTCATGTACTGGATAAGAATGTGTATTTGTACCCACTGTTACTGGTGCCTTGAAACCACCCAAGCATGGACTGGCTTTGTGTGGCCCTAAATAGGAATATTTACAGGGTAAAGCTGCCCTGGGGTGTCATCTGGGGTGGCAGTTTCACTTTTTATTTATGTTTCTTTTTTTACTACGAAGAATACAAAGACAAAAGGTGAATAATACACTTGAGGTTAATTAGACTCTTTCTGAAACTCTGTGTTCTAGAGAAGTATTGTGTTAATGATCCCATGAGAACAAATTTAAATAAAGATTGGAGGAATTGAAACAAGATTGACTTCCCCAGGAATTTTGTGAGAACATTCTCTAATGTTATTTTTTTTCAGTTGAGAAAGCTTTTATGACACTTGGAAATGTTTCAATGAATTTTATGGATCACAGCAATCCCAGGTGGAAAAACAGGAAGACAGACATGCTGAGGAGGAGAGAATGGATGATTCTACCAGAGCACAACAGTCACATGCAGGGAATGCAGTAAGTTCCACTTGTGTAAGTTCCACTTGTGTATAATTTGTGCAGTGTTCCTTATCCACAAAAGCAGCAGCTCTCAGTCTGTGGTGAGCATGGAAGCCAGTGGCATATTCTGTTTCCCAGGATGCTGGAGATAGGTCTGTCACATTTAGTAACGCCAGCCATTTCCAGGACAATTTTTCTTTTGTATGGTTCCTCTTCCTGATGCCACAGCTCAAAAATGCTTCTAAGCATTCAGGGAAGTTCTGAGTGATTGCTTTAATTTTGGGGGGATCTCATGTTTGACTACCCCAGTACCTTGTGCTGTAGCCTGTGCATCGTGCAGGCAGCTCTGGGTCAGTACAGGAGATCTGCAGACACGTCCTCTGCAGCCATGCCAGGAATGTTGCTTTGGGCAAAACGTAATCTTCAAGTAGCATTAGAAAACTTCACTTAAGTCTATGTAGACTGTGTCTGGTACAGGATAAACACGTTTTACCGAGTTCAGGAGCTGGAAAAGCACTAGTCATTTGGTAAAAGTCAGCAGTTACACCAGCACAGCTTCTGAATGCAGAGCAGATTGATTTATTTATTTATTACCAGTGCCCCGCTGGCATTAATCCAAAGGCTGACAGGGATATTTTTCATTTGTTTGTATTTTTAGTCTTGTTGACCAGAAAAGTTACTTAGGAATAGTTGGTAGAAGTTTTAAGATGTGTGGTTTTTTTGGGAGATGAAATACGCCAAAATGGCTATATCAACACAAAAGCAGCTGTGGGTCTATAATCTATACAGTATTAGCAAAAAGGAAAAAGGCAGGCCACAGGTCTGGGACAGCAGAGCCAGTCTTTTCCTCTACTCTGTTTCCTGCTTTGTCTGTGCCCACCCCAGTGGTGGCTGTTTGGCCCCTCGTTCAGTTTGAGGATGCTCCTGCTCCAAAGCATTGGCCCTTGGGAAGGGCCCTGGGAACACCCTGGCAGTGACTGTCGTGTGCTGGGGTATCCCTGGGTCCAGCTGCAGTGGAGTGAGTGAATGTGAGGCAGGCATCCCTGCTAAGCTGCTTTGTCAGAAGCACCACCCCAGCACTTTGTTGGCTTCTCTGTGTTGCACCCTGCCTGATGCTCAGCTGGAGCTTTGTCCAATCTGTAGTTTTTCTTACCTCTGTATGAAATGGGAAGAAGGGAAAGGAGAAAAATCAGTGTCTCTGTGTCAGACTAAAGGAGAAGTTCCTTCTGGTCCATACAGAGTGCAGGAAGGGCTAGTATTAAACTCCCTGTCCAGGAACTGTGGATTATGATCTCTACTAGAGTGTGTCCTGTTCACCCTTAGAAGAGCCTTCCTTTAATTCAAGTAAAAATATGTGACGAAAGATCGTTCCTTAGCTCTACAAATGATTAATCCAGAGATAAAGATAATGCATCCTGTGTTTGAAAATCTGTTTCTCTCAGTCCTTTTATTGTGGTGTTGTTGCTATCCCAGGCCAAAAGAAAGCATGTTTAAATTCGTGGGAGAAGAAGAATGAATGCCTTGGAGCCCAAACAGAAACAGCAACGTGTTGCACGGAAGGTAACAGCAAAGAACTTCGCGCAGTTGTTTTTCTGTCTCTTGAGCTGTAGGAGCAGGACCTCAGCTCCCCTTTCTGGCGGAGCGGGGCGTTTCCACGCACAGACCGTTCGGGGGAAAAGGAAAGGAAGCAAAGCCGACGGCCACAGCGGGTCCCCCCGCCGCATCGAAAGCGGCACCGGGCGGCGGGAGGGGCGGCCGGCGGGGCGGGGCGGCGGCTCCCGAGCACCTGGAGCGGGAGAGCCGGGGCCGAGCAGCCTCTCCCGGCGGCCAGGTAGGGAGCGAGGTAAGCGATGGGCAGCTCCGGGGCTCTGCGTCCCGGGGAGGCTGGGCAGGGCCGGGGGCTGCAGCGCCAGCGGGAGCGGCAGGGTCCGAGCGGGGGCTGCGCCACGGCGGGGCTGGAGGGCGGATTCTCCGCGCCGCGGAGCGGGAGGAGCCACCGCAGCCCTGACAGGTGGCTGCCGCTTACAGACGGCTGCTGCTCATTTAGAATGATGGAACCGTAGGGTCGGACTACGGGCATGTCAGGGATGTACTCGGCTTTTGCTCGCTGAAAGGTGAAAAACCGCCCAGAGCTTGGGGTCAGCCCTGCTGCACGAACGGCACCTCGCGGATTTTTCGCCCCGTTGGTCACATCCGAGCTTCCTCTGCCTTCAGCTGGAAGGGCTGGTCCCATGGGAGTCAGCCACACTTCCCTGAGGTATTTAGCCAGTGTGTCACTCTTCCCTCTGAGGTGTGGCACCAACCTGGCTGGGATCACAGCCTAGAGCGCGACATTTCACTTTGGTGTGGGTAGCATGTTGGTGTCTGCTAGCTAGTGAATGGATGTGGCACTGTATTTTCCAAGTAGAAGGCTGTGAGTTTGTTGTGTTACAATAGGTAACGGGAAATTGTATTAAATAGGTGGGGAAAATCTCGGGCTTCAGTATTCGTGTTCTTTATGGTCCTTCACTCTGTCACTCCCCCAAAACACACAAATTTACTATTTAACCTACAAAGGCTGAAACGTTTCTATGCAGAGTACTTAATGTACATCTAAAAGCCAAATCTTCACGTCCTAGATTTTATTGCCAAGCTGCTGTCATTAGTAATGCTCTGTTAGTAAAGCAAACCTACAGGCAGTGGCACTGCACGGGAGCTGCGCTGACTTCTGCATCCCCTGCCTGTCACCACTGCCTCCTGTGCCAGCCCTGCGACCCACGGCAGCCTGATCCTGCTCCGTGTGGCAGAAGCAGCCGGTCCGTGGCTCCAGAGCCACGTTCAAGGTGTGCTAGTTCAGGTGTGGGTGTGGGTCAGTCCCTGCCCTGGTGCAGGATGAGGGTAACAGCAGACTGCAGGTGATAAGGAATGGGGTTGAAATGGCACCTCTGCTTGGCTGATATGTCAATACTCCACCCAAAGCAATTAATCTCTAACTTTTTTTAGGTGGTTTTTTTTTTTAGTTTTGGGTTTAGTCTTTTGGTGCTTTTTTGTTTCGTTGGTTGTTTTTTCCCCCAAAGTAAGTTTGTCAGAAGGACCTTTACCCTGGGAAGTGATGAAGTGCTGAGGTGGTGTAGTATGGCTGTATGGGCATGTATAAGAGGAACTGGAACTTTACAGTGGTGTCCTCTTCATGTATTGGTGAAAAAGTCTCTAATTGCCACTTGTATAGTCCATAGCTTGTGTATGTTCATTGTAGAATACACCCCTAACATGCTAATAGATTACATTGGATTTTAATGGAGCTGCGTTCTGTCTGGAAAAAAAAAAAGTATTCAGTTTATGTGAAATTATTTGTCAAAACCTTTGAAAACTGCATATAAGGATTTTGACAAAACTAGTTCTTTTCTTTTGACTGGTTCCCCCTAGCAATGTTCTAGTTTCTTGGTATTCCCAATATTCTGACAGGTATACTTTTTGTTTTCCCTCAGGATCCTGTTAAATGCTGCTTGTGCCAATAGTAACAGGACAACAATATTCATAACAGGAAGTTAAAACAGAAATTACAAACAGAACAATGCCCTTTTTCAGTCCAAGATCCTTGAGTGTGTACAAACCCCTGTTTATTATCCAAATTATCATATGTGTAGTCTTAACAAACTTTTCCACTTGAACTTGGGAATGATACTCCTGTAACTGATACTGCTAATTAAAGTACAGTTTGCAGGTTACAAGAGGAGAGGTATCCATTGCAAGTGCAGAATAAACAGAGCTTTCTTTTAAGGCTTTCTTTCAGTCAGAACTGTTCCAGTAAGCAGTATCTTCTTATAGATCTGGTGTTGTTGGCTGCCTTTCCACTGAAAGCAGAAAATTAATTCCAACCAGGTACTCACTTCTTTCTGGTTTTTTGTAAGCAGTTATTTCCTTCAAATACAAATAGCTGATAATGTTGGTTAATAAATTTAAAAAACTTGTTTTGCAACGCAAGATTTAGCCATGCCAAATGCAGAGAATGTGACAGTCTGCAGTTTGGAAATTTAGTCACAAGACTGACTTGCACTGATATGAAATGATTCTTGCTTCAGCCCTTTTTTCCCCATAAGAGTCAGACTGTGAGCTGGGTAATGTTTTTCAAGGGTTAAAGAAATAATGTAGAGTTTTGTTTCTTATTCTTGCTAACCTTGCTTCTCTCTGCCAGGTATACTGTTCTTGGTCTTCAGCTCCCTCTTTCTAATTTTAGTAGCTATATATCTCAGTGCTTATGATTTTCCCAATGAATTAAGTTTGCCCTTGTGGTCAGAGTTAGGACAATAAAAGCAACAAAGCAGCAGACACAGAGAGTTGTTCTCAAAGGAGCCCGCAGGTAAAGGATTAGATCATTCAAAGTCATTGTCATATGTACTTCAGTCCACAGGAATTGGATCTGTGGTGCCTTTTGGGTGGAGAAGCAGGGATGTGTGTGAGAGATTAGGGAGAGTACTATGAATTTCACAGAATTAATGAAGTATCTGAACTTTCACCCACTCCCTTTATGCAAAAACTGTATGTGCCTCCACTAATAACACTTTACCGGACACTAAAATTTAACCACATATTTTAATGACTTTTTAGGTGTTTCTGGGGCATGTTTATAATGCGGGTTTCTAAACGCAGGTGAAGAAGTAGAAACCTGTCTGAGACACTGCATACACAAAGTAGCTGGCAGTCCTTCCCCAAAAACTTATCTAAGCAACCACAGGTCATACAAAGGATTTAACTTGCAAAGAAAGTGAACATGTTGAAAACACTGGAGTCTTACTATATTGTGAGGGAATTACAAGAGGAATGTTAAATGGAAGGGATAAAAAAATGAGTAGGTGCAATAAAATGGACAGAGAGTAAATAAGGAGCAGAGCTTACAATGCTGAAGAGCAGCTGGAGGCAAACAGACACTTTTCTGCTTCTTTCTGCCTGGCTGCTCTCTGGACCCCACTCTTACCAGGAACAGCTGAGGGATAAGCAGAGTGGGATCTGGATTCTGATAGGTGCCATTGCACTACAGGAGTAGGAAGTAAATCCATTTGGTTTCCAGATCCAACAAGCTGTTGGGAGAGACAGCAGCATGGTGGCTGTGAGGGGGATGCTGTCACTCACCCTTCCCAATTTGTTTATCTCTCCCTATGCAGTAGTAAGCAAACGAGTCTTTAGTGCTGCTGCATGTCATCTGTCACTAGGAAGATCTCTTGTAGCAAAGGCACAATTTAATTGCTTAAATTGAATTCAAGGTCTAAAATAGCAGAGTTGATGTTGGTTCCTGTAATGGACCCTGCTGACATCAATAAAACCACAGTGGGAGGCTGTAGGAGGTGGTGGTTGTTGGTGCTGCTTGGGTGCGTTGGCAAGATGCAGTAAAGATAAGCGGCTTTATCTTCCGTGTGTGATTCATGCTGGTTCCATTGCTAATACATCCATTAAAGATGAGGTCCTCTCCAGTGCAGTGTTTGATCAGTGTCAATACACAGGCCCTTTTCTGAAAGGCTTTCCTGGTCTGTTGCAAAAGTGTCGAAACTGTTGGGACTGAGACAGTGGAAGTGTAGTGATCGGTACTGGAATCCAGCTGCTGATGCAGATTGTAAAACCCCAACTTGTCTCTCACTTTTGGCTTCCAGAAATCAGTCTGGTTTTTTTTTTGTTGTGAAGCTGTGTGGAACACGTTAAACAGGACAGGCATTCATGAATAAAATTTGGGTAATGGTGAAGCCCTGTGTAGTCATACCCTACAAAACTGAACTATCTTTATGGAAATAGAGCACATTCAGCCTTCTGAATTACTTCTTCTATGAGTTCTATTCCCTTCATTCAACATTATTAAGTTATCTATGATGTAGTTCTGGAATTCCCTGTTTTTATTCCACTTTAAGTTGTGTGTAAATAGGATTAACTTCATGAAATCTTCTTTTACTGAGGGATTACAGGTAAGGATCTTGAAGGTCTAAATGCCTTTCCTGAAATTTGATGCCAGGACAAAGTCCTATTTTGGCAAGACATTTGTATTTGTTTTATTATATTCCACATGAGGATAAGTGTCTATAGAAGAACATTACCTGCACAGGAAATATCGACGATGGAGAGAGACGGGGAGACTGAGTGGTCATCAGAATCCGATTTTATTGGGAACTTCCAAAGACTTATATACTGTTTCAGGACACTAACAATGTTTACTACAAAGATTAGGTTAACAATCAAATACACAAACTTATGCATATTACAACATTCCTTAGCTTGCAGAACCAAATGGAATTTCCTTTTCCCGGAAAACTGTTTGATTAGATCTTCTTTGGTTTAATCTCAAAGTTGCGTCTGGTTTTGTCAAGGCATCTGGTTTTGCCAAGGCATCTCGCTTATCAATTCTTTTATGCTAATAAGGTCTAAAGTACTCTCTGTCTTGTGTATCCCCACAATGAAGGGATGAAACTAGCCTGGAATATTTTGTCAAGGCTGTTGATCTGTGACTTGAAGGCAGTTATTTTTCTGGGAGATGATCCAGAAGTATGAGTCTGCACTGCTTGGAGTTTCCTGGTCTGTATCATTACAGGGTTGAATGATATAAGCAGAAAGCACTCGCCCTCCACAGATCTTCTAACTTATTTACATACCAATGATCATTAAACCCACTGATCTTAAATGCTTCTGTACTCCAGAGAAGTGCACAGGATTTGTTTGTTTCAGCTAGCTAAGTTGCTTGCTGAAAACCAAAAATGTAACCCACAAGTGGACGCCACTCTGCAAAGGGAAGATTTATCAAGACCCCGCTTTGTCTTTCTGAAATAACCTCTGTCCTCCAGCTATTTTTTTTCCTTCTAAATAATTTTTTAAAGGGAAAAATGTCTAAGTCTAAATGTCCTATCTTTTCCTGGAGCTATGGTTTGCTGCATTCCATCATAGCTTCAAAAGAGGAAAGAGATGGTTTAATTTGAGCATCACCTGCTTTGGGTTCTTTCCAGTGAGCTATGACTGGTCAGAAATGTATAAACTGCCAGATTTGAATTTGCCTCAGCATATATGGAAAATTTATTTCAAGTCATTAAAACTTTGCGAGTGGAGAAAAAATGGTATTTTCAGATGCTGGGTTCAGTGTTAGACTGTAAATGTCCCTGTGGAGTTTCATAGTGATCCTGGCATGCAGTGCATCATAAGCCTCAAAGAAAATAAAGTGGATAATGACAGAGCCAACAGAGAACCTATCTTGGGCTTTTTTGAGTTTCTGAGGAAGTCTTTATGGATAAGCCTCAAGGTCTCTCAAATGAGTAAGAGAAAGAATTGCTGGATGTATTTTCCAGCCAGGCTGATCTGTTTCTTCTGGTTGGTTGATATGGATGGCTGATGCTTTCTGCCAGTTTGCTTCTGGGTAATGCTGAGTCTGCACAGCACATACACTTCCATCAAATGTCTGTGCTCTCTACAGCTCCAATGAAGACCAGGCAAGTTGGCAAACTGTTTAGATCAGTGCTCAGCTTTCCAGCTGCCTTGCCGGCAAGCTTCCCAGCTTTTTGGATAGCTGAATCTGAGAGAGTTGGGTTCCTGGGAAACCAGTTTAAAAAAATAAAAAAATGTAATTTTGCACACTCTTCAAAGGGAATTGTCTCAGAATTTTCTTCCCCTGAGAAAGTAATTTTTCCCTCTTTAGCTTTTCATTGCAGTTTGAAATATAAACCACATTTATAGGTGATGTTTAGTTTTCCAAGCAAGCCTTTGCAGAAGACCACAATAATCTTTTTCAATAATAATTTCCATGCTTTTTAATAGAGTATAGGGACAGAATGTACTAATTCCTGAAGGGTTTGTACAAAAGTTCAGATATATTCTCAGGTAGTTCTCAGAAGATCACCAAGAGCTGAGTGTTTCCTGTCAAAGGAAATCTACCTCTTCAGGAGATTTAAGCTTCTCATGACTTTTAAGTAAGAACCTTGGATTTCTTTTATGTAAGGGCCTTGGATTCATGGGGTGTTAATTAGTTTTTTTGGAGATGAGGAAAGAGGCATCTGCTAATTACTCTTGTGCTTTTATGAGAATCTCACTCTGTCTCTGTAGGTGTGAAATTGTTGCCTGAAGAAACACAAATGTCACTTAGGAGAGACTGTTTATGGTTTCTTTTTGGCAGCAATCACTCTCTGTTTGCAGAAGCAGGGTGATGCACTCTGTGTTCCCATTGCCTGGTGTGCTTTTACTGGGTGTGCTGAATACCTGGGCCTCAGAGCACCCTTCCTCATGCTGTAACCAGTGTAGTCAGTGTTCTGATTAAAATGTAGGACTTTGAATTCAATAAATCCATCCTGTTTATAAGCATAAATCTGCAAGTCAGGGTGCAAAACCTGGGCAGTGTTTTATATCACACTGCAAGATTTTAGACTCTGTTCCAAGCTCTTAAGGCATGTAAATGACACAATAGTAATTTAAGAGCTTCTTTTGGCAGAACAAGATTTTGAAAAGCCCTCAGAAACTAGATACTGTATAATTATCCATTTTGAAGATACTTTTCATATAATACTTCCTTTGTTGCAGTAAAAATCACACATAAAATCCACTGCAAATGAAAAAGTTTGTTGAGACTCTACTGTTAAATGAGATTCAGCTCTGCTTTTCTAGGAATGGAGCCAAAATAAAAATAGGGTCTGATGGGTTTTACCAGCTATGCCCTTTATTGTTTATTTTTCCCTTCCCTGCTGTGGAATAGCTTACCAGCTTAGAAAACATGCATGGTGCCTTTAAGAACAAATGCTAAAAATTGTTTCCTTTTGTATTTTGAGTATGATTTTTGATTAATTGCAAGAACTGCCTGCTTAATTTGGATTCTGTTTTTCTAATGTAACATTCCCTTTTTACTGGCTCATGAGGACTCCCATTCAATAAATTCTGACTAAGTCTGACTTGTTTAAGATTAAAATGGAGCACTCTGTGAGAAATCTAAAGCCAGGCTATCGTTGTGGTCCATACATTGAAGAAAGGACTCTTGACAATAATTCAGAAGGCTAATATGATTTATTAAAATGACTCCATAATTCTAGTATTTTTCTATATCTGCTCAGCAGAGAGCATTCTCCATGCTTCTGCTGCTGCTTTGTCAAGGGAATGTGTTGAATGCTTTACAATATCAGAAAGATAAAGTAATTTCAGCTCCTTCTCCTCATAGGTAGGAGGAGGCCAACCAATTCCATGTCCTTGAAGAACAGACACAGATATTTTGTTTACAGAAAGCTTATACAGAGTAAAAGAACAGCAAAAGGATGTTCTCCCATGGGAAAATGATCAGAAGGCTTACACACAGAGAAACCTATAATATGTTCATAGCAACACCAGGCCTATTTAAAGGATTGAGGCATGAAACCATTAGAAGAGCCCTCATTAAGAATGAGTCTCTAGATATTGTCAGCTCTGCACAAAGCCATGGTCCTGCAGGTCCCTTATTCACAACTAAGGCTGAGAGACGCACTGCTAGCAAGGAACAAGGCAGGCTTCACCTCCTCTTTAATTTTGGAGTTGTAGTTCAGTTTTTTGAGAAAATTTGTGCATTTGGCTTTTGCTGTTTAAGGAGGAGAGAGAGAACTTTATTTTTTTCTTAATGTTTTGACATGCTTCTAAAGCCTGGCCTCATTGGTGTTGTGAAAACTTCCATGGCACTGCAGTTCTGTAGGTTTGGAGAGACCTAACTATAGAGAAATCTGAGTTCCTATTCAACCTGCAATTCTGGTGGACCCCAGTTTCCAAATGGTGATGAAGTTACAACCACTGCTGATTTATACAGTTTCATGTCATTTGTTAGTAGAATAGCAGAATATTCTAAGCTGCTAAAATAGAGTTCCTTCCTTTCAATTTTTATGTACCTGCATCTGTTTTGTAATCAGGTCTGTAATCAGTCTTCCCATTAACATATTAATGAAACAGTAGAGACAAAAATAAGGAAGATTTCATCCTTCAAACCAAGGACTTGTCATGTCTTATCATTACAATGAAGCCTTTGAAAATCCAGACTACCACTTCTCAGAGACATTGGAAATTGATAGAAGGTGAGTTTATTTAATTTTACTGTGTGACTGTGCCATAAGAAGTAATTTATATGCAGAAGATACTTCTTCTCTGGAGTTTTAATTTGTGGATTTATTTTAATCCCTCCTGCCTTTATGCTTTCATTCTCAAACAAAATTTTAAAACTGTTACCAGGAAGGCAGCATTCAAAGGAAATGGTGTGTTTACTTTTTGTTGGATGAATTTCAGCTAAATATATTTATGGCATAATATTGTACATATTTTTTTAGTTCCAGTAATTTTCACAATGGGCTTGGATATCTTTGTTTTTCTAAGCAGGTATTCCTGTTTAGTTAGAGTCTAAGCTAACTTCAGGTGGAGAAAATTTTAGCCTTCCTAATTCATTTGACAACCAAATCAGAAAATGTTGAAGTTCTAAATACAAAATATCTCTCAGTATCATAGTTTGTTTTATAACTCAAATTTGATGGTAATAGGTATCAAATTATTCAGGATACCTATTGAGGGTTTTTATGACAGTCAGGGTTTTCTTTTTTATTGCTTACACAGGGGGAGTTCTCAAAGGAATCAACTTTCTCACCGAACTCCTTATGATTCACCTCTGCACGATTCCTATGGAGAGCACAGAGGGAGGGAGCAGAACTACCCTGTGGCCATCCCAATGGCTTCCCTGAGACCTGGCTCTGACTACAGCCAGGATTTACCCAGCACAAGTCCATATGGAAATTTCACAGGTATGTAGTTTATCATGTGACCAGCTTAAAGAATCCCTGGAACAAATAACATTTGGCTCAGTCCTGAGGGAGTCCTGCTGCTCTGCAAAGCTCAACTCTGTAAATATTTTTAGCTTTTTTTTTTTTAAGCAGTTCAGGTGTTTTATTAGCAAGTCCATGGATTGTTGTATCAACAGATCAGTAAATATTGTCTTGTATGGACTGAGTAAGTTGTTGAGTAGTGGGATATATATTGGAGTGGAATATGGGAGTTTTTTTGAGAGAATAGGTTGCTGGCTTGGCACTAGATCTGTATTTTGTCATAGGGTTGGCATTCTGTGTCTGTAAATAGCCCATGGCAGTTTGCAACTTCATGTAACTCTCATTCCCTTCAACAGACAATCTTTCCTTTGAGCCTGAGCCAGAACTGACTTACACCCCACATTCCACCTTCCATCTGCTGGATTATCCCTACACTCATGGAATTTCCAGTGGATCAGGAGGTAAGGATTGTGGTGCATCACAATATTGCATGTCAATAAAATAATACTAATAAATATTTTAAAGCCTTCTTGTTCAGGTATGAATATCTTCACATAATAAAAGCAGTCATAAATGGGGTCCTTCCACATCAGAGAGCTGAGCTCCACACTGGGATGTGACACTGGGACTGGCCATTATCTAACTGGGAAGGCCAGGCAAGGAAAGCTGTGGCTAAACTCATCTGTGTCATGGCTGGAAGGCAGATGCTTTTAAGGAGTGTAGTCACTGTGTTTGAACAAGTGGATGAAAGGAGGTGGAGAGAGCAGTTGCATTTTGGCTGCAGGGAAATCAGAGTCT
The DNA here is from genome assembly GCA_013399835.1 of Leptocoma aspasia. NCBI lineage: Eukaryota > Metazoa > Chordata > Aves > Passeriformes > Nectariniidae > Leptocoma > Leptocoma aspasia. The sequence continues at coordinate 17,976 of VXAX01000173.1, read as the reverse complement.
GGCACACATAACTTACTCAGCATGATGGAGTGTGGTTCTAAAATTATCCCCCTGAAGGCTGGGGAAGGATTTTTAAAGAAAGGCCTTGTCTTCTAGGAAGAAAGTATTGAATAATGAATGTGTGCATTTGTGATTGGGTTAGATGGAATTCTCCCTGACAGCTGAAGACTGGGCTCAGTTCCTCTTTTCCAGCATTTATCTGAAAAGGTGCTTGTAGTTGTCAAAGACGACCAGGAAAGAAGTGAGTGGGGGAATGTGTTTGCATGAAGTTAGTGAGATTGAAGGGTAGACTTTTAACTTGTTCTTGTGAAAGTGAAATTTGAATTTCTTAAGTCAAATTGTCAGGACTATCTGGGCTTCCTAAAGAGTGTATGTTCTTTAGACAGCTTCATTCGGAGACGCAACCTAAGGCCACCTGATGAGATCCTCATGACTTCTCCCAGCTCACTTGAAACAGATCCAGTGTGCAGTGAAGGTAGGGGTTTAGAGAAATGGTTCAATATTTGACAGTGTCTTGTACAAGGATGGTGTGGTTGATGCTGCTCTTAGTTTCTCACCAGAATTGTGTGTATAGCCCTTCTGTGGTTATAGGGACAACTTAGGTAGTCATGGTAGTGATTAATCTTTTATGCTCTCCTAACAGACTCAAATCCCATGATAATGTAGTGCAGTATGAAGGGGTTAAATTGTAGAAAGAAATGCTAAGCTCTTTATTAGAATTTGACCAGCTAATAGATTGTTTTCAGCTACTGTGTCTGGAATTAGCATCAGATTCCAGCTGTGCAGAAGCAGCCTGATTGTCAGGTCATAGAGGTGGCATAGGTAGTACTAAGTATGGGCACTAACATCAACTAAAATTATAGAAGAAATAAAGCAAAAGTTTAGCTTTCAAGTCAATATGTAGCATCATAGGAGTGTAACTATCAAACAGTGATCAAGCATGGACCAGAATCTTGGAGTCTTGTCAGTATTTTATTTTCCTTTATATTGCAGCTCTTTCTATGAATGTTATTGGACTACTTACTTGCATCTGATTCAGAGTTCTGAGGGTGCTGAAGATATTCTGAGCAATATTATTAGGTTTCAGCTTGCACACCTAGATAACACTGTAAATGGGGGATGTTGTTATATCCATTTCAGGTTGTGTATAAAAATTACTGTACTCTTATCCCCAAATTTTGTTTTTTGCATGGGCTTGATGCAGAGGCAGATTTAGTTGGAAGTCTTGCAAGTATGTCCACCAGTGAAAGGATTAAAGCAATACAGAAGATGCCAGAGACCATGAGAAAAAAGAGAGAGATCAGGTAAAAATAAAAGTTTATCTGTTTAGTTTTAAAAACATTTACTTCTAGCAACATCTAGCTATCAATTATGGGGGTTTGCCATTTGCTGAGCTTTGGTTTGTCACTTTATGACAAAGTACTTTTTAATGCACTTTTAAAAAGTTAATGTCTTGCAAGAGAAAATAATTTAATGATGGAGATAAGAAGAATCTCTCATGGTAACATAAAGCAGAATACCAAGGTCCTGAGATTTGGTTATAAATGATGACCTGAGATTTATTTTCAAAGGAAACTTGGATGTTGGTCATTGCAAATGGAGAAGAGACCACATGATCTCAACTGTCCTTTTTTCTCCTCACAAAATACGTTTAAATTCTGCTGCCAGTGTGAGTCAGTGGAGGGGTTAGAACATGCTGTCATAGCAGGGACAGGAGCCAAGGTATCAGCTAATATAAAATGAACCAATAAGAACATCTCCATGTTATACTAATTCTGTTCACGTGCACAGGGGTGAAACTGTATTTGCAGCATCTTCTTTGGCTTCTTGATTCAATTACAACTCATGCTATAATTCTTGTCACCACTGCCCTGCTCTTCCACAGAAACAAAGTTCTTAAAGAAATAACAAAAAAATCAAGGCACCGTGGTGCTCAACCTTCCTGCTGTACACAGTGTCTGCAGGGAGCAGCAGTGGTAAGTGCCAGAAACTTCTGTCAGTCACAACAGAGCAAACCACTCTAGCTGCAATGTTACCACTGTCTCCAGAGTGGTAACCACTCTCTCTGGTGTCTTGCTTCATGTTACTTACCAAAAATCCAGTTAATTGCTGCAGTGTTCATTAATAATAACTTGCACTGCAGTAGCACTTAGAACACCAGTTAACCATTGTACAGTGCATGGAGTGGGGCAAATCCATTCTTAACATCAAAATGAAGCTGTAACATGAAAATGTGAAGCTTTATTATGTGAAATGGAGTCCTGTTTGCTTGCTGAGATTCATCTCTCTCCTCTTTTTCCCTTCAGTCATTTCGGCGATTTGGAAATACCCTTTCAGAATATTTTCACCAACTGCGGGTATGGCACAAGGCTCTGAAGACCATTGGTGCTGAGTTTGGAACAAGTGTTCTTTCTTACTTTGTTTTCTTGAAGTGGCTGCTAAATTTCAACATCTTCTCATTCCTCATAAACTTCAGTTTCATCACAATTCCTCAGTTTCTTGCAGCAGAACCAAATAACCTTTCATTCACGGGCCTGGAGCTGCTCACTGGAGCTGTAAGTATTTAAATTTAATCACACCTGTGATTTCATGATAAGGAATAGGACAGCTCCCACCTCCAGTAATTTGTCTTCAGATGATGATGCTTTCCACCATGGGGTGATAGCAAATATTCTGAATGATGTCCTTGTTTTTTCAGGGTTATTTTCAAAAAACAGTGCTTTACTATGGCTTTTACACCAATGCTACAATCAGTAAAACAGAGAATGGTCCATCTTACAACATGCAGCTGGCCTATATTTTCACTGTGGGAATATATTTTGTCATCTGTTTTCTTATCTTGTTGTTCAGGTAAACTGACTATAAATTCCTATTTCTCTTATATTAAGTGGAAAATAGCCACACAATAAAAAACCTCATTCTGTCAACAGTTAGAAGTAATAATTACTTGAGTATGTTTCTGTAAGTCCTATTTACAGGTGTAGAGTTTAAATAGAAATTTCTGCTCAAAAGACAGTATCCAGGAATCAAACGTTTATTACAGAAATTAAAAATAACTGCAAAATATTAAAGGACATACAGAGAATCCCACTTTAGACTGGGAATATTGTGATCCCCTTTTGGAAGCTGTTGCTTCTAACATTGTTTCTAATTGATGTGGCCTTCCAGAGGTAAAGATTGTCAGCAGCAATCTTGAGATGGAAATGCTAGAGTTTCTTACATGAAAGTTTATTTTCCACATTATTGTATGTGACATGCTCTGACATAGGTCCAATAAACTTGTGACGGGATGGAAAAGCTGACAAATCTCCCTCCTTGCCCTGCTGTACAGACTTGATGAACTTCCCTGTTACACATCTGACCAATTTAATTTTCATTGCAGCATGGCAAAATTCTTCTCCAGGAACTTCATTAATCCTCAGGCATTCTCTGTGAATGCCAGCAAGCTGCTCTGCACTTGGGACTTCAATATAACTAATGAAAAAGCTGTGAAGCTGAAGCAAAAGAATCTCCACACACAAATAAAGGTACAAACCACAGGAGGTACAAAACTAATGTGTGTGAGTCATTCTGTTAGGGACTTAGCTGTGCATACAAATTTGTGTGTGCACATACAAGTCTCTGGCAGAGTGACACAAGTGTGCTAGTCCTGTGCCTAGGAGATTTAAATCTTCCTGACTTCCTGAGTTTCATTTGGTCTGAGCTCCTGGCATTGGATTAGCTATTTGTTTTCCTTTTCTCTTTAAGCTACGTATAAATATTTGTATGCTTCTGTTCTATTGAATGAGTCTCTGTGACTATTAAATATTTGCCATACAGAGTATTTCTTCTGGTTTTTCCCCTTCCTGCTATTTAAATATTTTATAAACAAAAGGCAGGCTGGAAATATTGTTGTGAAACTTGACTTCTAGGATAGGAGCACAAAGTTGCCCAGTAAATGTTCCTAGGATATTACTCTGCCCATCTTCTAGAACAATAATCTTTCATTCAGTTTCTCTGGTAGTGCCTTGAAACAAGTTTTGCCTTATGGTGTTGAGTAAGAACTTCTTCATTAGGAATTGTTTCTTTGTAGGAAGGCCTCACTGAAGTGAACAAAGAAGTTCTAAATTTTTCTGTGATGGAGAGAGCTCTTCGTATTGCTGTTCATCTTCTTGTTTGGTTTGCTTCCCTGGGAACAGCAGTAGCTGCTTGTACTGGTGTTTACTTTCTCTCCATTAATAACCTCGAGGTAAGGCCAGAATTTGCATTTTTCCACATAGGTATTTCACACTGAGCACGAGCACTGGTCTGTTCACTACGAGGAGCACAGGGAAGCAGAGCTGTTGTTGCTGCCAGAGCACACACAAATTCTGCTGGACCTAAAGAGCTGCTTTGCAAGGCCTGCCCCACTGGGGACTGTGGCAAGAGTGTGGGACCCGAGGGGTCTGAGCAAATCTCCCTCCTCTCTCCAGCAGCTGCTTCCTGGGCCCATGGTCAGCTTAGGGACAGTGCATCTGTGACCTGGGGAGAAACAACAAGAAGCAGCCCCAGCTAGACTCCTTCTCCCCCAGGAGTTGCATTTGAGCTGGGGCTCCCACCCTTGGTCCCACTTAATTTAGGGGAAGGGGAGAGGGTCACTGTGCTGCTGCTCATGGGCCCCTAAAACATGACAGTCCTGAGAACATACAGGGAGGTGAGCCAGGGGGCTTCCCTGTGGACACACCTTGAGGCAGCATTTTGGTTAAGGCTCTAAGTTTGGGTTGTTTCATTGTTTCTTTTTCCTCTCTAAGCTGTTTATGAAAGGATATAGAAATGATCTAGAGAGCCAAACTGCCATGTTGGTGCTACCTGTGATTGTATCTCTCCTCAACACATTGATCCCATTCTTCTTCTCCTGGCTTGGGCACCTGGAGAGGTTTCAGACTCCTGGACAGCACATATACATCACTATTACCAGGTATTTCTTGCTGCCACCTCTTAGTGCTTCTGGCCTGAAGTTGTCTAAGTTCTTTTTGATACAAAGGTATGTCTGGGTGGTGTGGGGAGAATAGGGGACCTATGGACCTATGGAAGAGAATTCATCTTCTCCAAAGGCTTCTGGACACTCTTGTCTTCGTGACCTTTTGTCTTTCATGAGCTTCTGGGATGTTATATCTTTGCATGAGGATGAGGAATGGTTTCCCTCCCAGCTGGGTGCACTGTGACACTGGGCTTGTAGCATTCCTTGATGGCACCTGGGCTGTTGGCCCCTCCATAGGAAAGGAAGGGAAGTAGAGACAGGACTGGGGTCATCTCACTTAAAAACAGATGCTTGGCATTTACACTGCCTAACCCCTGGTGTCCCTCAGCTCTCCCTCCCCTGAGGAGCCCCCACACCCAGCCAGCAGCCTGTTAAACAGAGGTTGTGCCAAGGTTGTCATGCCCAGCTCTCCTTCTGCCAGGACAATAGAACAATGCCACACCTGACCTCCCAGGAGGGTTCCTGTTAGTCCTGGCACTCTGCAGTGCCAAGAGGAGGTAAAAAAGTGCAAGCAATGGTCATCCTGCCATCACTCCCTCCAGGTAGGGACCAGCTGTTGGTGCAGTTACTGTTACTTCTACTACTGTTTTACTACTTCTACTGTTACTTCTTCTTTTTAGAAATATCATCCTGAAAATGTCAATTATTGGAATACTGTGCTACTACTGGATTAACATCGTGGCTACCTCAGAGTCACAGGTAAAGTTTCAAAACCCCAAATCTCTGGCTTACAGTGCCAGGTTAGGAACCACTTGGATAAGAGACTTGCTGCAGCAAAGAAAAGCCCATGTGGTGTCTTGGGAAGCTGAGTTTCCTACCCTAGCAGTTTTTATTAGCAATTTGAGAGAAATCGACTGTAGAAAAAATGAATGGCCCAGCTCAAGTCTCAGCTGGATGGCAGCATTGTTCACTGAGAAGTCAACTGTGATTTGCCAGGCTGCTAGGATATATTTGATCAAGATTTCAGATCTTTGATCAAGTTTCAGATGCCCAAGCATTTGGGAACAAAGTTTAAATAGCATCATTTTTAACTTACAGTATGATTTTTTTTTCTTCTGTTTCTTAAAGTGCTGGGAAACTTTGGTTGGCCAAGATATCTATCGTCTTGTTCTAGTAGACTTCATATTTTGTTTGCTTGGCTCTTTCTTTGGAGAGTTTTTACGAAGGTGAGTACTACTTTTCTAATCTTCTTTTCCTTCATTAACCAAAGATATGATCTGCTTTCTCCACGTGAGAAAAGTCCAGCTGAAGCATGGCTGTGCCACCACTGAAGTTTCCTTGATGTTCCCTACCAGCCAGAGTCTCTGTGTACATGCCTTGTGTGTATTGCTGTTCCTCCTGAAGGAGGTCAGTGTGTCCTTCTTCCCTTTGGAGAAGGAAATACATGCAGGGAGGAAGCCACATTCTACTCCCATGGATTTCCTGAGAGTGAGGTGACAACCAGTTGTCTCAAGCACAAACTCACCTTTTCTGCATAACCATGGGCACACTGCTGCCTTTCCTTGGTGTACCCACTGTGATTTTTTTTCCTCATAGTTATGTCACTATAGTGTCCACAAGTTTAAAATCTGATTTTATCAGTCTTATTAAGCATATAATGAGTCTCTCAAATGCAGAGGTCTGCAGCATGGGAAAGTATTGTGGACTGGATGTCAATACAGCTCCATATGTAAGGAAGAAGTAATTTACTTCTGACATGTGTTGTGTGAAACTCCCTAGTGCCCAACATTGCTTATGGCTTAGGCAGTATTTAAGTGCTTGCCAGCTCTACAGAACATTTAGATCCCTGGCCATACTTTTGTGTAGCAGATCCATTGTTTGCTCTCTGCCCATGATTTGAACAAGACTGGTTTACAAGGTAGGGCTTTGTTAACTTTTTATTAAATTAATACGAAACAATGTTGAGAAGCTCTTGACAACTTTTCCTCTACAGCTCTTGCCAGTGTACTTTAATCCTCCTGTTCTTGTTGTGTTCAGTAGGAAACCACCTCCCAGCAAAAGGTCACAGAGCTAAAACTGCAATGTCAGCTGTGACAAATGGCCTCCCCAAGCTGGGCAAAAGCACCTGACGTAGACATGTGAAAGGTTAAAAGTACAATTGCTTGTATTTAATATTCTGTGCTCAGAGTAACCTCCTGAAAGCCCAGCTCTGTTACGATGCAGTTGATAAGGTGGTATCAAGATGTGGTAGTTAACAAAATCGTTATTGCTCTTGCTACAAGAAGCAGAAAATTGAGTCTCCCCAGCTCAGGAAAAATGAGGTGACTGAAAGGGATTGTTGGTCCTGAGTAGGAATCCTCTCAGTAGTTGCTTACCTGTCTGTTTCAGCTCCTTGCAACCTCAGTTAGTTTGAAGTAGGATGTATTTGAGGGTACATTAAGAGTATCAGTGTACAAATTTCATTCTTTTTTTATTGATGCTGAAAGTTCTCAGGACCTGAAAAAGCTGTTACAGTTTTGTTCTGAGGTCCCTTGACATTTCAGCTGCTTAAGCACAAGAATAGTTGTGTTTAAAGTAGCAAGTAGTTACTAGAGTATAGATATGTACTGATAATAGTAAGAAATCCTTGTTGGTTTTCCATTTCAGTTGTGTGAAATATATACTAGGTCTTACTTCAACCCTGCTTTGTTTTGCAAGATTTTTTTTTTCCAAATTGTTTCATTTTTGCTGTGCTGTCTAATGAACAAACTGTGTCTGCTTTGCATGATGCTAATGCAGCCTCTAAATAATTTGTCACTGATGCTTGTATTCAGAAGGTCATTTACAGGGATTTCTACAGAGGACTTTATAATTTAGCAAGTGCTGTTGTGCTATAGTTTTTTGTTTTCCTCCCCAGAATTATTGGAACTACAGTCTGCATGAGACTGGGGCTGCCAGAATTTGATATTGGACGAAATGTTTTAGATTTGATCTATGCACAGACTTTGACCTGGTAAGTGTTAAATTTACAGCCAAATGTTCATTTGCACATAAAACTATCATACAAAAATTCTTATTCTGATGTTTGTGGGTGTTTCCCAGAAAGAACAGGATAAATGACTGGGAGATGAGCTGTTCAGTGCCTTTGGTAAGGATTGTGACTTGCCAAAGTAATTATGTGGCCAGTAACAACAGCTTCAGTCAGTAGTTTCCCGGTGGCCACCTGGTCTGGGAGAAACCTGATAGGTTCCTGCAGGAATATCCTGGAGTTTTGTTTACCTCCCCACTGGGATGATGTTCTTGTTGAAATAGTCTCAGTACTAAATGCTGGAAAAGATGCCTTATTTCCAAGAATGAGTATGTTACCCCAATTATAAAATAGTTCTGCAGATCTGTACGTAGATATGTGTATTTGAAATTCCATATTTTCCAAGGTGGACTTACTGCTAGAGGAGCAAGGGTAACAAAATCACATTTCCAAATAATCCCACACTATCTGTATATGAAGTTATTGTGGTATTTTTCTGCTTTCATGCCTCTGAAAACCGAATAGTGAATAGTGAAGATGTAACTTTTTTCTCCTATAAATCCTTCCTTGTAGGATTGGTATCCTGTTCTCACCTCTGTTGCCTGGTATCCAGATGATAGCATTTTTTGTAGTATTCTTTGTGAAAAAGGTAACAAACTTTATATGTATTCATAAATAATAAAGTAGTAAAATTAAAGGCTGGAGAACGAACAGTGGACAAGTGCATATGTCAATATAGACACTCAGCCTGTGGCTGTGACTTTGGCCTCCCAGTTACTGCCCAGCAACTCCCCCCTGTGAAGTTATCTAGGTGTAAGCAGGGTGATTCAGCTAAAGATCATGGTGGAAATGTCTTTTTTCATAATTCTTTGTCTCAGTAGTATGACCAGATGATAAGTTGTTTGTTGGGTCATGAAGCAGTTTGTAGTGTTCAATGTAGAAGAACAAAGCTGTAGGTAGAAAGATGGATTCAAATTTCCCTGAACCATGGGTTTGCATATGCTACAAAAGCAAACTCTACCCAACAGACTTCTGAAGAACCCACCAGAACCTCATTTTGCCTCTTACTATTTTAAGGCTATATTCTTGAAGTTTTCTAAAACTACACTATATCTATCAAATTCACATGAAAACTGTTCTTGGAAACTTTTGAAAGATGCTATTTCAGCATTTTCAGTGGGATTGACGTAAACCTAGCTGAAGTGGCAGGTAGCAGTGTTCCAAAGTACCTTCATCTCTTTAAAGGTCAGTCTGATGAGGAATTGCCAGCCCCCTTGCAAAGTCTGGAGAACTGCTCAAATGATGACATCCTTCATTTTCCTGCTGTTTTGTCCTTCCTTCCTTGGGGTCCTGTCTGTCATTGGAGTCACTGTCTGGAGGTATGGAAGATCACTGGCATTCAGGCTTACTAAATTATGCTATGTGGCCTGACACCAGGCAGAGGAGTCTGCATTTCTCTATAAAAGAAGTTATATTAATTGCTGGTGGAAGGTTTCAGGTGTTCAGGAGATGTTCTGTACTCTGAAAACAAGACTTGCTCTGTGAGCTTGCAAGAATGTAACTCACTGGGTAACTTGTCCAATGAGAAAGTGAGAGGAGAAACAAAGTTGAATTGAAATTTTGGATTCCTATTTAAATGCATCAAATTTTACTTTTCCTCCTCTTAAAAAAGTTTCTGTGACCAAGTCCTAGTTCCTAGCTTACTTATAGTATAGGTGATTCTGGGTCTGCAGCAGAAAAACACCTGGGAAAACTCAGCTGAGGTCAGCTTCTGGATTATTTATGAACTTTAGAGGCAGGCAGTGCTGACCCTGTGCTAATGCAGCTGGGTTGTTACCAGTATTTTAAAGCTGCTTTGGTTTTGTGTGTGTTACTCTGGTCACAGAAGGAGGGCAGCCTGGATACACTTTTCTCTTGACAATAGCCAGCAACATGATTTTGATATTTGGTGAGACAGGTGACTACACATGAAACCAGATGGGATGAAAGCTATCAGAGCTATCATTTCCAGATGGCAAGTGGAAGTTTCAGACTGTCTGGAGTGGTTCAGTTTCAAAGCAAACACTTTCCTATTTCAGTCTACCTGAAGATGTTAATTCTTAAAATGGGCTGCCTTATTTTACCACATTCTGCAGTGACTCATGTGCCTGAAGGCAAGGTGAAATGATTTCACCTTGTGGTGAAATGTTTAAAAAATCCAGTTTTTCAATTTCCTGTAGCATGTGCTACAGTGATGGACATGTTATATTTATGTCAAGATTGTGCTTACAGGGCTTGGTACTGATCCATTGCAGCAAAGACTCATGTCTCACTGCCTAGTTTGGGGTGGGCATTTAATGGCTGCAGAGGGACACAAGTGAAAAATGAAATACAGATCATGGAAGTACCCTGGGAGTCCAAAGACAGTAGAGGGCTATACAAAACTGAGGAGCATCTTGATGTACAAAATCACAATATTAACTAATTCACTGGTTAACATATGAAGCTTTAAGTAGCGGTTTTTTCACACACTCAGGTTAAAACCTTCAGAAGAATGTGGTCCTTTCAGAGGTTTGTCTTCTATGTATGCTGCAGTTGCTGAGTGGATACAAATACTGGAAAGTTACACTGGCTCAAAATGGGTAGTGTGGATCTACCATAACTTAATTACAAGTGAACTTTTCTTCTTCATCCTCTCTAGTTTTGTACTGTAAGTATCTGCTAATGAAAAGAACCAGCAAAAGGCCTTAAGAGGGAAAACCTGGCAACGTCAGAGTCATTCTATGTTATTTTGTCATCTGAAATGCAACTTGTATTGCATTTCAATGCAATACACTCACTTAAATACCTCACTTAAAGGTACCTCTCATCTTCCATACAAGTCCATAAATTTTTAGGTCTTTCCCAAGAGAATGTTTTAAGTAATTTCATGCATTTGCAATGTTTTAAGCAAATCCATGTGTTTGCCATTCTTTGTGTAATTGTATACATCTATTTTCTATGTGTGTGTGTACAGAGATGTGTGTATATATGTCTTTTGATGGGTTAAAATGAACAAGATACATTTCTATCTAGACACTGACTAGAATAAAGCGCTCATATGTTGTACCTTTTTTTTTTGTTTTGTTTAGAATTGTTATTTATCTTTACTGGCAAATAATACAAGGAAGAAAGACCATGACCAAACTCTTACGTAAGCAAATTAATAATGTAAGTTTGGCTTTCAGCTGTATCTTTTGTATAATTTGGCTTCTATGTTGATTGTCTCATCCAGCTTTGTGAGGCTGTAACCTGTTTTTCCTATAACTGTGTAAAGGAGGGTGGGAGCCCTTCCCCATGGGAGTTGCAGGGAAATTTAACTCACAAATAGAGTTGTAGCAAAAGAATTTTATCTTCAAGATGTGCTGCCGCAGCTCCCTCTGTAGACAGATTATTTTAGAATAGAAGGAATTATTTTGGTCACTGGTTAATTACAGGCCTTGAGCCTCTCAAGGATAATTAGTGCATTCCAGCTAATGATCAAATGTCTTGACTACAGGCAGGAAAAGATAAGATGTTTCTACTCAAAAAGCTACGGGCACAGCAAAGGGCAAAACGAAGCTCATCTGCACTGGGAGGAAGAGGCCAGCAGGTCAGTGTGACTGTCACCTTCTGCTGTTTAATCACTTGGTACAGCTCCCTGGGGCTCCTCCAGCTGTGCAAACAAGCTGCTGGTTTGGGAAAAGGCTGCACTTAAACCTTCTTCTAAATGTTTACTACTTAACTCCAGACAGCAAAAGGATGCTGTGAAAGGTCCCTGAGTATTTGTTCCAGGCTGGAATTCAATCTGATAAGGATATAGAAAAGTCCTTACCCTCACCAGATATAATTCATGGTTATGAAACTTCAAGAAAACACTCCTAGTATTCATGTGCTGGTCACCAAAGGGTTTGCTCACGATTGAACCTTGCCTAGGCTAAGAAGGAGGCTGCCTTCCTGCCCTGGCTATGGATTTCCTTAGGGGGTTATGATTTGTGATTATTTTCAGCTGAGGTAAAACTGAGTGCTTTGACCTAACCCCATTTTAAATCCCATACAACATTGATAGACGTCTATTGTCCTAAACTTGAATTTATTTTTCAAGGCAGTCCTGCCTGCTGACCCATCAAATTAGTGTTAAAATGTGGACATATAGGTGCTGCCTGGTGTTTTTATTTTGAGTAAAAACTCCTTGACCTACATACTGATTGAGAAAAAGTGTTTGGTTCCTCTCCTTCCTCCCAAAAAACCAAATCCCCCTGTATGACTGGCCATCATTAAAATTATTATNCTTGTAAAAAGACTGCAGCTGAAAACAAGTTACAAAAAACATGAGGAAGATCAAGATGCTGCAAATCACCATGAATGAAGATATATATATATATATATATATAAACCCAAATATGGATAATTGATATTAATATACACATTAATTATAAATATGTGTGTGATAACAAATAAATATTGACTGTAAAGAGCTAAGCTGAATATGAGTGGGCATTTTCCATGTGCTGGGGCTTTTCAAACAACTTGTGCCCATGTTGAGTGTCACGAGTGGGACTCCTGAGAGGGAGATTTGGTCACCTACCAAGCATGGATGTTCTTGTAGTTGTTGAGGTCAGATTTCAGAAGGAGATGCCAGAATGATCTCATTGTGGATTTAGTAGAAAGGCCATCTCCCTGAGACAAGGGAGATGAGCAGTGCTGACCATACGGTCACAGCTGGAAGCCAGACCAGACTGCTGATGCCAAATACTGTTTTTCAGAGAAGCTCCTCTTCATACCACCCATCCAGGCAACCTGCCCAGGAGGTGCCAGGCTACCCAGGAAGGGCATTTGACAGAAACCAAGACACATCCTACAATGAGGTGAGATGGTGAAAAGAGAGAAATGCGGATTCCCCTATACAGAATCTGGGGCATGACACAGCTGATGGGTGTGTGTGTAGCAAAGTCCTGTATGCTTGGAAATAATTTTAAAGATTAACTTGAACAGATATAAAAATGTGATCAGAATAGCTATTGAACACTCAGAATTACAAACCTCTTTAAGACTTGAAGAGCATGGTTTTGTTACAGGTAACAAATCTTTTCAAATACAAGATAACACACACGGGAAGGAAATAATGACCTAAATCTGCTTGTGAATTTTGTTTTCAGCATCCCTTTTCTGTTGAGATCTCAAGCAGCAGTGACTTTCCACCAGGTAAGCAAGTAAGATGAAACACAGAAAGCTCTTAAAAATTCAGGTCAGTAAAAATGTTTGATGTACAGACAGCATGTGACAGCTGCATGTCAGGGACACAGTATTTTAGCATCTTGTGTAAAGAGAAAACAAAATTACTGGGCTTGTGGGGTGAATATTTTCTACAGGTTGTGCTTTTTGGTAGCTTGTTCTGGTGTTGGTGGTGACTTCTAAAGACTGACCACCAGCTTCTGTGTACTAGAGAGAGAAATTCCTGGGTAAATGAGCCATTTTGTCTTATGGGAGCACCCAAAAGATAGGCAAGAACTTTAAGTTACTTTAGAAACAGACTTCGCATCTTGGCGTGAATCTCAGCAGAGGTTACTAACGCTGTAGGGTCCCTAGAACATCATCATGCTCAGAATAAAATAAAGCTATGGGATCTTGCCTGGTAGTCTGAACTTCCACATAACTTCATCCCAAAAGCTTGACAGATGAGATGCCCAAAGAGCACGGGGCGTTCTGGTGGGGGTGGCTGTCCCCCGGCAGCGCAGCTAACGCTGTTTGCCTTGTGGCGAGCAGGCTGGGAGCCCTGCCCGCCCGGCCGCAGCCCCGGCGCGTCCCGGGCCGTGGCGCTCGCCCTGCGCGCCAGGGAAGCGGCGCTGGGGCAGGACGGCGATGACAGCGGAGCATTTCAGCCCTGAGCAGGCACGGCCAGCACCGAGCGAAGGCATTGCCTGCAGAAAGCAATCCTCTCCTGCACTAATGACTGAAAGAATTTCTCCAACATCTTTTTCTTTACGTCTAAATGGAAGAAAAAATAGAAGAACAGGTTGCAAAATGCATCGGGACTTTGTTTTTTTACTGTGATAGGGAATATCCACCTGCTGGGGTTGTTTTGCAGCAGTGGTACTTGGTGACAGCCTTCCCCCAGGACTGGCATCACCTCGATGCAGTAAGGCTCCCTCCACTAAATATAAGGAAACTTGTGCCTAACTGTAAATAAAAGTTCTGTTTTTAAAATATTTTTCTAACAGTTATATTGTTTAAACAGCTTTTATCTGCTCTAAACCAAACCTGAAGTATTGGTCATATAAACAGAAGTATATTAAAGTGCGGTTGTTTTTAATGACTGAGACATTGTAATGGCTGTGAAATAACTTGTGTGAACTGGGTTCATTTTCCTGAGCCATTTTTGCAGTTTATTAGTCACTTAAAAGCAGCTTTGATGAAGCCATCAGAGTGACTACTTATCAAATTCTCACCTGTGTAATTATGTATATGTAATTATTGCTTGTAAACTGAAAGTTTACATGTCTTTTCCTATAAAGGATTGATTGGAAGTAACAAAACTAAGACTTATTTTTTTATCATACGTGACTGTGAGATTTGATGCAGCTTCTTTTTATTCAAGGCCACAACTTTGCCACCACCATAATTTTTTTGTTTTGTTTTGTTTAACTCATTTTCTACTAGTGCCTGTTTTTTTCCTCCCTTGTTGCTCTGGAAAGAGGCACATCTTTTCCTCTTGCTTATAATTTAGGCTAAAGACAACCCAAACCTAGCCAGCACAGGCACAGAAAAAAGGACAAACTTTACACACAATGCAGGAGCAGAGGTTCAGTTTTATTGTTTCCCTGCACATACAGCTGTGGAGCCTGGCTGTGGGCATGTGACATGGACCTGCATGGTGTTTGCACTGAGGTGGTGACTCAGCAGTGCCAGAAACTCAAGCAGCAGCAACAGCTGGACCTTTGAGCAAGGGCCATTTGCCATGGAGAGTCATTTGCCCTTCAGTGGCCACGTGGGGAGGCCCTGTGGGGCTCAGCAGTAACAGCAGGGGCCCCAGTACTCAGGAAGGGGCAGAACAGGATCTGGGCATAAACCTACACAATCTATAGGATGTGCACCAGGAGGCTGAGATTGCTACTTCTGCAGTGCAGGGGGGGCATGAATGAACAAATGGAAGAGACTCTTGTCATCCTGACAGGGAAAAACATCTCCTTTGTGCTTCTTTGTGTCTGGATGGAGCTCAGGATACAAACAAAAAATCTATCTCCCCCACACAGGTCATAGCATGAAGCTGTATTCCAGAAGTTTGGATTTACCCTAATTGGGACAATCTGCACTAATTTTGACATTTTATATCAATACCCTTTCGCACAGCTGATAAACAACACTTCCCCACGAATTCTCAAAGAATTGTTTATTGGAACTGCAGACTCTTTGGAGTTCAAGTTAAATTTGGATTACAATTTCCATATCCCTCTGAGTGCCCCTCAATCATGCAACCAAAGGCAAACTAAGACATTTCAGCTCCGTTTGTTCTACTGTTTACCAGCACTCAATATATAGCTTTCTCTTAAAAATAAATACATTCATGTGCTGTGTCATTTCTTTATTAGAAGAAACAATTTCCTATCCTCCTCTTGTTCTCTTAAAAGGTCTGGAAGATAAGAAGCTACTCAAGTTTTCTTAATTCTCATATCCTTCACATCACATATGGAAAGTTGGCTTTTTCTTCCTCATCAGGATTCAGCACAGCCATCTTTCCATGCAGGGCAGGGAAATATACTCATCTTCTATTTTGGCACCATTGTACCATTATTTCCAGTTTCTGTTTTAAGAACAGTAATATAAATTATTTTAAGGTGTTTTAAATCAACCTCAAATTAGAACACTTGAAGAACATGCTGTTAAAATTACGTCAAGTTATGATCTGAAATTTTGACACAAAAACTGCTGATTTAAATATAAATTTAGAACCAAAATTTAAACCAAGACAAGGAATAGCCAGAGAATTATAAAGCCACCTGCACAGACAAGGTATGGCCCAACAGGGTTGTCAAATCTGATTCTTTCACATTGCAGTGATTTCCTCAGACTCTGTGTGGCTGCACCACAGCTTTGGCCATTGCACCAGAGGGTTCCAGCATTTGAGATGTGACCACAGGCAGAAGCCAGCTGCTGCTCTGCCTTTCCCAGAGCTCTCCTCAGCAGTCCATCAGCACTGCTGGATGCCCTCATGGCTGCAGACCTGCCCCAGGAGGACAGTGTGGTGGGACTGGCTCAGTAGTGAGGGTCACAGTCCTCCACCAAGCTGTCAGTGATGTAGCTGCAGCCAAGGACACTTTCATAGTAGCTTTTCTCTGCAAAGGTGTTCACTGTCCAGGCAACCACTTGAATTCCTCTGGAAGACCAGTGCCTCACATAGTCCCTGCAAGGAACAGAGACACTCTGAGAGGAGCCTGACACTACACAGAGTTAAGGCAACAGTGCTGAGTTTTGGCCTTGCATCAGCATCACATCAAGGAACAATGGTGTGTCACCTTCTGCAACGTCATCTTTTTGTGTTTTCTTATTGTAAACAGGGAAAAGCAACAAACATATTTTCTCTTTGAGATTAAATGTAGGCTCTAACAGAAGGTAAAAATTCAGATAAAAAAGGTAGAGGCTTAAAATCATAAAACAGCGCAGAGTGAAGAAATTATCAAGACACCTTACCCAACACTAAGTGGAACATTTTGATAAGCACATACTGTGTAACTCCACCCTATATACTCACAGGAGAGAGTATCTCCTGATGTATGAGCAAACTTCAACACTTACTGAGAAACAAAATTTTTCTGAATGAGGAAAGCTGAAACTCCACACAATCGCCACAAGAAACTGTGCAGGCTCCAGTCCAGAATGACATCCATCACCATGAACAGGAAATGCTTCCAGAAGGAATTGAATCGGGGTGTCCCATCTCCCAGGTGACTCAGCTGCCAGGGCCTGTGTGTCAGTGCTGTCACAACGTTTCTGTCAGCTTGTCTCATCTGGAGGACCAAGGAGAAAAGACTGTAATTCATCCAAAAGCCCAGGTGCATTAAATACAATTTTTGAGAGATCAGATACAAAGCCCTAGCTTACATTTACAACTCTACCAGAATCCTTCTGCCCTTCCCCTCCAGATCCTTTTGTAACTCTTTTAGAAGGATGTTTATGATATTTTATAGGGTTTTATTCTTCAAATCATACTGAATAAGCACCAGCTGTTATGTTAAAGAAATTACACAGCACTCATGCAATGTATATAATGGAAAAAAAAGTAAGTAGACTCGGCAATAAGAATGAGGAAAGAGTTTTAGGAGTAATCAAGAATAAGAGATTTTTTTAGCAGGTACCTTGCACACAGATCCCTGGCCAGACACCAACTAGAGGAGCAATGCACATTTGTCTGCACTCCTTTCAGAAGGGAGGGAATTGTTGTAGATTCCTATTTGCATCTAATGAGTAGAGTGATCTAATAAGATTATGCATTATGCTTCATTTGGTTTTAAAAGCCTTAGGAATTTGAACAGCCCAAAAGTAACCCGGAACTAGGAGTTTAATACCATACTGAAATTCCCAGACAGGACTAAAAAAATAAAAAATAAACTTTTAGAAAACATCACCTTATAAACAACATCTGGCATGAAAGAACAGACTATGCTGCTGTCATACAACTGTGGAAATTCCTGGTAAAGTTGTTTCAGGGCATCAACTGCCTGCAATTAGAGACACACACAGATGTTATACATACACTCATATTTAATTTACACTGCAAAATCGTTTTAGAACAGTCTTAAAAACACTTCCCTGTTGTGTTGCAAGATTGAAATAGAAAGGGAGAAGGAGAAAAACAGCATCTTGTTTATAACTTTAACACAGAAATGGTATTTTGATTTTCTGCAAAAGAATTTCTGTTCATTACTCTATTTACAACAATGAGTAGGATTCTCAGTGTTTGAAATACCCTTAAATATGTTAGTGTATTTATTATATATAATATACTAACATATATATAAAATATATAATTATATAT